>JAQQAC010013566.1:33121985-33221904 GCA_029783875.1 Phataginus tricuspis
TCCCATTGGTAACTGTTAGTCCATTCTTGGGTTCTGTGAGTCTGCTGTTGTTTTTTTCTTTCAGTTTTTTTCTTTAGAGCAACCATTTTTAAATGATTGTGTTTTCCTTGTTCTAATGATCATTTCCATACATCTAAATAATATCCTTCTTTTATCATTGTTTTACTCTTTGTTTCCCCTCAATTTTCTAATTGTCTTCTTTTGTCTTACATTAAATGCTTCTTCAAAGACTCATTTTTTTCTTCATCTTCTTAATCCTATGATTTTTTCCACACAATATATTCCAAATCTTATTGCATATATGGCCTTTTTTAGAGTTCTCTCTTCTTCTGATCCAAACAGTATTGTTTGTTCTCTGAAGCCTTTGCATAGATCTCATCTGAAGAAATCACCTCATTACCTTCTGTGTTGTATCAGCAGTTTCTAGGATTCTATTTCTTAGTTTACTTCCTTATTTTGCTGCAGTATATTCTCCATGCTTTTCCCAAGAGAGGCATTTATGCTGGGGGACTATTTAACTCCATTTTTTTGTGCTTAATTACTTCTCACTTGATTCAGAGATTGGCTGAAATACTGGGTTGAAAAGGCGGAATAAAAATAATTTTCACGCAGAGCTTTGAAGGCTTTCCTTGTCTTGCAGCAGCATGCACAGATGCTCAGTAAAAGCCTACAGCCAATCTGATCTCATTCTCTTGTGTTTTCCTTTTCTCTTTCCAATCTTTCAGGATCTCTTAATTCTTCATGTTTGGCAATTTTACAATAACAGGTCTAGATATGTTCTCTGTTAGTTCAAACTCCTTTGTATTCAATGGGTTCTTCTACTTCGAAAATGTGTTTTTATCAGTTTCTGACAATTCTTCCCTCCTTTACCTATCTTGTTATTATTCCCTCTTTTTTCATCTTCCAGAACTTACAGAAATCTAAGTTGTTGATATCTTCTCTATGCTGTCTTTTAAAGTTTACCCCTCTTTTGTCATTTAGTATTAGTTTAATAGACTTTGCAAGGAGAGGAAGTAAATACACATACTTGCCCTTGAATTATTTTAAAAATACTCTAATTTTTTACATCCTAATTTAGAACTTGAGTTCTTCTAGAATTTGCTTATAGACATGTTATAAAATAAGAGATCAAGTTTATGTTATCATTTGCAGGAAGATTTTTGATGGTCACAACAGCATTAGTTTGAACTGGTTGTTCCCTCTGCCTGGAACATGGTTCCATCAGCTCCCAACTCAGCTCATATTTCATTCCTTAGAATCACATTCATCCAGTATGGCCTCTCTCATTGACATTTCTGTTTCTTCATCCTGCCTATTTTCTTCTGAGAACTTAGAACAATCTCTACTTAATTTGATTACTTTTGCATTTATCTGTTTATTCTCTATTTTTTTTACCATAATGTACATTCTTATATTGATATTTTCCTCTATTGCATCAGATTCTTCAGTAACTATTTTTTACTGCATATGTACAATTAAGTGAATACAGAAGTATGTGTTTTGCATGTATATGTGTCTATATAAATGAATATAGAACTCTCAATAAAACTTTATATATTAATGTACATAGATACACATATACATTCTACATATACATGTGTAACATATACATAGATATGTTATACATATGAAATAAAATCTTGGAGAACAAAGACTCTTCTTTGTCTTATCTTGGCATTCTGCTTATTTTACTCTTCCATAAGAATTTGAATGTTTTGTTTCATTTATTACAGATTTTTAATAAAAATGTTTTGGGGAATTAAACACTTCTGCTGAAAGGCTTTTGCATGCAGCTATTAGGGTAATGATATAGTATATAAAACTACATTTTTAAATTTATAATTTTAAACCTAATTATTGTAAATGCCTAACTGATAACCGTGATTTCTCCAATTACAAAAAAAAAAAGGTTTAATCAAGATGTGTAAATTGAATAAGAACATGAACTATACAATTCAGGAGACTCTACTATGGTTTTCACCTGGTCTTTTCAAGGGAGCACTTTTTCTCTGAGAGGAAATATGCAGTAGCATCCAGCCAAAGCCTCTGTGTACTCTACTTTCCAAAGAGACGGTGATATTCTAAATCAACTAAAGGGTATGTTCATTGCTCTCTGGAGCTACGCTTAAGTTGAAAGAGGCGAGTGACTGACTTTGCCAGCATCATGGGGGAAACATCCTTTCTTGAATTACTTTCTCAAAAGACCTAACTTCTATGAAAATAATGATATTAATAAGTTATATTACTTACTGAAAATTTATTAAGTTCCATATCAACCTCTTTTATTATCACATAGGAGTTTTTGATTTAAAAAAATTTGTTGTTTATCCCTCTAGGGACATCATTCAAGTACTATTTATTCATTGTGTGCTCAACTTATGATGGGACCTATTAAGTCTACTCTGAGTAATTTTCAATGTATCTGAAACAATTAGTTTTCTTTAAAACAAATAAGTCAGTAAGAAGCTACAAATCTATGAATTAATTAGCTGTGTGCTGGCCTTTTAGTTCTTTCAGTTGAAATAAGAGAATGCCAAATCTATAAAGAAGTAAACTGTTACCCATGAGAACAATTTTCACAGAAATTACAACAGAAGATATAACAATCACCATTAATTCTCAGTGCTGAATGTTTAAATAGTTAGTAGAAACGAGTGACTTTATGATAAAAATTAATTTGCAGATATGACAAAGAGGACTGCATAAAGGTTAGAGTTAAGAAAACTCAAATGTCTACACTATTTAACCAACTGTCACCTACTTTACTTCAGGAGGGAGTCCTCCTTCCCCATCCCACCCCCTACCTATGACCCTGTATTAGTCTTTCATATACAAACACACAAACAGTATGCAATTTATCACTGACAACTGACAAGTGTTGAACACAGACACCCCTAATAAGTGCTAATTTATATAAGTACTGAGTGTAGACACCAGTGCAATATCAGCTCTAGTTAGAGGCACCCGTGTCATTCCAATTTACAACTATCCAGTTCCATCTTTAAATGATAACTTTCAGACATAAACTTGATGATTTAAGTTTCTCTTGCAGTTTTCTGTATGTCAGTTTTTCTCTATTTCTAAATACCTGTTCTATTATCTTCCCTGATTATTCATTAGCATCACTCCTAACTTGAGTAGGAGGAAAAAGGGAAGAAAGTGTTAAACATATAGTCTAAGTGTGAGTATAGCTAGACTTGGAGGGTCGTATTCTGATGTTTGATTTCTCCATCATTACGTATAATATTTTCTTTCAAAAATTATTTATTCAGTTGGTCACTGTGGAAGCTCTGGGTTACTTCTGGACTCTGAAAGCAAACAGAAAGGTCATGATTTTTTCTTAAATAGATCCTACAAAGGAGGACACCTGACAGTAATTGATTAATCCTATTAAAAATGACAATTGCAATTAGAACATTTGCTCCTGAGGAGAGACACAAATTTGAGAAATATTTTAGCAGGCTTTTACAGGATCAGAGAAATAGTTTAAGCTTCCTGAGGAGATGATGTTGAAACCTATATTATAAAGATAAGTAGAAGTTAGCTAGGTAAAGAGAAGACCACAGAGCAAAGCTAATGGTTAGCAGCAGGTTGTACCAAAGGAGTTGAAGAGCACATGGTGAGATGAAGCTGGATTATGCATCCAGATTAGAAGGTAGGGTCCACTAGACGAAAACGATGAATGAATAACCAGAGCGTCAGCATTATCAAAGGTTTGTATCCTGAGCAATGGAAAGACGGAAGTGTCATTAACCAAGTTGAAAAGAGTGGAGAAGGAACTAGGTTGTGCGGGAACAGCAAGACTTTGATTTATCTTTGCTTTTACTAGAGAGCTAGGTCGCTAGCAATCTGTGATTATTTTATTCAGAAACTGAGATGATTCCAAGCTAAGGCTTCTATATTTCTGCTGCATTCTTACTCAAAAACCGATCCCAAACCAACTCAGAGGAGATCACACAGTTGGCGAGTCCTGGAATACAATTTTCGTCCTCCTAAGCCCATAAAGCTTTCAGAACTTGTACACAGATTGTCAACCACTCAGCTACTTTGTTGACGTTTATTGCCACCCTAAGGGAAAGACAGTTCTGAATACTTGGCTCACTTCCATGAGTTTCTTTTTCCTTAGGTCTTAGCCATGTGGCTTTTCACTGTTTTTAGCATTCTGGTGCACAGGTTTCTTTTTTAAATCTTGTCTAGTTGTTTTCAGTGGAAAGTTTAATGTGTTTAAGATATTGGCTTACACATTTAATATCTGAGTGGCCTGGTCAAAAAACAAATCTCTCGATACATTGCTTTCTTCGTCTGTAATACATAGGTAATAATATCTGGCTAGCAAGGTTGTTAGCAGAATTAAATGATTTCCTGTATATGAAGCAACTACCATTTTTATTGTTAGGTAAATAGCCCAGGTCTCATCAAACTACAGATAAAACTGAAAACACTTAAAAATGATAACTGTATTTCACTGGCATATTGCCCACGGTGGTAAGAATCAAGATCATAGTGCCTTGTTAATTTTTAGTTATTTCTCAGAGTCTGCAGAGCTCTTCTGGAATTGTCTTTTTATAACCTTCCACTTTGGTCTCCTTTTTAAGTAATTAATATCAAGCAACCAACATAAAGTTGGATTCACCATGTTTCTTCACGACACTGATTCCCTTTCCAAGGCAGTGCGCTCTAGTGTGAACTGCTCAAGACTTAGTATTCCCAGATTTTCCAGTTTCTCTTTATTTCAGTCTTGTAAAGAATGTTCTTTTCTCCCATGATGAGTTTTATTTTTCTAATTGGGACTAGAAATATCAATTGCATGCATTCCAACTCAGGAAGTTCCAAGTGATAATAGTGGAGAAAATTCTTAGGAGAAATTGTAACCTTGCAGGACTGTTTATGGAGCTACAGGATACTTAGTAAAGTGTCTTTCTCATCATGCTCTAAAACTTCTCTGTCTCAGGAATCTGGGCACTGATTTATTCCCCTTGCTTCTGGGCAAATCAACTCATGAAAATAGATGTGTGGAGATTTGTGGCCCCACATGCCAAAATTTGTCTCAAACCCACATTATGTTTCCCAGCTACAACTTTTGTATTTTCTCTCAATTTTAAGGACATTCAGTAGAGGTTAATAAGTATTGACAATAATATTAATTTTTTCTTAAAAGCGATTTTATTTAGTGATCATTTCTATCCTCTAAAAGTGGATATATTTTATCTTCTCTCATTGAACAGGGTTGAGGGGAGAGAGGAGGAGGGGAAGGCACTTAACCTTTCTAAAGAATTTTGAGGTTGGATTTCAGTGTTTAAGAAAGTAGGTTTCTGATAGTCTCTCAGAAATGGAAGTGTCTGAACTTTCAAGTAGCACATATTTATAAAAATAAGAATATAGAAAATACCTAACTGAAGCAAATGTTCATTGATGGGAATGTGTATTAGCCCCCACACAGTGTCCAAGAGAAGTTAATAGTAAATCCAGTAGTTGGGGCAGCATGGAATAGAAGAGCCAGGTGTGGGAGGCAGAAAATTGACACATACGTGATTTTGAGATTTTCATAAATAAAAGGCTTTTAAAACATTCAAAGCTGCTTCTTTCCAAAGTACTGATCATGAGTAATTTGCTAACAACCTCAGTAACTTGCTATAAATGTGACAGTTTTGTTGAAAGTAGGAGGTTTAGACAAAAAAGAAAGAAAATGGAATTGATGGTAAGGTTTCTTATACAAAATGCAATCTAAATTCATCTAACATTTCTTCCCAGTGCCTCCTCCTAACTTGAATTTCAACAACTTAAAAAAAAGTGTTTTGGACTATGTACAGATGATATTCATTGTTTAAAAATTAGAGTAAAATTCCAGATCGGCCATATAGAACCTCATAGTTTGTATTTATTACTAGAAGCTCTCTTAATGACTGAAGGTCTCTGCTAATGTCCACCTGGCGCCAAGTCTCAGGTATCACTATAACAGGAAGAAAGTTCTAGGAAAAATATACCAGAGCTAGAAATATACTGGGTGATGGGAAATCTTTCCATAGGCACCCCCTCTGCTCCTTCCAGGAAAGGAAGGCATAGACTGTGTTGAAACACTTTTAACGATTTAATGTAGTTTTACTTAATGTAATTCCTTCTGAGTCAAAATTGTGGATCTTCAGAAATAAAATCAATTGCAAGCAGCTGGATGGCTCTGGTGTTACTGAAGGGAACATAACTAGTAAAGAAAATGGGAATATTTCTGGGCTCAGAATTTTCTCATTCGTTTAGAGGCATCACTTTGCAGAGTTTGGTTGTGAATCCCTCTGACAAAGCATGAGCACTTTGCTCCCAGTGGTGGGAAGAAGGGGCCTGGCCAGCCATGCTCTTCCCTGTAATCTCCCTTCCCAGCTCCTGCTCGGTGGCACTTGTACAAGCACCCTCTGTAGAAGCCAGACTGGCCGGACAGGGTCATTTACTGAACTGTGAATTCTTTAAGGGTCAGATTTGTGTTCTACATACTTTACTGTTCTAAACACCATGCTTTGCTCCTAATAAATTATATGAGAGCTCAAAATTCATTATTTCAACACTGAGGAGATATTTAAATGCATGTTGGTGTGAGAAAGGATAGCTTTAAGAGAGGTAGCTGATACCACGGGAGTGAATATAATTATCCAGAGAAAGAAAGGAGCAGCTCCCAGATGGAGCTGTGAAAAGTGTGATTCCTTGAAGCACAAATATAATAAAACAAATCTAAAGAGAAGTCTAGGAAGTCATTATCAGAGTGGTGGTGATGTCAGCAAGAATGGTGGAGTACAGACTTGTAAATTCCTCCGTAAAAGCGGTAAGAAAACTGTTAAAAAAATGTGACAGCCAACTATTTCAGAACTCTGGCAATTAATCAGAGATTTGTAATAATTCAGGAGGTAGTTAATATGTTCCTCTTGCAGCCTCTGTGCAGTGCAGGCACTCTGAAGAATGGCCACATCACTTAATCGCTGCCTCTGTGGTCAAATTGCCATCCCGCTCTGTAATCAGATATACCCCTGCCTTTCTCTTATAAGGATACATGTCATTGCATGCCGACCTGGATAATCCCTAAGCATCTCCTCCAGCCACTGCACAATATAAGGGATTGCATGTTCAACATACATAGCATTCTATTATTTCCAAATTTCATTTATTTATTTTTAAGTGTATTTTTTATTGAAGTATAGTTGATATACAATATTATATTGGTTTCAAGTATCCAACACAGTGATTCAACAGTTATCCTCATTATTAAATCCTCACCCCCTCCAGTGCAGTTACTGTCAACATAGGAAAATGTTACAGAAACGTTGGCTATATTCTCCATGCTGTACTGCCATCCCCGTGACCGATTTATATTATGATTGTGATTTCTGTGACTCTGTCCCTGTCACCTACCCCACCCACCCACTCCAGTCCCACCCCTACAGTAACCACCGGTCACTCCTCAGTGTCTATGTGTCTACACCTGTTTTGTCCATTTTGTTTTGTTTTTAGATTCCACATCTAAGTGAAATCACATGGTATTTGTCTTTTTTAAAAGGTGTGGGGCAGGGTATTATTGGTTCAGATCCACATAAGTTGGTTTATCTGTTGGTAGGAGAATGTAATAATTTATTTTCACATAATGCAAGGAAGGATTTTACAAAGAAAATGAAGGCAATGGCTAAGAAGCAGAAATATGTAGCAATGAGAGCTCTGAAATGACTTTCTGCTCTATGTTCTTGGACCATGGAAAGTCAGCAAACGTGGCTTAAGTGGGCAGGTAAAAGTTACTTAAAACCACATGGTCGAGGAAAGGTCGAGAGTTACTGATAAGGTGCTGGTTTATTTTCTTTTATTCTTTTCATGATTTTATTATTGTTATTATGATTATGATTATTATTATTACATTAGATTCAACTTTCCAAGGATCACGATGGCAGAGAGTTCAACTGATGGATAATAATAAGAGATAAAAGGTCACAAAGTAATATGGAGCCAACAGAATAAGAAGAGGAGAAGTTTCTCTTTAGGGAGAAAGCAAGAAAGGCAGAGAGTCCTTGGGAAAATATATGGCTTAGAATGGGCACAACTCCACAGAACCTTTAGAACAATGCAGCCGTTAACAGGTGCTCTTGGCCATGGTCCTGTGCTTCCAGGAATATCCTCACGTTATGTGTGTGGTAGACAATTCAATGGGGATGGCTCTAAGGCCCATTTTCACTACTATTTATTACAGATTCTGGAAGGAGGAATTTAATAACTTGGTACTGCTTGAGATGAGGCAGTAACCACAAAGTTCAGGGGTCAGCGATGCTGAGTTGAGTGACAGCTGAGTTTGATGATTGGCAAGCTCCAGGAAGTAACATCAGCCTGAATATATCCACTGGAAACACACATGTGCTCAGTCTGTTTCACTTCCCTGACTGAGCAACTGCTCTGAGGATGAAAAAGACAATTCCATCTCAGCAAGCACTTCTAGGATGAGCATTGCATAAAACAAAAATGTTCGAATAAAAAAATACCATAACCCTTCACCTTTCCTGGATACAGATTCTCGGACTCTCACTGAGTGAAATGCAGGGACACAGACCACGTTTATGGGAATTTCTCAATCTTGATGCACACATTTGAGACCCGAACAACACGTACTACTGATGAATCACACAAAGGGAAAGCAGGGTGCATTTAATTGGGTAGGAAACACTCTAATAGAAGAAAAGAGCTTTGCTGTTTACACTACTGGATAGAAGTTTTATTACTGTTCAGAAAAATTCACAAAACCTGAAAGGTGATGTTTTCTCATCAATAAAAGCAGTGAGAATTGTATTTCACAGCTAAAACTTCATATTTTCTTATGCCCGAATAACTAAGGATATTTTTAGCTAAAAATTGCAGTTAGAAATCAAGTTAGGTAAATACAAATTTGAAAGCCTAATACTTTAGAAGTGGCTTTGTTTTCGGACTTAATGCAAAGTAACGTCACCACTGACCTTTGCGCCAAATACATGGGAGACCTTATAAACTGACTATAAATGTATAAATACCTTCTGTCATTATGATAATATTGACTGTAGAGTACATGAAGTTTTTCTTTCTTTCAAAGTTGTTTTACTGAGAGTTTTTATTTTATATTTGAAGGTAATAGTTGGTAGGAAGACTTTTTTTGTAAAATCATATCTTTTTCTTGTTCATAGCTTGGTTGCAACCAAGGAAACACGTAGTGCGAGGTCTCGAGGTGTTCCCATGTCACCTTCGGACTTCCTGGATAAATTAATGGGGAGGACATCGGGGTATGATGCGAGAATCAGACCCAATTTTAAAGGTAATTGTCCTGCTTACTATTATATATGAAAGCTGTTTTAAGTATGGTTCACAAGATACATTTTCAAGTGAATTTCACCAAAAATTCTGACACTTGTTTCCAGTATCTTCCAAGTACTGTATTAGTCAAAGATATGTCTTCAAAGAAAAAAAATCTATTCTTGTGTTAATAGCTATCATAATTTTCTTCTTTGGACCAGTAGTGTTTTTTTTTCTTTAACTGTTGTAAGATTGTCACGATGATTCATTTTAGGAAGTTATATACATAAAGCATATGTACATTAACATGTCATATTCTAATACATATACTCTAATACATGTTCTCACTAACTGCAGTGGAAGCACCTTTCAAGCTGAAGGAAACCTTCCCATATTTTAAATCCCCCGCTGCAGGACTCTCTATGTTGTGGAGAATCAAAGAGTTGTTGAATTTGGGTACAGAGAAGGGTCTGGAATAACTAAAAACAACTGATAACATTTACGAAATTATCCCACTTACCTAATATTTTTCTACATTTATAGGAAAGAGTGTCATTATCAATTTAAGAGTAATTCTTTTTACTTCTGTTTAGTATAGTGATAGGCAACATATTTATACAAGTTATGTGTGGATTGTCCAGACACACAAGTCCTGTAACTTTTAATCTAAGGTAAGTGATTAGAAAGCAGCTTCTACTCCCTTACTTATTTAATGTCTCTTGTATATTATTCTATTCAATAAAGAAAATATTCTAAACTATAAGAATACACCTTTTCCATGGGATTCAGTAGTTTTCCTTCTTAAGGTGAAAAGAAAAACAATGTTGCCTACAATAATAATTGTGTTTCCTGCATTTGTTCTTATGGGAGGTAAAAAAGGGATTGTTTTGAAGCACTGTAAGAATTAATTAGACAGGACTAATAAACACCAAGAATGGGCAGCAGGAGAGAAAGACAGGAATAAAATTTGTTGATGATTTATAAGTAGAGAATTCTGAATTGCTTCAATTTCAAAATTAGTTTAACATTCAAGTTGTGGATTGCATTTCTTGATTTGTTTTTAAGCATTTTGACCCTAAATGTGTTTTAGCTGTGTGGGAGGCAAACACTGAAAGCAAACCGTGTGAAAATAGTACAGCTTAAGGGATATCCTATATAAAGGGAAATTGAGAAATTTCAGCATTGTGGGGATCTTTCAAACTGAGGGAAGACAGAATACCCTGACATTAGATTGAATTCATCTTGAAAAATATTTAGCTGTTACATGAGTCAATGGAAAACACAATCAGTAATTAGTGGGTCATGACGGCAGTATATTCAGGGAATCAGTGTGTTGATCGGTTTTCACTGAAAATTGAAGAGGAAAATGTACTCCATTTTGAATGTGTATGGACATTTAAGAAACAGAGAACAGAAAATGCAGGTAAGTCACTGACCACACAATAACAGTCCCAGTGCTTTTCCATTCCTTTGGAAAGTGTGTTTTATTTTATTATTTCAGTCATTTAATTGACAAGGGAAACTTAGAACTACCTTAAATGTGGTTATTACTGTTTATGTCTGAAGTCAAGAAGCACTCCCAAGGATTTAGTCTTGCTTAAAATCAATGCTGGTTCTTTTTAAATAAAAATGCACTCCTAAAAACTAGCTGATAACCACAGCAGTCCAGAGGGGAGATTTTCTGTATTGAGAATAGGAGAATCAATTCTTATTCTCCAGTGTCCTTAAAGGAACAGAAAAAAGGGGAGATTTTCTCTCTGGTTTTCTTTTTCAAGATATCATATACTCTGAATATCAGAAAAACAAATGCATGCTGCATTTGACTACCAAAAATAATGCCAACTTAAAAAAATAATTTAATGGGTTAATTTTTAGTGAACACCTTGTTTTTTCACCTTTTCTAAGAGTCAAATGTTTTTGTCTTCAAGTAATACAGCTTTACCTCCAAATTAAGTCAATTTAACACTGTTTCATTTTATTGAACAAAGTAAAATCATAATATTTTGGCCATTATTACATTGCCTAATATTGAAATAGAAATAAAATATACTGAAATAATTTTGAGATACTTAGGTGCTAACAAATTAAATCTGAGACCCATCAGATGGTTAGACATTTGATTATCTTGCCCTGATAATATTTAAGTCAGGTGTTCTCTGTAGTAGCTCACAAAATTAAACATACAGTGTCCCCGTGCCATATTAGTGTTTTTCCCCTTGACGATTTTTTTTGTGTGTGTGGAGAATTTACTGAGCTAAGCCAATGAACTGACTTAAAGTTGGAATATTATGTATACTCTCCCTCTGGATTCATCAAAGATGGTAATTAATACTGTGAGACTTTAGGGGCATGAATATCAATATTGTGATATTTCACTAGTTTAAGTTTTTTTGAAAAAGTAAATGGGCAAAATTAATTAGAATTTTTTTTAAGATTAGGAACGGGAATTTGCCAAAACAGATGTAACAAAATATTACAATAACTTAAATGCTTTAGTTCTTACTTCTCCGTGGATTCAAGTGTTAATGAAAAAATAAATAAACCTAGAAAATAATTTACCTGGATACCTGATCAGACAATAAGAGAGTATTTTCTAAATATAAAAGCAGTGGGAAAAAATATGTTTATCCTCTTAGGGATTTATAAATTTTGTAAGAGAAAAGCCATAAAGTCTTAGTATTGACATTCTCAGACAATTTATAGAAAGTAAATAAGATGTACAACTTTGTTAACAATCAGTGAAATGCAAACTATAATAGTAATGTGATAGCATTTTCACCTTTCAATTTATCAACATTAAAAAATAATATTAATTATTCCAGCCTTAAGTACATTATTATGAAATTCATTTCTGGAATAATGGTTTCAAATTTGTGATTTTCAAAGTACTTTTATATTAAAAGGGAGTTCATCTTGAAGGGACATAGTTGAGAACAACTAGTAAAATATATAAAATGACTTTGTTTTAAAATGTAACTTTGATTTTACTCTTTTATATAGTTAGCTTCTTTTAAAAATATAGATGTAGACATTTTTATTATACTTGTATAACAGTACTATTTTGTGTCATTTCTCTAAAAAACAAAGTTCTTAGAAAAATCCGATCTGTTAAAGATGAAATATTTAAAATATTTATTAAAATGAACCTCACAAAAGTAAATAAATTCTCTTAAGACATTTTAAAATGGAACCGGGCACAGATAGGTCAGTCTCTTCCACTGAAAATTATCTAAGTAAGAAATTAAATATAAATACTAGCCATTTATCAAAATAAACATTGAAAGAAATGAAAACACTTATGTGCCTAACTCACTAACATTATCCTTTTTCAGTGATGAATCCATGTTCTCTTCCCCTCCAGAATTCTCATGATTGATCTTAAACCTTCCCGAGAAGCAGATTTCTCCAAGACTCTGTGCCTTTAGGATAATTTGAGTATGGAAACAATTTCAAATCTCTGTAATATCTTAGTCTTGTTACAAGGAATGCATTTAATAACAATAGCAGGATTCAGAAGTGATCTAGAAGTCAGCTAAAAAGAATTAGCAAATAAAGCTCCATGTGTCACTAAGCTGGTTAATTATTTGACATAAATTAAAGTGTACCAATCATTATTTCAAAAATTTGGTCTTAGAGAAAAGAAATGGTATGCATAGAAACAGTTATTTCCATTTTGAAAAACAAGTATAATAGGTAGATGTATTTCTTTTCTGGGATTTGAAACCCTTTCTCTATAGAACTCTTCAAGTTTCCGTTATATCTTGGGGATCCAATATTAGGGAATGCTGTGTGTTAGGGAAAGGCAGGCATGAGAGGCAGAGAGAGAGGAAGCCCCGCGGTGCCAGGCACAACCCAACCCATCCTTCTATGGAGCCTCCAGTCAGCACACAGGCCAATCCTGTTACTGACTTGGAGGCATACGAATTAGGGAAGACCCGATAGTTCTTGTAACCAGCTGTTCCTTGAATTCTTATTTACGCTTTTCGTAGTTTTCAAGTTTTATTTCTCTCTCTCTCTCTCTCTCTCTCTCGACAACCACACAAATACAACCAGCACGTTATCACGACAGGAATGAGTTGATGCATTTTCTGTGCACTGGTTTCTCTGATCATCTTTTAAAAAAAAATTTCTAGCCTTGTTTTAGAGCAGTTTTAGGTTTCCAGAAAAATTGACTGGGAAGTGCACAGAATTCCCACACACCCTGTCCCCTGTCCACAGTTTCCCCTCTTGCTTACATCTGGTATTAGTGTACACTAGTTACAACTGATGAATCAATATTGACACATCATGATTAACTAAAGCCCACAGTTTGCATTAGAGCTCACTTTCTGCATTATCCACTTTATGGGTTTTGACAGATTGTATAATGGCATGTTTCCATCATAACTGTACCATACACAATAATTTCCTTGTGTTTCATCTGCGAAGGTCATTCTTTCCCTCCTCTCCACCCAAACCTCTGGCTTTTTACTGTCGCTAGAGTGTTGTCTTTTCGAGAATGTCATTTGGTTAGAATCATCCAGTATGTGGAATTCTCAGGCTGGCTGCCTTCATTCGGCGATATGCTCTGCAGTTCCTCCAAACCACTTTTTGTGGTTTGATAGTTCATTTCTCTTTATCACTGAATACTAGTCCATGATAATCTCTTGTTTATACACCTGACGTTAAAGAAACTTTGTACAATTATCGAACTACAGATTTTTAGCTCACAAGTTTGTAGATGTTGTTTCATTGTCTACTGACATTTCATATTAAGAAATCAAATCCTATTTTGATTTTTGCTCCCTTGCATGTAACCTATTTGTTCTATCTATGCACGTTTTTCTTTACAAAAGAGATAGTTGACGCTGGCATTGTTTTGTGTTGCTTTCCAAACCAGCTTTCTTTCCCTTAAAAAAAAAATCTGATCTCTTCTCTTACCTGTGTCTAACACAGCCCCACTCCCACCCTCCAGCCCTCTGTCCTTTCCCCTACATTGAAGGGGTGCTCGGATTTGGCCTCTAAGTCACTCGTAGGCACACGGCATCGTGTGCACCCTCTTGCAGACTGAGGAGTGTCTCAATTCTGTGACTATATTTTGTTCTCTTCACAATCCTTTTTGTCCTAAACGGTTTTTCTCGAGTGTGAGGTCACAGACTGCAAGGCAGGTGTTATTTTGTATGTGTAGCCATGTGTTCTATTTATGACCTGTACCCGGTCAAAATGAAATCATCTACAATGATTAGTGATGAAATGCAGTGGTTCTTTGCCTCCACAGCCCTTATGCACGGCTCTTCTTCTGTGAGACAAACACTCCAAAAGGGACGTCATTCCTCCTTGCCAGTACCTGTTCTAATCTGCCCTGATTGCTCTCTAGGCCTTTGGCAAAGAAGGCATTAGGAGGGTCCTCTGCACTAACGAGGCTGCTAACTTAATGCCCCCATTCTTGCATTCCATCTCGTCTGTTTCTGTTTTGTGCTCAGTGATGTCTCTTCTCTTCCTGCAGGAACAATTACATTTATTCATCTGGTGCACTCTCTTTAAGCCCCTAGTTTTCTTATATGTAGTAGAAATGCTCTGTGGTTCAGGGAGATTGAATTGAATTGCCTGGGCGCTGATATAGGTTTTGTCTGCTGTGTGTGTGTGTGTGTGTGTGTGTGTGTGTGTGTGTGTGTGTGTATGGAGAGAGGGCTTTTCTGCTGTTTCTCTTTGGAAAGGGAAACCTGGCAGACATCACTGCCCCAGCTAGAACTCTGCTTTAGAGAAGAGTTGCTGATGACTAGGCATTGGTCTGGAGTCTTCCAGATGCCAAATACGGTTTTCTTTAATTTTGAGGTACTGTCAGGAACCCTATTTTCCCCAAATTCATATTTTTAATTTTTTGCAGACTTAGCAATTGAACCAGTGCTGGGACTCTAATGCATAGCATTATGATTATAGTTAACCATGCTGTATGATATACTTCAAAGTTGCAAAAAGATCTTAAAAATTCTCACTGCAAAAAGGAAATAGTAATTACCTGATGTGATGGAGCTGTGAGCTAAATGCTGCAGTGGTAATGGTGCTGCAGGTTCTAAGTGTATCGGATCCACACATGGCACACCTTAGACTTACGCAGTATTGTATGTCAACTATGTTTCATTAAAGCTCGAAGAACAACATTTAAAAAGTCAGCATTGATGAGCAGAACCATACATTTCCAATCACCTTAATAAACTATGTTTGCAAAAAGTGAAAAAAAAAAGTATTTCCATTCTTTCAAAAATTCCACAGGTCTCAGCCCCAGGCAGCTGATGGTCTTCAGGAAGATGGGTGGGAAGCAGGGAGCTTTCTGACAGGTGCCAGTTGCCTCTCCCTCCAGGCCCCTTCCAATTCCCCGCCTCCTCTCCTATAGATGATGACCCGATACTTGTCTCTCAGGTCCTCTTAACACATTAGCTCCTCCATGTTGTCCTCAGCTGTATTTATTTTAGGCTTTGCTTTCTTTCATCTGCCAGCCGTTTCCTTCTGCCTTCTGCCTTTTATGATTTTCCTCCATTCTCTTTGACATGATATGTTTAGTCTTATTTTTACTTGATAATATCATTTTTATGTCCTCAGACAGAAGGAAAACTATGTCAACTTCCCATCTTGAAATAGAAGCACCCAGGAGTCATTTCAACGTAGAAGCCAGTTTAATAGATAAAAAACAATTGAATAGGAACTAAAAGTAATATTTTATAGACAATACAATTATTTCCCTAGACTATTTCACCAGCTTTTTCTTGTTTCCTTTGACCCTGTAGTTTGGTCCTTCAGCTGGTCTTCGATGATCCTTCAGCCCGACTTGGATGCAGGCAGAGTTCGGTGGCAGCCATCCCCTGGTGGGGCACGCCTCCTGAACTCTTACCGCATGTGTGTCCCCTCTGCCATTCTACCCTCTGTGGTCACTCTCTTCATCTAGAAATAACATCATGTTGACCTTCACAATGTCTTTGTGGTGTCTGTCTTTTCACCTGTAATATTTCTCTACATGAGTCCCTTTTTCCCACATCACATAGTTTTCAAAAAGTCTATTCTGCGGCAACATGTTTCATCCCCAGAATGGCATGTGTACCAAAACCCATTTCCTACCTGTATTTTTTTTTTCAGGGAAAGTGTTGGCATCTCTTTTATCCATTTTAACTATTCCTATCCATCTTGGTACTATTGTTCTTGAATAAAATTCACCATTGGTGTTTTGAAGAAGTATATTTTCTACTTGCATTTTTACATAAAACAAGGTCATTTTAAAAATAAAAATCTCTTTAAGAATGAGCCTTTCTAAAACTGTGAGTGTTCACCTGAAATGTTCATAGAGTTAGATTCTGCAAGCTATATTTTTAGGTTTTGTTTGATTTTTTTAATGCATTCTTTCTGTAGTAGTTATTTCTCTTTTTTTATTTTAAAACAATGTTAAATTAACAAGATTTGTAAGATAGCACAAAACTAGTTTTTTTCCCTACCCACCTGAACAGTAAGTCACTGACCTAATGTCCCAATACTTGAGTATGTCATACAAATAGGAACATTCTCCTGGGTAACCATCCCATCTGACCATTGAAACAAGCAAACTGACATGGACGTACTGCTACTGTCTAATTTGTAGACCCCCATTCAAACTTTATTAATTATCTGAACAATGGCTTCATAGTAAAAGGACTTCATAGTAAAAGTAAAGTTTAGAAACGTGTCTTATGTTTTATTTCTCATTTCTCATTGTCTCCTTCAATCTGAGCCAGGACTTCATTCTTTCTATGACGGTCATGATCTTGACAGTTAAAAAAATATGATTTCTTTATTTAACAGAATGTATCTCAATTCACATTAGTCTAATATTTCCTCATGATTTGATTTAGATGATACAACTTGACAGGAATATCACAGAAGTGATGCTGTGTTCTGACTGCATCTTATCAGATGGTGTACCATGTTAATTGTTACCATTACTGGTAATGTCCACTTTGATTAATTGATTAAATTAGCACCTGCAGGATATATTTATACACACACATATATGCACAAATATACACATACATACACATATGTATATTCACATATATACTAATTTACATCTATTTATTTACATCTCTACCTATTGAAAACCATGATCTCACACTGTCACAGATTTATTCTGGTTTGAGTTTCCATATTTTAACTTCCTCATCCAGCAGTGAGAAACTTAGCTCCCTTGGTCCTTATATAATTATGTGTTTGATCAATATGTAATTAATCTGCCTTCTCTGCTGCACACCCTCTCCGGCACAAACAGGACCCCCCTAGTCCTGTTCAGCCTGACTCTCCATGCCAGGATGCCCGGTGTGGACACTGTCCTCACCCTCCCTCCTTCCGATGCCTCTCGCCGGCTGCCCCACTCTGAGAACAGCCTCCTCACCCCCTCTGGTTCCCACATCCCTTGAAGTGCCGTGTAACCCTTCTCCACAGGCACCCTGTTCACCCTGCCCTAGTCACCATGCTCCCCACAGCCACCCAGCGTGCACGTCTCTCCGGCACTGCCCGACTGCTTGGCTTCAGGGCTGCATTTGCAGAAACAACAGGAAAGGGGAGGGATGAACTGGATCCTATTTTTACATGATAATTTTCAAACCTTCTCCAAGTATCTAACAAGTAATTTAAAATCTGGCTTTAAAGTTATCAAATACATTTTTATCAATTAAAAAATAAAGTAATATCTCTCATGACATGAATACACAAATATATATATTTAGCTAACATAAAAACGAATCACTACACAGGATTTTTTGAGATTGACCCTTCCAACTGCATTCTATGTCTTTAAAAAGGGTGAACTTTAATGCAGCATTAAGTTAAGAGTTCCTCGGAGTCATTTGCATGAACACTTGGGTTATTTTTTGTCTGTCCCTTCATGTTTTGCTCTAGATCTGCCTGCCGAACAACATTTCCCCAGTACGATTAGCAATGATATAATTACCAAGGCTTTCCATTGTACTTTGCCATTTTGCATTCATCCATCTTGAATTAAAGCCATGTTCTAGTTCTTTAAGGGGCATCAAAAGGGAAACATGCTACTGAAAACATCTGTAACGCCTGCCGTTGCAGTAGGTAGATGGGGCAGCTTCCGCACGGGCATGCAGAGTGGCCGAGGACTGCTGAAACAGGCGCTCTCTGTGATGGCCGCAGAAGATGGGCTTCATTATCTACAGAAGTTTTGAATATGCACATCAATAGCCAGGGTAGAAAGACTACTCCAAGGTGACTGTCCTGATCTGCCAAGAACTAGAAACTTAAAGTGTAGACTCCAGGGCTCTTTAAACATTATGGTACTCTATCCATTTAGTCTTTGTAATTATCTGCACTGTCACCCTCTTTGGTGAGAGCCATGCTACCTCCCATCTAGACTATTACAATAACCCCCTAACTGTTTTCTCTGTCCCGAAGCTTTGCCATCCATCCCACCATTCTGCATGTTGTGTTGGTTCACTGTGTGCCCGTGATCAAGGATCCGCGATGCCTCTCTCATGTTCCTGAAGGAAATCCCAAATATCTTAGTATCTATCACTATGGAGAGATTCCATGACCTAGCCCAAGACCATCCTTAAACACAATGACTTTTATTTCCAAATTGCTTCATACTTTAACATGTTTTTGACATTAAAAAAATACCTTCTATATATTTGAAATTCCTGTATAATAATTTATATATACTTGAATATATATATTCAATATATAGTGAGCATTGAATATATATATAGTAAGTGAACATATGATATATGTGTATATATACGTAGTTATGTATATATATTATATACATATATACATAGTTATGTATATATGTTATATACATATGACATTTGTAATCCAAATTTGGACTCAGGGGGTTTGGTGTCTGCATCTGCTCATCTTTCTTCCTGCTGAAGAAGAGAATACTTACTCAGATAAGTAGTCAAGTGGGAATAAAATAGCACTTTGTATGTTCTAACAGCCAGGCAAGGAACACATCTTGTAACGGATGGATTCGAAGAATCATTCCCCACTGCTTGATTCATTCCAGCTTCTGTCGCAGAGCTCCTAGTTGCCTGGAAGACAGGCCCCTGGTAGCTGCTTCGTCCTGGGTGGTGTTCCCCAGCATGGATGGGCCTCCACAGCATTTCACTGGAAGATGAATTAACCCAATACTAATGAATCTGTGTCTTCTTCTCTTCCAACGTATGCGTCAGAAAAACACTAGAGAATAGATCTCAAACTAAATGATGTTCCCCAGATTCCTATTACTGCAAAGGAAAATAGAAGAGTTCTAATATCCTCTAGAAAAAAAGAAAATAACCTAGAAAATATCAAAGATTGGTTTTGGCTTTGCAAGATTCCTGTTCATATATTTTAGAGTTTACCTTAGATTTACATCAAGTTAAAAAAAAAAGAAAAAGAAACCCAAAACATTTTGATAGTTAATTTCAAACTTTTCTTAGAAGAGAATAACTATGGAAGAAAATCATGCCTTCTCTTCTCTCACATAGTTACATATAAGGCATCATCTTACAAATTTTTTAAATCTGTAAATATTTAGAAATAACCAGACAAGATTGTTTAAAAACTCTCCCCTAATAATCAAAGAATTATAGCCCCTCAAGGATTCAGGACTTTTATGAGGTTTTCTTAGTATCACATGCCTTCATTCTTACCTCCTTCATATTTTAAACAATTTAGGTTCTATATGTTTGAATTTTATGTCCTAGGCATCTCAGTGCTCAATAGACTTTGGGCTCTTTCTAAGTACTTAGTATCTATGTTTTATTAGCAGTGTTGACCACATTTATGAGACAAAATGAATAGCCTTGCATTTTCATTGCTCTAAGTCCTGACTCCTCTGTTTCTTCATCTCTAAGAAACCGCAGTTCATTTTCAGCTCTGTGGCATAATGGCCACAGATGTCTCCTAGTCTGGAATTCCTTAAGCCAGTAGCTCCCCACATCGCTGCACATCTGAACTGCCTAGAGAGCTATTTATTAAGTGGGCAGTCATAAAAGAAAGGGTATTTGGGAACAAGCAAGTTCTCAAAACCTTCACATCTTCACATCTCCTGCCCCATTTCTCAAAAGAAAAAGGT
The DNA here is from genome assembly GCA_029783875.1 of Phataginus tricuspis. Lineage (NCBI taxonomy): Eukaryota > Metazoa > Chordata > Mammalia > Pholidota > Manidae > Phataginus > Phataginus tricuspis. Next base: position 33,142,348 of record JAQQAC010013566.1, read on the forward strand.
ACTGAAGGATATATGCCACCAAAATGAAGAAATAAGTCAAGAAAGAGGAACAGATGAGGACCGTGAAAGTATGAGATCCGCAAAAGAGAGAAGTGCCAGTAATCCCCAGAGGGGCGATTCAGGGAAACACAGGACGACAGTTATGCTCCAGAGCAGAAAGTCAAGAATGGAGCAAGTCGGAAGGCAGAGGCAGTTAATAAAATACCTGATGAGTCTGATATGGAAACATCATAACATTTCAGAACTTGTGGATAAATTAGTGGGGGGTGTAGCTCAGGGGTAGAGCATCTGACTGTAGAATGTGTGGCTAAATTAATGGTACATATAAAAGAAACTATGTGAAGTATACAAAGTAATTGTCCACCTCAATTCAGGAAAAGATAAGCAATCAGAGTATGTTACACAGCTTAGGTACAAGTGATTGTCACCTTGTCATACCAGGGTAAAAAGTGACTATTGATGCAATAATGACAATTCAACCATATCTAAGTAAAGGGAGGAGAGAAAAAGGCTTATGTTGGCAGAGGTGGGGATAATATTTGAAAGAAATCTAAATTCTCATCTTTGGCTCTGGGCATCAGAGCATATGCCTGAAACCAGAACATCTGAAAAAGGTAAAAGAAAGTAAACTTATTATTTAGAGAGATCAAGGTAAACACCTGGAGAGTCTATGAAATGAGTCGAAGTGGTTATCTCTAGTGAGGGAGAAACAGGGGCTCGGTGCAATTTTTGTAGCCCACCTTGAAAATTAACTTACTCTAAATATGTTCAGGTAAAAAAAACAAGCAACAAAATAAATTAGGCTTAGATATCAGTTTTTGTGTGCGGCTTTATCTGATTAAATTAGGTAGAGTTTAGCTTAGAGTTATTTTAACCTCCACCATACAATATTTTAGTGTTTTTTATTTATACAGCTATCAGGGTAATAACAAGGTCTGTAGGAAGTTAATGAAATGCTTTGAATATTATATTATGTGAAAGAGATTGGGGAACAGCCTGATGTGGTGAGAAAAGAATGATTTCTAGAATCAGACCAATGGTTCAGGTGTTGACTGTACTATTTATGCCCACCTATGTATCCTCTCTAAGCTTTAATTCCCTAGTATGTGAACGGTGGACTATTATCCACTCTCAGTGTTATATGGATTAAGTGATGTCTATGAATCAGAGAGCATAGTACCTGGTAACAAGAAGGACTCGAAAATTTACTGATTCTTATTCCTTCTGCCCCTCTGCATGGTAATCTCTTCATGTCTTCTTCGATTTGGTGCACACAGGTTTTAGACATTAGTAAATGAATGAATACATAGGACTCGTAAAAATAAAAATCCTTGGTTTTATGATGAATACTAAGCAGAGTACTTCTGGAATGGGGGAGTCAAGTTCTCTGTTCATTCTTTGATTCAGTCCTCCAAAGAAAACCACAGAAATACTGGAATATGTCAGAATCAACCATCAGATCTCCAAAACCTAGCCCAAAGCTTGCCACACTCTCAGGAATGTTTTTTCCAAGAAAAACTGAGACCAGAGCACATTTGTATATGGCCCCACTTGCCAGCATCGTGGCTGCCTTGAAAGCCAGGAGCCTCTCTGCCACCGACGCTGTAAAACTCAGCAGCCTAGCAGGTGCCTGATGGAGCAGACCAGGGGTGCTCCCCCCAAAGTCCATCCCCAGAGCTATGTTACTATTTGAGCTACCCAGCCTGCTCCCTAGAAGGGTCTCACTCAGAGACCTTGTCATTATTTGACTTTAGGGAACTCCCTCCATGGGAAAAATCCTATCACCAGGGCATTTGTTGAAAACATTCACAGAAAATTGTTTCAACAACACAGCTGCCTAAGTCTGTGATACCAGTTGGCCAAACAGGAGCCTGAACAAACCTTTTAAAAGATCTGGGTAATGGGATGCCTATGGCAGCTTTGAGAAGTGCTGACATACTCTTGTACGTCTAGAGCGACACACACGTGTAGGGTCGTGTGCATGCCCAGGAAGGTTCCAGGGGGAGTCCTAACCTCTCACCTCTGGCTGGCCTCAGACCCTGTGCAAGCTGAAGTGAGGGCTAAGGCACAAGCATTAAGGCAGGCCCCCCCAGACACCAAGTCCCTTCATGGAGGACTTCTTGGTTCAAGGCATTAAGGAAATCTCTGACCTATTGTTAGCTCATCACTAAACTCATTGAGCAGACATTTCAGTGATTGCAAACTATGGAAATATGGACCTTGCACTTTTAGGCTAGTTAAGTCACTAAACAGCAAACTAAGACACACCAGAAACTGTGGGTTGGAAATGGGAGGCCCAGTTTTCAGAGTTGCCACATTATGGTATCAAAAATACCAACAAATATGTGACATACAAGGACACAGAAATATGGCCCATACATGGAAGAAAAAAATAAACAGAATCTCCCTGAAAAGGCTTGGATGTTAAACCTTCTAAAACAGGCATTTACAGAGCCATTAGAGATACAGAGATCAAGGAAACTGGGACCAGAATATGTTAATGACTTATCATGACTTGCAATCCGGATTATTTTCATGGACAGATTACCTTCAATTTTAAGCATCTGTGTATAAGCAAATGTAAGAAAAATTCTTTTTTTTAATTAACAGTGAGAAGGATTGAATTATTGGAAAATATTTTAGATGATGTATCTAAATGGCTCTTATGTTTTAATCTCTTTTCTAGGCCCTCCTGTTAATGTCACATGCAACATATTCATAAACAGCTTTGGCTCTATCGCTGAGACAACTATGGTAGGCATGTTTACTCTGTAACAGTCTCATACTGGAGTAATTTATAACTACATTATGGCAAATTATCTGCTCATGTTATGTAATTTAATGTTAAAATGAATATAATGAGATTTTAAAATATAAAATTAATAGCATAATTAAATTGCAATCAACTCTAGGTAATAATGTTTCATGTGGAAGTGGGAGGTTAGAGAATAAGTGTTAAGTGAACATGAAATGGAGTTTTCCCATTCAGTAGTTAAATTTTAAACCTCAAATTCATACTAAAATTTTACCATATAAATTGTCTTTTCAATGCTCTTTCATAATCAGACAAAAGCATAGGAGTAAATAATTCCATGTTTATTCTGTATATTTACAAATGTATAAGTGGAAAATGCAGAGGTAGACACATGAATACTACCTGGATATCTAAAATTTTATAGCATGCAAGTTTTTAAAAAATTGAAGCTGTGCATGGTGGTTCTTAAATTGCCTGGAATTATACTCCATTCCTAAATTTGGCAAGTATAATTTGCATTAATTTCCAAAGTTGATTTTAGCTAAAATAGGATCTGAAATACTTAAAGATTTATTAGCTTTCTAAACCATTACTAAATAGAGAATTATGCTCATTTGACATATCTCAGAATGACTTGATATCAATTTTTCTAAGAAAAAATCTAATATGCAAATTGTTCTGTTGTGGTGTGCATAGAGGTTGTGTGTGTGTGGAGAGAATCTATCTCAACAGGAGACTTAAAGCATCATTTCTAAAGAATTCTGTTTTCCTCATGTATGTAAAGTTTAGTCATTTAGTGGCATCTTTGTTTTATTCAAACTCAATATATTATTATGATAAAAGCATCAATGGAGAACTGAACTTACATATTTGGGCATTATATAAATTATCTTAACTGCAGAGTATAAGTTAACACGAGTGTGTGTATGTTTGTGCAAACCCCAAGAAAATGCAAATAATTTGCTTGCATAAATACAGCCTGGTGCTGGTACAATTCCGACCCCCAAAATGACTATAGTCCTGTTACAGACTTTGGCATATTCTGGATTCGGGTTGAGTATCTGGTCCTAACTTATATCCTGTGTTTGTACTGGTGTGAAGGAAAAATTTTCCTCTGCCCTCCGAGGTTCTTCTTGTTGCTCTAAGAATTAGATGGGCATGAGACAGATTAACAAGAGAAAATCAGACTTAATAGTGTATGTATGGGGAATTCACCTAAACACAAGAGGTCCCAAAGACAATCAGACAAGAAGTGTTTATGTCACCCTGAACTGAGAGCAAAGAGCAGGGGTCTGGGACTTCAAAGGGAAGGCAAGCAATTCGCAGGGAGATAAAAAAGAGTAAATGTTTGGAAAACAAATCTTTGCTGGGCCATCCAGAAACAATGGGGCATAAAGAGGATTTGGATGGTGCCAGTCCTGCTAGGTTCCTCCCTGTTCACCGCCCCCAGTTCCTATTACACTATATTCTCAGCAGTGGAAGCTCCCATCCTGGAAGAGGTCCTCTAGCTGTGTTCTTTTAAGTGTTGGTGGGAGGCTGGGTGAAGAAAAACTTACTGAGTTTTCTGTTTTTTTAAATAATCCCCATGCCAAAGGGACTCATTTGTACACACCCAGTCCAGATCATACCCAAAGATGAAGGGCTTTCTGGTGTCATTTTTAACTTAGACTTTCCAAATTGAATTTCTACCCCATGCAACCCTCTCATTTTGATTGTTACTATACACACTGTAGAAGCTTGAAACCTGGAAATATGTTTATACTTCCTCTTATGCAAGATCCCTTCTGTGAAATACTTTCCACAGCAAGAGTTGGAGAGAGCGAAAGCCTTGCTTGTCTTTATGGGTTGGAGGGAGGGGCTTGAAGGAAAAAAAAAATTGACCAGATTTCCTTTTTGTTAAAACCTGAAAGGTTGTCAGGTTTCTGAAGGTCTCTGCTTTCTTTAACCCAATTCATCAGTCTATCACTAAACGCTTAATACACACAATCTGTAGGATGACTACCCTGGCCAAATTCCTTACCTTTAATAATTGTCGACAGATTTATTTTAAAGAGAAATGTTACATAAAAAGCTTGCAGAATTTTGTGAGCACTTTCTCCCAGCTCCATTTCCCTTCTTTATCGTAGGAATCCTTTCCACTCCTACATAATCCATCATAGTTATTCCCTTTGAAATCATTTTTAGAGTCTATGACTTTCCTCTTTACAATCATAACCAGCATCAGTGACTTAAACCAAGTACCCCAGAGATTATTACGAAATTAATTATGCCTACCTGAGTATCGTTCTTTTTAGTCTTCCAAACTCCTCAGTGTGTGACATTCATAATTTCTATTCACATAATCAGAGTCAGTATTTGTAAAACATTTTAATGGCATCGGATAGAAGAGCTGCAATAGAGAAATGGCATCTACAGCAATAGAGAAAATTATGACTTGTTATTACATTTCTCTCTTTAGAATCAAAATATTTTGCTCCCACTTGATTAAGTTGATGTATTTTATTTAGATTTTCCACCACCCAGCTCTGCAACTAAATTTTATTTCCTTATTTTAGTTGCCATAATGTTGTTTACCTTAATTTATTTTTATAAGAGAGTCAATATATTTTTTAAACATTCACGTTTGTTATACCAACAGAGTTTACTTTTGTTCTTACAATGCAGATACTCTAAGTCAACTAAGGCCAATGTATTCAAATTGAGAGGACTGAAATTTCAAGCTGCCTGTCATCATTAATGAGTATCTTTATGTCTGAGAATTCTTATCTAAAGTAAAACTAAATAATTCTCCCAATCTATGTACCTCTGCTTAACAAAGATCTTAACCATCTTCAGTGTCTTTACTGAACACATATATTAAGTTCCCTGTGCTGATCATGTCTCAATTGTATCTATCTCCATTTCAAAATACATATTTAGTTCCATTGGAGATAATTTTTATTATTTTTTTTGGTATCATTAATATACACTTACATGAGCAACATTGTGGTTACTAGATCCCCCCCATTATCAAGTCCCCCCCACATACCCCATTACAATCACTGTCCATCAGCGTAGTGAGATGCTATAGAGTCACTACTTGTCTTCTCTGTACTGTACTGCCTTCCCCTTCCCACCCACCCTCCCCAGCCCCTTTCCCTTTTGTAACTGTGAGTCCATTCTTGGGTTCTGTGAGTCTGCTGCTGTTTTGTTCCTTCAGTTTTTGCTTTCATTCATCTGTGGAGTATAAGAACAAAGCAAAAACTGAGATAATTATTCGATTCTTGAGAAAATCTCTTTCATAGATATTCTACTTGTGTAGCCATTTATTTTGAAAATTAGTTCAAAAATTTTAACTTATTTTGCATCTTCTTGCCCCAAATTTGTTTTTTTAATACTGATGTCCTTTTTCCCAAGAGTATGAACTCAAACTTCTTTTTTAACTGTTAAACTCATCTATTTCTAGTGATTATTTGTCTAATTAACTTAATGTACTGCTAACCATTCTCACTTAAACACAATTTTATTATTCTTTGACATTAATCATCAAAAAAAAATTTTTCCCTGGAGATGATGGCAATTCTCAACTTCCCTATTCCATAGGACTCACATTTGGGTCATGTGTCATTATATATAATGAGATTCTCTGAGGACTTTTTCAGCCTCCAGTATTCCAAGATCACATTCCTAAGCAGGCAATGATTTAGCGACTATTGGACACCACACTGAAGCCTTAAAACATTAAATTAAAAATAAAACCGGCTTACCATCATTACAGTCATTCTCTCTCCCCTTTTGCAATGTGGCCTTGGTGAAACACGCATTATCTGTCCTGCTGTCTAAAGCTTTGGGGGCAAAAGTAGCTCACGATTGTTTTTATTGCTTCATTAGGGGAACCTCAGATCTCCATATTCAGGGACCCTTAAGTGAAACACACTCTTGCAAACCTGGGATGAGCTATTGATAAGGCTGTTAGGCCAGGATGAAGGCATTTGTGAGTTGCATAGCTTGGGTGTGTATATAACAGTATTTCAACATGGATATATATTCACTATCTCATAATACAAATATATGTATATATACATTCTCCTATCTTCAGAGAACAGATGGCCCTGCTTCTTGTTACCCATAAGGCAGAGAGAGGGAATTGCTCTACTTTGTGCCTTAGGTCAGTATCTACTCACTGAACCACTGCTTTTCACCAGTGTCCAGAGAATAAATTATTTTTACAAAATAAAAACAAAAAACATGTTTTGGTGTGCTAGTGTTTCAGGTGCCTGTGTTCGGAGATGTATGGTGCTGTTGGGAAAGAGTGTCTGGGGGTCTGCTGTGATCGCACAGAACTGTCAAATTGTACAGTTTTTCAATTTTCCACTCAAATGACAGGTTCACGTTTCAGTTGCAACAATAATGAGGCACATGTAGATGCAGCTCTGAATCACTGGATCATCAGAATCTCCAGAGAACACTAAGCCAGTACAGCATAAAAAGTTAATAGTGTCCATTTGCGTATTATGAGAGAAATCTTTAAATCTCTGCCTATTCTTTTTTCTAAGTATATTTTCATCCAGTAAAGTTTTTCTAATCAAATAATGCTATCACCCATGGAAAACATGCATTTTTTACATAGGTAATGATATAAGGTACATTCTTACATCTATCACCATCTTAAGAAATAAAACATCACAAATAAATTTTTGCCCAAAGCACTGCTTCTCAATATTAGTAAGGGAAGCTTTGCTCCTGAATTTGACATCAAGACAAAATTTCATTCTATAGGTAGGAAAATATGAACACAATGGCCATATTGTAGGGTCCATATACAATTTGATGTTTTGGTTCAAATTTATTGTTTTTAAGATAAGCTGCATTTATATACTTAGACTATTTTATTCATTTTCATTTCAGTAGGTATTCCATATTATAGTCATTCATTCTACGTTTGCTGGAGATCTTGATTGTTTCTGGTGTTCTTAGTACCACAGAAAACTCTGTACCGAAAACTGTTGCACATTACCTTCTAATGTACTTATGCAAGATGTTCAATAGGATATAAACCCAGGAATAAAATTATTTGGTCCTCAAGAGTGAAATTGTGTGGTTCAGATGGTAGTAAATTGCTCTCCAAAGTGGCCACTTTGTCTTAAAAACACCTCCTAGCAATTATATAAGATTTCCTATTGTTTTACTTTCTAAATTTATGATTAATGTTAGTCTGCTCAGAATAATACTACTCAATTTTTCTCTCTCCATCTGTTCTTTGTATGTGTGTTTGTATATGCTATAGCAGGTTTGATGCATGCTGTTACCTCACTCTCTCTGCCAGAGTTTGTCTTTCTTTGTATTTCTGTGCTGTGTATTCCCTATCTTTAAGAAATGTCATTGTAAATAAATTATCGGGAATTCATAAAAATCCCAAATAAGCTGCAATTTCATACCAGTCTGTTTTAGATTCCTCCACTACTGATGACTCAATAACTAAGAGACTCTGATGATGGTTGGTTTTTCTCATGCTACTCTATTGGCTCTGCTGAATGGCATTTTAACCCTTGTTGCTGATTTAACAGACTTTATTGACAGCCTATTATTTTATCCAATTTACTTTTAAATTCTGTCTTTTCCTTTTTAATGTTTTGTTTAAATCTGTAGGCATTTATTTAAAATCTTTTGATTATAGGTTCTACAGGGTAGCAATTCACTCTGACATGTTCATTATTAGATCGTTAACAACTAGAATAATTCTTGGCCAAATAGCTCTTAAACATTTATTGTTGAATAAATATGTATATATTCTGGCTAACAAAGAGTAATTTTTTTAAAAATCAGAACTTTGCTATTGTGTCCTTAACAAAAGTGTGTAAACTTTTTGTTATTTTTTACTGCTTTGCAATATTGTCGCTTTTTTGTTTTGCAGTTCTGAGTCTTCATTACTGTCTTTAAATGGTTCTACAGTCTCTAAAATATGACCTGAGTACCCGATTGTACCATCAAGTTGCTATTGGCTACTGCTGCCCAAATTAACTTGACTTTTTTACTCAAATCCTCCATGCAATGTTAGAATCCTTCCTCAAAAAGCATTTACCTTTTTTCAGCTGTATGGATAGATAAATTCATTAAGAAGGCTAAAATTTTGTATGGAGACTTCTTTATGATAGAGCTCCTACTATGTAGTGGTTATGGTGAATTAAGAATAAAAATCTGAACTATTAAGATGCAATTATTTCAGGTATCATCTAGGTTTCAAAGTAATGGTTTTTTATGACTGTTGAACGAAACGTGTGTAATCTGAAGGAAAGTCCATTTTTTTTCTGTCCTTTTGTCGCATTTCCCCAAAAGGAGTTATCCGTCCTTTGTGTCCATTGCCAATGAGTTAAGTGCCTTTAAAGGTATATTCGCTTTATGAGTGTCATCATAGTATCTGTGACTATTCCTGTCTAATTCCTATTTCTGGATTTACTAATATTAATGTAGCATATGATTAGATAGATGCTATTTCACTTCACTTTAGAACAGCCTGAAAGCATCTTGCTATGCTTTTAACATTAATCTTACGTCTGTTAACATCTTATCCGCACTGCCTTGTTTTTCTTACTTTGAGTAATAGGCAAAGCCTAACCAAGTATACCAAGGCCATTGGTCCAAAAAATTTTTAATTTCAAGCTTGAGTAACCAGTGACTGGCAGGATCCATGTGTTCTGAACTATCATTTATGAGCATGAATCAGAAACAGGGCGTATTTATAGGAAAGGTTGCAGGAAGATAGGTATGCATGCAGGTTACATATCCTGGTGACCCCATCAGAAAGGTGAATAAATCTCTTCCTGATGTAGATATCTGGAAGACTGTCCTTAACGATCACCGTGTCTCAGAAACAGACTGTCTGCAGAGCCTGTTCACACAGGTGAAGTTTCTTAAAAGGTATCACAAAGAATGCAATTGTTTAATTGCCCTGCAGTGGTGTTAAAACAAGCATGATGTTGAAAAGCATACTTTCTGTTCTAAAGAGAAACTGATGCTAATAACAAGAGAAAGAAAACCGTACAGTAGGAGTGAGTTGTCAGACATATACGTCTGCCACGTCTCTTCTTTATTGGACCACATATCATTGTAGAGTTTCCTTTGTAAGGAAATGACACAGATGTTATCAGATTCTCATGAACCATTCACAGCAATGGTGTTGCTCCTCATGGTATTTATTGTCCTGCCTCTTTTCGTAAGAGAGTTTGATATCCCAAAAGAAGACACTCCGAAATGTCATTTCAACCTCTAGCGATAAAATGGGCAGCAAGATGGGGAATTGTGTTCTCGGAGATGATTGGCACTAGTCATAATTTGTCACTTAGTCATGGATTGAGGGTGTCAATTAGTGTTAGGTACTTGGCAATCAACTTAGATTGCAAAGAGCTCATCAGCTGAATCTCTGACAGAGGAATGAGTTAAAGTTACAACTGATGCTCTAGACCAGATAGGTGACGCGTTCCTGTTGCTGTAATGAAGCTAACAGCCTCTGTGCAAACAACAAGCCAACCATGGGTCCGATGGGCTCAAACAAGCCAGACCGACAGGCCCCGGGGCTGCACTGCCCATGTCCCGTCCCGCAGAGCAGACGGAGGGCAAAGGAGGCCAGAAGTCCATGTGGCTCGGCAAGTTAATTAGAAAGTGAAAATTTCCTTCCAGGCAATGACAGGTCCGTACATAAAAAATGAGTTTAGTATGTCAAGATTTGGTTTTAAAATTATAAGGAAAATCATGTTTCTCTCAATCTCATCAAGGAGGCTTGATAACAAACTTTCCTGTTCTACAGGAAGACATGAAGAAACAAGTTCATTTGTGCACATGTATTACTATCATCTGCCTCATCTTTTAAAAATCCTCCTTAGTAGTTTCTTGGAATATTGTCGCCACTCCAGAGACTAGCTAGAGCGTAAGACAAATAATCCTGCCACAAAGTTGTATTAAGAGGTTTAATTAACAAAAATGAGCTGATAACATAGATCGATGTTAAGTAGATAAACTGCAAATATTCACAGTTAAGTCCTGGGCAACCTTTCTCTGTGAAACCCATTCAGTTTATCTATATGGTGAAGAAGCCTTATTTTTCCTCTTGTGGTGGAAGACATCTGGGAGCTGCCTGTTCCTCCAGGAAGTCTTCCAGCCCTGCAGGAAGTCTTCCTTCCACAGACTTGGAAACAGTGGAATTTCTCCCCCATCTGTCTGACTGAACTCGGTCTCCCTCTCTCCACTGGCGCGGGCCCTATCCCCCCGTGGCGCCAGGCACTGATGTTTCACTCCCTGATTTCCGCGAAGCTCCTGGCCTGGCACATGACTTCCCCCAGGTAAGAGGGGAATGGCCAGAGCTGAGCTGATAAAAGGGAAGTTAGCGCCTTTTTGTGGTGTTTGCTTGACTTTTTTTCCTTTACTGGTTTTCTTTTTCCTACCATCATTTCTTATCCGCATCAGGTCCTCCTGCGGTTTCTGTCCACTAAGTCTTTCGATGAACACCTAACCATCCTAATACTAGAGTCACACTGTGATTCTGCACTGCGTGATTCTGCACTGCGTGCTCGTGACATACACATCCCAAGAAGCAGCTACCAAAAGGGCTAAAAATTCCGATTCTAAATATATTTCACTCTTCATCATATCTTAATGTGCTGTAAAGATAATTGCTATTCCCCACCCTTGTGCTGTGAAGTTAAATATGATTAATCAAAATTTGACAGGAGACCTAGAAAGAAACGAGGATGTTCATCTCTTTTTCTTTTCAGTTTCTCTAAGGCAGTGTTTCTCAACTGAATTTTTGTCATTATACCTCCCTAAGGAGCCTTTTTTGACATCTTTTTTCCCCAATGCCCCTCCCCATGAAATTTTAATACTTCAGATATACTATGATTCTGTCTATGTACTCTATGTATATCTCTGAATTCTACATAAGAAGAGTAAGAACTTTTTCATCCACCAAGAACCAATTTTTGCTCCCTTGGGAATAATACTGTCCTTGTTGAGAATGTGTTCTCCAAAGGACACACTTCTAGGGATACTCCTGGGGATAGTTGCCCCAAGCTAATACTTCTATCCTCACTGGCTTGGTAGCATGCGGAACAGCAGGGAGAAAATGGCACAGAAGCACTGGGCATTCTGAGGGGGAAGGGATACATTTTTATCCCCCTAGCTATTTGCAAAACTATTAATACATATGTGCTGGAGGCCAAACTATATTCGCTCTCCTATTAAAATATGAACTTCTCTTTTTTCAGATATCATTTTTCAAGCTTTAGATGTGTGCCTGAACACACACACACACACACACACACACACACACACACACACACACACACCTGGGCTGACTGTAAATACATTCAGGTTTGTTTCCAATTTATTTTCCATGTCTGACACAAGGGCCAGGTTTGTTTCCTGGTCTGCTTCTGTGAGGATGGTTATGTTTTGCTTTCACTCATATAACCATTACTGCATCATATCTTTCACTATTTGAGAAGACTGTTCTCAAAATATTTCCCATGGAGTTCATTCCTCAAACATGCTCCAGGAATAACAAATCTTTGTGAAATACACATCATACCCTGGCTTAGCTGGGGAAGGCTCTACTGAGGTGTGATTTGCTCAGAAATAGGTAGATAGATACATAGATGATGATGATGATAGATAGATGATAAATAGGCAGATAAGCTTCTCCTTTTCCTTGTTTAGGTGTGGAAGGGTAATTTTACTAAGAAGAAAAATTTTCCCCAAGGGGAAAGTTCTTCATGAGACACTTTTAAGAATTGCCCAAAAACTTCCCTAAAACTTGGAGATCAATCCACTTATTAGTAAATAATAGAGGAGGAGAACATAGGGGCAGTGATGGCGGATAGAGGGGAGAACACAGGCACACCTCTCCTCTCCCTGGGGAAGGAGCTGCTCTACCAGCACAGGAGCGGAGGACTTCCAGGGTGAGCAGGTTGCCATATCCTCCTAGTGTTCATCATTCTCATACTTGAAATCTCACTCTTTCCTAGCCAAAGCCCTAACCTTCATATATGTCACCCTGCAGACAGTGACTATAATGTGCTTTGTGCGTTAATAACTCACAGATTCATTCTTTGTATCTAGTTTTCAGCCATAAAATCCTCACCCATGAAGCTATAGAAGTTAAAAAACTCTTTAGGGAAAATCATGAATTATCCCTTGCTCTCCAGCCATGCACTAACCTAAGAATTTAAATTTCTGGACTGGATATATTTTCTTTAAACTCCCAGTACTGTTAGAGAAATGCCACCCACTTCTCATTCTTGAATCCTGCATGCCCATGACGCAGTATTTTGCTCTGGCCCTTCGCTCTTGGTCTGCAGTAATGTACACTTCATTTAGACGGTGGTGGGTAAAAACGCCCATTACTTTTGCTGTTGGTTTCCATGAACCACTCATGTCCTCCCTTTTCATATACTGAAATATGCGTGGCCTTCAAACACAAACAGGCCAGCTGAACAGTCCATGGGTACCATTCCTGCAACTTACCTCTTGGGACAAAGACTGGTCCAACTGGTGTTCAGTGGTTCTAACAGAACCACTTCACAGAAAGGAATTTACTACAGGGGGAAAAATTCAAATTCCTTTGTTTTACTCTGGCCTATATGTAATGTCTCACCTGAGGTCTTCAGACTCTCCTCTCTCCCACCATCTCTAACCCACCCTACACTCCAGACATGCCCTGTGAACTTTCACCTTTTCAAGTATGCCACACATTTCTTTGTTGCTGTTCCTTCCTCAGCCATTCTTCCTTCTGCCACCACCTCCACCTCCTCGGTATCTTGTTTTGTCACATGTAGCTCTTGGGTCACATGGCCACTCCTTAGGTCAGAAGGCCGGGATGTGTGATTGCTCTTCAAAGAAAGAACTACACAGAGAAAAACCAGAATGTTTGATGACTAATAATAGAACATACACAGCAAGATCCATAGCATGTGTAGTGTGGCTCCAATTATGTAAAATGTAAGTTCTGTGCATGACCCAGATCGACCTAAATCCTTCACCTTTAAGACTTCATTCTTCCTATGAGTTCACATGTCATTCTAAGGTGCTGTTCCATTTAAGACACACCATTATTCTGATAATGGTTTTGCAATTTAAAATGATAGAAATAGTGGTTTAACTATAACTCTTTTTTATGTAGCATCCAAATCTCAGAAATAACAAAATGTTTTCCATGTGCCCCAGGCGTCTGTGAGAATAACTGCGTATAGCTCTGACTTACAAAACAATGGTAATGTTTCACCTCACCAGAAACTAATAAAAACAAATAAAAGGGATTAGGCGTTGGTGATCCAAGATGTAATACAAAAAGTAACAAATAAACTTCCCTCTAGCTTTACCGTGAATAAACCTGACAGATGCCGCCTGAACCAAGTAATCAAGCTTAATGTCACTGATGATGAGACATGTCAACGCCAGGTGACACTGATTTGGTGCAATGATAAGGGAACAGCACCTTTCTGTGATGTTCTTGTTAAACGTAAATAATGCCAATCTAATTACGAGAAAACAATTACGAGAAGGCAAGACTAGACTGAGGGACATTCTATCAAATAACTGGCTTCAAAAATGTCAAAGACATGAAAGACAAAAGCAGAGGAGGACCGAGCACCTGTCCCACACTGGGGAGACTGAGCGCACAGCTCCGTGCAGTGCGGGGTCTTGGCCTGGGTCTGAGGCAAGAAAATAAAAGGACGTCAGAAGGAAAACTCATGAAATTCAAAATAGGTCTGTAGATAAGAGTAATAGAAATCAGTGTTCCTTTTCTCGTTTCAAAAATGATACTATTGTTATATAAGATGTTAACATTAGGGGAAGCTGGGTGAAGCAGAAACTGTTCTGTTGGGGCAACTTTTCTGACAACCCAGAGTTAGAATGGAGGAAATACCTATTTCTGGATTTCCCAAAGAAATGCTTTTATTCTGCAACATATATGGCGTTTCGCGTGGTCAGCTGGCCTTTCTCTCTTGCTTCTGTGCCAGAGGATGGAAGGGTGAGAGGGAGGGGCCAGCCGAGCGGGCCTTCATTGATCTGGCCTCTCTTCTATGGCATCAGCCCTCTCCATGGGCTCTGCACCTTAGGATACAGGTTGGGTTTCACAAGGACCAGAGAATCTTAAGAAAAGGAATGTATTCATAGAAATTGTCTTTTAGTAATTGTGTCCTTCTGGGAAAGGTGATGAAATGCCAGGAGACAGGCTTTAAGAGCCGTCACGTGTCTACTGTCATCAAGGACACTACAGTTGCAAATGACTTACATTGCAAGCCTGAATTTCTGTCTGCCTTTTACTCTCAAAACAGAGAGGCAAAGGCAAACATTTCAAAGAAAAGACGATACTACTACCTTCTTGAATTTCTGCATGAGTTTAGCAGTCTCTTGCCTTGTAAAAGCTGAGTGGCTCTAAGACTCAGAATGCAATATAATTTTTGTAACCCTCTTTCTTTTCTGGGGCTTCTATTTCTTATTAGGGCTAAATTGTTTGCCCTTGACAATTTTTAGTACTGTAGCCTTTGTGGAATATGTTATAAAACTTAATTAATTTTGATCAATTCAATACTCGAGCAAGCTTTAGAATTGTTATTCTTCACATTTCTTAAAATAGCTCATATTAAAAACACTGAACAATACATTTTCTTAGCCCCAGATTACATAGGGATGCCAGTCAATATGCATGTTCATGTTGAACCCCTGATTAAATTTTGGCTTGTCAGCTTCCTAATGAGGAGCATTTCTTAAAAATTTTAAGATATGTTATTCCTGCCTCTCTCTTCAAAATACAATTGTTGAGTTATATTACGTTAGTCATACTTTGAAAAAAATTCTTAGTCTTACAAATACCACGCTAGGCAATTTCTAGTTAATGCTAATTGTGTTGTGTGCTGAGAAAAAAGAAACTTTAATTTATTTGGATTCAGTGCTAAACAAAACTCAGAGATGATGAAATAGTCTATTACCTTTGAAGTTTCAGAAGTCTTCTTCCTAGGGTCTGCCCCAGAAGGATATGTTCTTGTAGTTGTAAAGTAATACCTTCTGGAATTCAAAATACAGAATACCCTTGTTACATTACCCTCCCTAGGTTTTTTCCTACATAGCCCTTAATCATAAACTACTTGTGATATTTTGGATGTAAATCGAAACAAGAAATTTCTGTTTTTAAAATATTTTATGTGATTCTGCTCATGAGAAAGGTATCTAGTCAAAAGAAGTCAAGCTGCTATTTTTTAAAGTATGCCTAATTTATAAATTTTCTTTAATAACGTTTAAAAATTATTTTGCTACTAAGAAATCTTATGACTTCAAGCTGTGATATCTCCAGGAGATATGCATACTGGAAACAACTACTGGAAAAAAAAATCATCATAAGGAAATTCCATCCATTGCCCTAACGCTTTATGGTGAATTATTTTCAAAAAATCATTGCCATGACTCTTCCCCTACCGTTTGCACACCTCACTGAAATGTGCCTTTTCTGCTCCTCTCATCGAAAGGTGGAATCTATTTTATTTTCCCTCTCTTTGCACCTGGGCTGGCTCTGTTCCTTGCTTTCATCAAAAGGAGTGTGACAAGTGACACTATGTAATTTGCTGGGCTTTCACCTCCAGTGGCATTGCAGTTTCTGCTTTTCCCCTCTTAGCACCCTGAGCCTGCCATGCAAAGATTTTTCTGGCCCAGTAGGTATAAGAGCCCATATAATACAGACTGAGGTGCTGGAGCCGACAGCCCCCGACTCGTGGGCATACAACGGAGACATCTTAGACCATTCAGCCCCCCTCAGGCAGCCAAATGACTAGGGTTGCATGAGTGATTCCTGGCTATACCAATTCCTGGCAAGGACCCCCTAGCCCTGCAGTGACCCCAGCCCTTTCCACAGATGCCCACAACTGTGAGAAAATAAAATTGTTATTTTATGCCACTGTTTTGGGTAGTTTTCTACACAGCAAAAGATAATTGAAAACAGTTATTTGCACTACATGTAAGTTTAGAATGGAGGCTAGATGCACCTATAAATTACCATTGATCCTATGGATATTTAGGTAATTGGGCAGCCGACTTTGTGAGGGTCACTGTAGAACAATGGGCTAGCTATTATGCTGCAGGTTAGGGTGACCCTATAATCTGTTCTCCAAATAGGGAACATTTGGGGATAAAAGGAGGGAGGAACTAAAAGAAGGAAGTTTCATTTTTGAAAAATCTTATTTGTTGACTGATAAATTAGCCTTATTATATTGAATCTACAAAATATATTTCTGTTTAAACCTATTTCACCTGAGAAAATAAAATTCTTTATAAAATAATATATACTTACATGTGTGTGAATGTGTGTATATATAATCAAGCATAAGAAAAACCACTTTTTTATGTCAACTATTTGATCATTAAAAATTACCAGAGGCAGAAAAATATTTGTTTTGGCAAACAGTCATATTTCTTAAATAGGTTCTTAGCTGTATATGTTTTTAATACTGTTCAACTCACGTTTTTCTGGAGAATAAATTTTTTCCCCTATATTGTCTTATTACTTTTAGTTTCAGGCTTTTTTATTTGTTTTCATAAAATTACCTGAAACCAAAATTATAAAATTTTTAGAAGAAAACCAAAGCATGAGAGAAAATCGTAGTGACCTTGGGTTAGGCAAAGAGTTCTTAGATTTTACACCAAAAGCACAATTTATACAATAAATAATTGATAAAGTGAACTTGATCATAATTAAAAACTTTTGCTCTGTGAAAGATAGAGGGAAAAGGCAAACTGCATCCTGTGGGTGAAAAAAATGTTGGCAGATCTCATTATCTGCCAAAGAACACGTATCTAGGATATATAAAGAACTCTTCAAACTTAACACTAAGAAAATGCTTTAATGGGCAAATGATCCAAAAGACAGTGCACTAATATATATATATATATATATAAATTGAAAAGAAGCTCATAAAACTCTGCTCAACATGATTAATCATCAGAAAAATTCAAATTAAAACCACAATGAGTTACCACTACACACATTTTAGAAAAACAAAACAAAACAAAAATCTGAGAATATCAAGTACTGATCCATCATTGGTGAATAAACACTGTGGTACATCCATACGATGGAATACTACTCAACAACTGAAAGGAATAAACTGATACACACAAAACTTAAACTAAGTAAAATAGCCAGACTCAGAAGGTTAAATAGTCTATGATTCCATTTATAGGACATCCTAAACAAGGTAAAACTATAGGGGTGAAGAGTAGATCACTGGTTTTAAAGGGATAGGGATAGAGATGGTTTAATTCTAAAGGGAATATTTGTGGGTTAGGGATACTGGTGATCATGATGTTTACCTGCTTGTGCACATTTGTTAGAATTGTATATTTAAACTCTGAATTAAAAAAAATTACAGCAACATTAACAATGCAATGGCATAAAACAGCAACGATTTGATTACATCTCACAATCCCATGGATCAGGTATATGAACAGAGATTAAAGAGGTGACTTGGGCTCTCACATGTCATTGACTGTCACAATCCATTCCGTTTTAGTCAGCTAGAGGATCAACTTGTCTGGAGGGCTCAGAATATCTTCACTGTCATGTCTGGTGCTTTAGTGGGGATGGCTGGAAATCTGGACTCAGATGGGATTTTTGACCAGAGGACCTCTACGTGGCTCCTCCAAATTGATAAGCTTACCCAGAGTGTTTCAGAAGACAGGTTTGAAGAATCTGTGGGACCTCTTGGCCATCTCTGACATAATCTTCCTTCCGGTGACAAATTATTCACATTCTTCCAATATGCAACCTACACACACCCCTCCTAACAACCCCAGCCTTATTGTCAAAACCCTAGCATTGTCCTGAAGTCCAGGCTCTCGCCATCTAAATAAGGTCCAGGTATAAATCAGGCTCCCAAAAGGCTAATCTTGATCATGGCTTCCTCCTGCTCAAAACATCTGTGAATCTAGAGACACATTATCTGTCCCCCCCACAGTCATATGCAAAGGTGATGGAGGAATAGGGTAACGGCAGTAGACACTCTTGTTCAAAAGGCTGTGTCGGGGGGGAGCACCACCCCTCCTTGTAGTCACCGGGTCATAGCAATTCTAAAGTCTAGGCAAGCATGCCCCCCACTACGTGACTGGGCTCTTGAGCCTGCCTTCTGAGTCATCTCTACCTTTTCTATAAAAAATGGACCATGTTTGCTCCTGAGGAGCCTTTTGTTCCATTTCCTGCCCTTAGGAATTTGAGAATCTTACAAGCTCTTTGTATTTTGTACTGTCCTTGTCCATTTTTATAGAAGCTGATGGTCCTTCTACTGGTTGAATTCTCTTAGCATTTTTGTGGGCTTCCTATACTTCTCTGTCTTGTACTGGGAGACCAGATTCTGTGCAATAATGCTCTTATGATTCTTAGAAACCCTTTACTCTAGTTCAGAAACTTTGTGAGGCAACTTTTCAATCTTCTGAAGTATAAACAAGAGTTTCACAGCCTCCCCCTTGAGGAGATCATACTCTGAGCTCATAAAAAAATGAAGTGACATTTTCAAGATTATGTCCAGGAAGTCTCCTCAGCACAGTATAACAGTTCATTAGTTGCATTTTTGATTTCCTACACTACTGGGATGACAGTGTTCTCAAACTTCCTGCCAACACAACACAAGGGTGGGTTTTTTTCCCGTCTCCTAAGACCATATTTCCTTTTCATCCTTTTCAGCCATCACAGAAGTCTCCCGGGTCCTTCAAAGTCAACTGCACATGTTTGAAGATTTTTCCTTGCTGCAGCACCTGGTTTCCAGCTACCAAACTCCATTTCAGTTATTGCTGCATAACAAACTACCCCCACACTTCGTGGCTTATAAAAACAAACATTTTATTATAGTTCATAATTTGGTAGGTCAGAGATTTGGGCAGGTTTCCTAGCATTTTAACAGAAGTTATTCAATGGGATTCAGTTTCTGGATGGGACAGCGCCTCACAGCTTATGCCCTGCCACCAGGAAGGAGACCTTATAATGAGCAGCAACTGTGTAACAGGCTGTGAGAGCTCAAGGCCTGAATGAAAATCAGAAGGATTCAGTTTTTGTTTTTGTTCTGTAAAATAGCATTGATGAAGAGATTTCATTTACTCTGTGTGTTCTCATCTGTTCAAATAATTTTCCTGTCATGAGAATATTCAAGTTTATGCCAAACCCACACTAGGGTGTTCATTTAATAAAACATGTAAGTCTTCAAGTTCACAAATTCAAGTGGAAAGGCACACCCACAGGGAGTCAGATGTTTTATGTGAAGTGAAAACACACAGAAATTTGGCAACTTAGATCTTGCCTGTGATGATACCCCATACCCAAATATTTTTAAATAGGTAAGCATAATCCTAAATATCTGTTAATATATAGAAATATTAGAATGTGTGGTGTTGTCTACCCAGGAAGCCAAATGTCTAATGATTGATTGCATTTCCCTTTTAATTCTGATTTTGGTAAGTTGCACATGTACTATTTAGATAACTCTTTTAAGAGTAAATTGCAGACTTTTCATTTGACAAAGAAGAGGCAAAATATTCAGTCTGTTATTCTCAGACTTCCTAAATGAGGCTCTGTAATATCCAGTAATCGTTTCTAAAGGAAGTTAATTCCTCCACAACTTTAAAGAGCAGTTAAATAGCCTCCCCACAATTTGTTGGCCAATCTCCAAATCAATAAACAGCTATTTAAGAATTATCTGGATTGCTCAGAAGGAAAACATCTCACTCCAAATACAATGTAATTTCATCTTGAATGTTTTTCAGATCACTAAAACGTTTCCAAAGTGGAATGTTTTTCATGTACCCAAACTGTCCCAATTCACAGTAAATAACACATAAATCTGTAGGAATCGAAGATTCCCAAAAGACATAAGATGTTTTGTTCAGAGAAAACACTAAGAATTTTAATTTTGACTAAAATACAAGAACATAATAACAAGCATCAGGGTGGAGAGCAATTTGAAAATACTGAAAATATTTATTGGGATCATTTATTAATGGACCAGTTTTCCTAACGAGGGCACATGTAAAAACAAACAAAAAATTCTTTGCCAATAATATCTATTTTTTTTACATTAAGCCATGTCATTTGTCATATCCAAGCTGCTAAGTGTTAATAGTTCATTAAAATTGTGAAGGGAAGTGTGAGCATTATCCCAAAACAATAGTTAACTTAAAATAAATTTAAATATATGGGTGCATAACTAAAAACCTAAATATATTTAAACTGGGAACACTTAAGGTAAAGAAGCCTGGTTCCCATAATTTACTTACTTTGGTAATGTTTGATGTGACACCGGTTCACAAAATCTGTTCTGCAGCAATAGACCCTGACTGGTGGGGGGCGACTTGATGTTCTCGGTGTCAGATACTCTCATGAACAATATCTGTAATGCAAGACGAGACCATCAGTCCTGTACAAGATTAGATATATTCCTGAAAACTGACATGCAAGGCAAATTTTAATCAGAAATGTTTGAATTCCAAATTATGTTTGAGGCAACTAGTTTTGCCTGGAAGTTAGTAAGCATTCGATTAACAATAGTTGCTATTTGCATTTCTTACGTTGATTGTGAATTGTGATTTTATATAGTTATGTGTATGTATATACACATAGATATGTATATTTGGCATTCACTTCCAAAAACATTTATACCTTTAAAATTATATCACCTTGCAAATAAATTCTCTCAATGAGACCCTTCAAGTTTCTGCACATTAAACAGATGGTCTCTATATCCTTTAATATACACTTTGAAAACAGACCTATAATAAGCCTTGGAAATATTTATGCTAAGTGAAATGAGCTAGAAACAAATACCACGTAATAATGTATGATTCCCCTAATATGAAATATTCAAAGTAGGCACATTTATATAGAAAGAAGCAGATTAGTGCTCGCCAGCGCTGGCGGGAAGAAGGGAGGGAAAGTGACTCCTTAATAGGGCACAAGGATTCTTTCTGAGGTGAAGAAAATTATTTGAAAACTAGACAGTGGTGATGGTTACACAATATTGTGAATGTACTAATGTCACTAATGGAAATGTTATATGTAGGTATTTGACCACAATTTAAAGAAAAAAACCCACAGATAATAAAATATAACACAGTTTACATCAGACATTCAAAGAAACACACGAGTTGAAAGGTCTTCAGAGAATTATGATTTTACGGTGCTATTATCCATTCTTTAAAAGTGTGATGTGTCTCTCAGCTCTCCTCAGAAAAGTTCCCTTCCTGTTAGTGGGTTCTGGGAATGTCTTGCTTGATTTGAGGAGCTTTTATAGTGTTGACTGACAATATGATGTTCTGAAGAACAAATAATAGCTCATTTTCCAAAAGACTTATCTCTTTAGCATCCCAGTCATATATTCCAGTAGAACAATGATTGTTTAATGGCAGTCCCAAAAGTAACAATAAACAGATCACTGCTCGTGTTGTTAAATACACAAATTGCAAATTAATAAGGGCAATGTGTAAATGGAATTATGTTCATTTTAACATGTAAATCCCATGATTAACATTAAGTAGAAATAAAATCAAGCAAGTGAGCACATTTTATGTTGAATATAAATTGATAAATGTTTTGGATCATGAATGAAAGAAAGTAGTGACAGAATTTCCATATCTGCGTTGCCTACACCAGGAGAAACATAATATGAAATGGAGTGAACCGAAGTTTAGGAACTGATTTGGACGGAAGTAAGAGGCAGGAAATGGTGCCATTTCTTCCCCATCTGCAGGTTTGTTGACAGAGCTCGCTGTGAAGGAGAGAACACATTCTAGCCGGCTGTCTGCAGCCGCCGCCGCTCCTGAGACCTCCGAGAAAACCATTCCCAGACAAGGAGGAATTGCATAGAATGCAAGCCCTGAGCACTGGAGACAGAAGGGCATTTGCTAAAAACATGGAATCTTGTGGAACACTGCTATGAGCAGGTGACGCAGAGAGTAACCTATTCCTTATAACCAGGGAATAGCATAAATTACTAGTTTTCATTGAAAGCAAGTAACTACTGAAACTCCTGGCTCTGAGCAAGTCTTTAAGGCCGGGGGCATACCAAAATGAAGTGCACTATGTTGGAATAAGTCTCTATCAGCTTCTGGAAGAATATTCCCATGGACTAAATTGATCTCTCCAGAAATTTATCTTGGAGGGCAAGCACCGAGCAGGGCTTTAAGTGGAATACAGCCTCTTATGGCTTCGGCCAGGGGCTTTAATTTTCAATCTTGCTATGATCTGAATGCTTGTGCCCCCCCTCCAAGACGAAATCCTAGCCCCTGGAAAAATGTTGATATTTAGGTGCCTAAGTCAGGAGAGGGCCCTTAAGAATGGAATTAAAGCCCTCATAAAGAGCCCCCAAAGAGTCCCCCGTCCCTTCTGCCTCCTTGAAGCAGACAATGGGAAGTCTGCCACTCACAAGAGGCCCCTCACCCCATGCTGCCCCCTAACCTCAGGCCTCCAGCCTCCAGAACTGTGAGAAATGAATGTTTACTGTTTCTAAGCCACCCATTTATGGTATTTTGTTACAGCAGCCCAAACGGACTAGACAAACTTTATATTCCAATCACGTTTACTGAGTGAGACATAAAGGGTGTTATTTCATTGACTCCACACACTAATGCTCTGATCAATCTTGATAAGTGACATGAATTTCAAGAATTAATATTTCCTTTAAATATTGTTATTATAAGAAAATTTCTGAGAAATAGGGATTGACTTTGTTTATATTTCAGTTTCTACATATTTTTGAGAGTTTAATATTAGTTTAATTTCACTTTTGTCCTTGGGAATCCTTCACTATATGTTTTCCAAATTGGTACCTAATTAGGGCTCCTTAAAAAAGTTTCCTGATTTTTAAAAATACTTCTGCCCTTTTCTAGAGAATAATGAAACATATGGGTAGTGAAGAAATCAAGGGGAGATTGGAAATAACCTTTCTGAGACCGAAAATAGTTCTCACAAAATGGCTTTTCTCCCTGTTGGTTTAGTGATTGGGGATTGAAAGGCATTTCCCACTGGGCTGTTACCTCAGGGCCAGCGGCCCCAAATGACCACCCTCCTTGTGGCGAGTCTATAGGGCAGATGGCGCCCCGGGGGTGTTGTGGACACGACATTCGGAGCAGTTATTCCAACCCTGTGTGTCGGTGGTCTGCACTCTGCTGTACAGGAACCTGTGCGGGGCGGTACTTCGGAAAGAGGACTTCCTATAAAACGGAACCAGCAGGATGTCTGGTAGGGGGGTTGCACTTTGTCCTTATTTTTTTGTGAAAGGAAAGCTCTTTTTCGATCATTCTGAATTAGCATCTCTGATTAGGACTCCTAAAAAATGGATACTAATTTTTTGAAGTCTGGACTATTTTCTGCTCTATAGTCTTGTCAGACTCTTCAGGCAGCTGTTTTGTATATGCTTTAACACACCCATCAAGTCGCTAATTTCAGCCATTATATTTTTATTGTAATAATTATTATTTTCTCTGATTATTTTTCACATATCCCCGGTCATTGCTGACTCCTGTTGCTGATTTTCTTTGTTATTTCTTTAAGTGTATTTTACATGTTTATTTTATATTCTTCATAGGGTATTTCCACAGAAATACTGTCTGCTCAGGTCTGCTTTCTTTTGTCTGTAGTAAATTAGTGCTGTTATGAGCTCATAGTTGTTGTAACTTAATCCACGAGGTTCCTCCTTGAGGGCCTCCCTGGTTCATTTCTTTCCAGCTTGTTGTGGCCTCGGATTCCATCTCCCGATCTGGTCACTGACTTTGTTTACCGCCTCTGTGGATCTCTCTGGCGTTAGCCTGTTACCCTCTTTGTCTTTGAAGAATCTCCATATTCACTTCTAAGACTGCTATGCTTTTTAAAAGAATATATTTTTTTATCCGTTTTCAGAAAATAATATGCAAGTAGAAGGTCCCTTTGTGCATCTAGTCTATCATTCTGCTGGAAGCACAAGGACATGTTTGTAAATATGCTTCTTATGGATATGTATTTTTAAATATCTATATATCTATCAGTACATATCTACAAACATAGATATATAGCTCTATAAAATGTCTGTGTATATAGACACTGCATATCTATATCCAATCATATGTATCTATGTGTATCTATATGTCTATAATATATATATGTATGGATACTATATATCTATAGTATCTATATTATCTATTATATATATATCACATCAAGTCTTTAAAACTATTTTCTCTTTTTTTTAAAATAAGACTAACATCTGGTAAAACTCAGTGAAGTTCTTATTTTCATAGTATGCTCCCTCCAGTACCCAGCTTGTATCCACGTGCTGTGCTTCCCACTCTTTCTGCATCCAGACCGCTCGCCCCCGGGGGGTCACCAGAATTCCATTTTGCAACCCTCAGCACGTCGCCTGCTGCAACAAAAGGTGTTCAATAAATAGGAAATGAGGGAAACAATAAATGATAATATTAAAATTCAGCCAAATGCCTGTATTAATCCTACACAAATACAGTGATGACAGGATTTGAGTCAGAATAGTTTACAGGACATGTCTTGTTACACCTCCAGTGTCTGCCTGGCTGATTTATTTTCATTATCGCCTCCAAGCCTGTTAGATTTTCCTCAGGAAGTCTTCCCGATTCTTCTACCTCTGGCCCTCATGGCCACAGCTTCCTTGTGTTTCCATAGCAAACTGTGCAGGCCTCCAACCAGCACTTACAACAGGGAAGATAATTATCTGTTTACAGGCTATCTTCCACAAGATGATCAATTTGACAGCAGAGGTTATCTTTCAATATTGTACCGTCAGCACTAACCTAAATTCTAGATTGGCAATGCATCATAAACATTCATTGAATGTTTCAATGAATCTAAATAAATTTAGTTTAGATTCAATGAATCTAAATAAATTTTACAGTAGCATTGGTCTTTTAATATTTTTAATTTGAAAAAATTCTGTTGAATTCTTGGTTAAACAACTAAAACTATATTCACTAAATCAAATTATAAAAAAGAACTATAATCACCCTTTTAGATGAAAATCTTTACAATCAATTGGAAAGCATTGAAGTTGTTTAGAAAGCATACTTGGTGATAATACTTATTTTGTGTTATTTCATGGTGATTATTTTTATAACATTTTAAAAGCATTTTTAAGAACTATTCTCTTCTGATAACAATATGCCTGGCATAGTCATTTTTAGAAATACTTATATCCCTAATTCTTGGTCACATTTATTGAGACATAAAGCAAACATATCTCTAGTTGTTGAAAATACATACACACATTCAAGTTTCTTGTAAATTTCATAATTCATATTCCCTAGACCTTAATCAATCAAATGAAAAATTACTTGTACAAGAAAAATGCATCATATTTTTTCAATGAGAATCACCTGCATGCATCACCAACATAGACATTTGGCAACCAGTTGTAAAGAGACAGGGAGTGCGTGCATGTGGGGGTCAGGGCAGGGAAAGACAGAGACATGGACATGGACAGGGAAAAGAAAGAGGAGGAAAGGCACGAGAAGTAAGAAGGCAGGGAGAGAAGGAAGGGCAGAAGGGGAGAAGGCTGCTGCATTAGAAATTGCCTGAAAACACCAGGGAATTTAATAAGGAATTGAACTATGGGCCAAAGAGAAGCACTTGACTTTCTTTATTAGCATTAGATTATTTTTCTCTACTCTTTAACAATTGGTCTTGGTCATTTCAGTTAGTTTATAACAATCCTAAACTTCCCTATGCAGCAAAAGATGAGCTCTATCCTATGTCATGTTAGCTGCTACCTTGGGTTGTGCTTTTTACTAAATTTGGTCTTCCCCCAGCGTGCCTCTTATGGATAAATGGCAACCTGGCCCCTATAAGATTTCATCTGAGAACACTTAAGTGTAGTGCTTATAATTTCCCATCCGTAGCCCCCAAATTCCTTACCAAAAGAGAAAAAGAAAACATAAATTGCATAAACCCAGAATCTTTGCATTAGTTGTAAAATGTCTGGTTTGCATGCAAAGCAATCTCGAGTGGAAGCATATCACGCAGGCAGCATATCCTATAAAACTCTGAAACCAAATCCCCTGGGTCTGGATTATGGCCCCACCACTTATTAGCTCTGTAATCTGTTGAAGTTACTTAACATATCTTTGTGCCCTTGTCCACATCTGTAAAACTAGGCCCATAGTTTACTGTGAGCTTTTCATGAAGCACTTGGCGTAACATCTGATACCAAGTGAAACGTGAGCAGACATAGTTATGATAGGAAAAGCTTAGACACACAAGCAGATTATGTATATTCATGTTCATAGGTGTGTATATATAAAGAGAAAGGAAGAGCAATTTAATAAGTAGAGGAAATGTAGGAATACATACATGCTGAAATATAACGGTAATACAAAGTTAATGATAAACTTATCATCCTAATTCCGCAAATCTTCCACATGATATTATTCACTGGATTTTCACATTTCGATGATCTGTCCCGAAGTCTTATATGGCAAATCAAAATGTCCCTAGTACTTCAAAAGCTAATTTATAAACAGAAAATAAAACCAAATTTCTGTTGAATATGGCTTCAGTCTTGAGGGTCTGAAAGGTACTGTTTACTCAGTGAGTTTCCTGCGGGTCAACTCGGTGCTCACACGACCCTCTCGAAGGAGGTACAGCTGTACTCATCCCGTTTCACAGAAGAAGAAAAGGCCCAGGTTGATGAGAAAACTGTTCATTGTGAGAGCTGAAATTTGATCCTAAGAAAATTTACTTCTGGGCCTGGTATATTAACTGTTGCAATATTTGCCTAATTGTATTATTATTTTTTTGTACCTCATAACTTAAGAATTTTGTATATTGGGTCAGAAAATGCAGGGTGGGTCTACTATTTATTATGCGTCATACAGAATTTAAACTACCTTTTAGTGGATACTTGTTATCAAAACTAAACATGATATGTGATTTTTACTTTGTCAAAATATTTTTTATGTATTAATTTAAAGTTATTAGAATAGAGTGTATCATTCTATTCTGATAAAATAATAATAATAAACTTTGACTTCCAAAATGTCAAAATTATTTTTTCTGTATTATTATATTATTTTCTATATCATACAATATCAAGAATATACTGATTAGGGTAACATATATTTACAAATACTTATCATGTAACATGCAAAAATTATGAAAAAATAAAAGTAACTTCTGAAGGGTTTGTAAAGTATATATCACCACGAAAGGAGAATAAGAATCACTAATGTCTCCATCCTAAACCTTTTTGATTCCATATGAGCATCTATTCAGATGCCTCATAGTACTTAGGAATGAACTAGATTTTAGAAATATAAATATTGATTTCACTCTGAATATGTGTTAGCTGATATTTATTAGTATCTTTTTTTTTCTTACATATAACCTTTCTACATTTTCACCTTTCTAGCAGAACAGCCCAGGTGAACAGGGACAATTCCATGAATAAACAATTAGTCTTCTGTGTGTTGTCAAGGAATTATTGAATTTTTGAACTGGCTTTAGTGAGTCCCTTCTACCCTGATTAGCATTGCTGAATACACTTCCATTAGTCTCTCTTATGCAAGGCTGTTTCTTTCTTTCATCAATGGATTTTTATTATAGGCAAGTTATTTCAGATGGAGTTACAGGACCCCTTTCAGGGTGGTATTGTGTGAATATGGTATGTTATTTGCCCTTGACTTTGCACATTTTCACAAATGATTAGGATTCAAAAATAATGAATAGAATTGGTTGCTGGGTACACATGGGATTCATTAGCTGTGAGGACTCAACCTTAAACATTTATTTTTGAAATGCTACATTTGGTTGTTTAAGGGAAGCTTCCCTGCACAATGTTTATTTGTAGGCAGGTCAGAACCCAAACTCTGAGCACTATTTAAACCTAAGTTTCTAGGTTTTCAGGAGATGGTCATTTTTGAGTTTCATTTGGACCGTGGCTCTAAACCAAAGACCTAAATGCATTAGAAAACAGAGATGTTTCTGGTTATTCACAGAAGAGCCCAGTGGATATAGTATAATGTTTGGCGCTGGTGACAGGTGACAGTCGATTCTTTCTTTGTGTGATTTAAAACCAAAAACTGAAGGATACTTGATGTCTTTTTATAGCTCACTCTTGGAGCAGGAAGTGTTCCTGGAAGACCTGAGATTGTGTTTATTAAGTTTATCACAAAACCAATAACATAAGAATAAGGAGATTCAACCAACTTTTATCACATATCATGTAGATTACTTTTATCTTAGGCTCACTGTGGGGCACAACTGCCGTGTGTTCTCAATCAACAAATTAGTTACAGCATAACACAACTTAAAAAAAAATATATATCTATGTGTATATATGTATCTTGAAAATCAGTCCCAAGGGAGATTCTTTGCCAGACAGTTATTTTTCCTGGCAGGCATTATAACTTGCTTTGTGTCAGCCTTCTCCTACAGGCAAGGCAGAGAGGAACTGACTTAGTCCAATGCCTGACTCTGGGGGCCATTAGGGCCAAGGCACAAACCACCCCACAGCAGGAATACAGGACCTGCCAGCAGCCGTGGAGCATTCCCAGCACTCGGAACACTAGCCGAGGACAGGGTGCCTCATCCTTGGCTGGCAGAAGCTTGCTCATATATCCCCATTTACAGGTTCTCCAGGTCCTTGTGGCTGGGGAGATTTCCGTATTATTGTGAACTTTGTGGTAGGTAGAAAGCTGACGTGAACTCTGCTCCTTTGGCACCTTTGAAAGATACATGGGGCAGCTAGCAAGTAGAAAAAATATTATCTGGTGTGTAACCTCAGTTGCAGTTAGAAGACAGGAGTCTCTGGGCATAAGTAATGATCAAGGAAACATACAGATTCATAACATACAGATTTGCTGCAAACTCTGAGTTTGACAGACCTACAAGATAAGCAATCTACCTGGTCTGATATTATGAAAGGACTCTTTGTGGTTCCTTAGTTACTCTGTCCTGATGACTGGTGATTGGTATTCAAGGAATGAAATAGACGAAACAGATACAACAGATGAAAACTGGTGTTCAGTTTCTTTAAATATATCCAGCCTTGGCAATTTTCCATGGAAATGAAGCTTTCATAAAATGTTCATGTTACTAATGCTTATAATGAAGTCTACATGTTTAATGTATTTGCTCATTTCAAAAACCTAAGGGGAAAACTGTATTTATTAAGTCTTAAATAGTGCTTATATTAATATACTGTATACAAATATCACACATATATCCAGATATCAATCTTTGTCATTCTATATATTAGTCCAGAAATTGTGAGCAAGAATTTGGCTGAAATCATTGACTCGTCCCCATTTTAACAACTATGAAAGGCCTCACTGGGAAATCTCATTAACTAACTCTTCTTAAAGGAACAACAATGTTCCTTTATGATTCTTTTATTATACCCAAATCACCTTTTATTTTTCCCATATCATCTATTTCATAACACTAACATGGTATATCAAACATGAGGAAATGTGTCTGCATTATAAAGTAATACGGTCATTTTAATAAAACAGATGGCTTTCAAGAAAATTCCCTAAATGCGTTCTGGATGCTATTGGGTATCTACTAAAAGAGATGAAATAAATGCAAACTAAAAATATTTTACTCCAAGTGTCTAATAGCAATCCAATATTTTATTTGGCATAATCAGAAGAGTAAAATTTGAGTGAAACAGCAAAATATAAGCATGATGAAATGGTACTTTTCTGTGATCTGTCCTTTGGAGGCATACAGATCACTAAACACGTGGGCAAAGCTTTAGAACTAAAATGACTTTCTTCAGTAGTCGGGAGGGATGATTATGGGACGTGGAACGCTCACAAGGATGCCAATGACCTTCATTATAATTTAGAGGCTCAAAGAATTGCACATAAGATTCTAAGCTTTTTAAAGCATGTTTTTTTCCTTTTTTCCTTTTATTATAGGATTACAGAGTGAACGTCTTTCTTCGTCAGAAATGGAATGACCCTCGCCTTGCGTACAGTGAATATCCTGACGACTCTTTGGACCTCGACCCTTCCATGTTGGACTCCATCTGGAAACCCGACTTGTTCTTTGCCAATGAAAAGGGTGCCAACTTTCATGAAGTTACTACAGACAACAAATTGTTAAGAATTTTCAAGAATGGAAATGTTCTTTATTCAATCAGGTGAGGCACAGTCTGAGGGCCCTGATTTCAGTGAAATAGAATGTTTTGTTTTGGTTTTGGTTTTTAGTGAGTGTTTTGAAAGTTTTGAGTAAGTCCTCTCCTTGTTCCACTTAATTTTCTGGCACAGACCACTTTCTAAATGCGTCTCATCACAACAAGCCCGAGTTCCAGATCCAGTAACAATGGGTTATTCTTAGAAACCCATGTTTTCATCCAGTGGTCCAGGTTCTTAACATCAACCAAAATGTGGGGGGCTTAAAGGTAAATTGCAAGGTAGCTGAATCATACACTGTGATTATATTTTTAGGCACACATACTTTAAATATTTATAGGTGAAGAAATACTTGGATTTGCTCATCTTGGGTCCATTCTCCATAAATTATTTTTCAGGTGTATGTATTTTTTTAGATCTGCTTGAGCATGTCTGGTTATCCTTTAGAAAATATCCTATTTATGTTTTAGTTGTTTAGAATACATTTATCAGAAGATGATGTCTCTTTTTAAAACTGATAGCAAAACAAAACAATTACACCAAAACATAAACATTTAGTAATAAAATTTTTTGACAGTTGAATTTTAGAACTCACTCAACTTTGGCTGTTCATTAAATATCAAACAGGTATAAATTTAGTAAATAGGTACTTAAGAGTGATATACTTGCTAATTTGTGTCATACTTGAAAAATATTGTAAAATAAAATGATTATCATAAATCCTCCATAATTATTTTCTTCAGTAGTTCAATTATAAAAAAAACAAAAAAATAGGAGTCAGGACCAGATTTTGTCATATTGCTTAGGAGAGAGAGAATAAACTCTATTTATAACAACAGGTAACTGTTTCAAAAATATTTGTACCACTCATAACATGTTTTCAAAGGTATTGAGGTTAATCCTGAGGCTTTAGTCTGAATATTAATTCCTTACATTTTAAATTAAGTTAGGAAGTCCTCAATCTGAATGAAAATAGACAGTCCACAGATGCCAGCATCATGTGACAAGGATATTAGAATAATCTGACCAAGACTTTATAGTGGACATCACAACAAGGTGTCCATGAGCAATTACAAATATGCTTGAAATAAACGAACTAACAGAAAGCCTCAGCAAGGAAATAGAAGATGTAAGGTGGAACCAAATGAAAATATTGCAAGTGGAAGAGACAAAAACTAAAATAAAAAGCTACTGGATAGGCCCAACCAAGAGGACAGAGGAAAGAATCAGTGAAGTAGAAGATAGAATAATAAAAATTACTCACTCTGAATAACAGAGAAATAATAGATGGGGGGAGGCAGAGGTGGAGAACAGCCTCAGCGACCTGTGGCAAAATAAAAGAAGGTCTAACATTCCTGCCATCAGAGTTTTAGGTGGAGAGGGACAATGGGGCATGGGAAAAAAAAAAAAAAAAAACAGAGGGATTTATGGCAGAAACTTTTGTAAATTTTGCAAAAAACCCTACGATTCACAAAGTTGAATGAAATCCTATGATATTCGTACTGAGTCACTTCACATCATAAACTTCTGAAAACTATATAAAAATCCTAAAGGTACCTGGAGAATAACAACACCTTAGATATAAAGGAAACGCAATTGGAATCATAACAGATTTCATCAGAAATCCTGGCGGCCAGAAGTGACACATGCTTCTCAAGTACTGGATGAAAGGGAACTGTGATCCTAGAATTTTGTACCCAGTGAAAATTCCCTTCAGGAACGAAGGGGAAATGAGAACATTCTTGGATAAAGGAAAACTAAGAGAATTTGTCACCAGGACACCTGAAACTGTGAAGATTTTCTAAATAGAAAGGAAGTAATCAAAAAGGAACATGGAAGCACCAAGAAGGAAGAGAGGGAACAGAAAAAAAAAATCGGTAAATACAGTAGACTCAGTAGACTTCTCATCTTGAGTTTTCTAAATTGTATTTGACTGCTGAAGCAAAAATTATAACACTGATATGGGGGGAAATGAGAAATAAAAGATTAAAAAATCACTTTTTTATAAACACATCAGCAGAAACTAATATTTAGCATTGTCTAATCTTTTTGTGGGCATAAGACTTAATATTAACTGGGGAGGTGATTTGTTAGGATATATAAAATATAAAATTTATTTATCCATCCACTCAGTAATTCTATGTCTAGGAATTTACAGAATTTATGTGTCCATGTGTACATAAGATACATTTTCAAAGGTGCCCAGTGTCCCACTGAAATAGCAACAAAAGAAAAAACTCTGTATATTCATTGATAAGAATAAGGCAGAACACAATAATAGCCCCGTATCACGGAACACCCTGCTTGAAATAGACCTAAATGTATTCATAAGGAAACGCTTCCAAAATATGTTTAAGAGATATGTTTTATGTTTGTTTTCATATATGTAAGCATAACTGTATGTGTAAAAATATACATGCATGTAAACCAACACAAGAAGTTCAGAATGACGCCCAACAGCAGGCTGAGAATAACCAACTATGGAAATGAGCTAGGAAATGAGAACGCACAGAGATAAAGGTGAAGTGTGGATTTTCCTGTATGTATGTTTATACTCTTTGCATTTTTCAGAATGAGTTACATATTACTTATGAATTAAATACATATATTTTAAGTGATAGAGGCTCTTCGCTTGAGGTCATGACCCTTGACTCCTCTGTTTTGTGGATTCATGATGAATGTCAGAGGGTCCATGACAGGTGCAGATAAAGCAAGTTGACGTCTTTTTCTGATTTGAAAGTGAACTTTGTAAAGGGTACGATTTATTTTTAATGATAAGGTCCTGTTTCATTTCAGACCGATTTGGGGTGGCATAGGTTGCAAGAATATATCTACAAGGTAGTGTGGAATAATCATTTCACAAAGTTAAAAGATCTAGAATATTTCCATTGATTGAACCGAAATACTGTGTGTGTGTGTGCGTGTGTGTGTGTGATGTATCCTATGATTATGGATGTTTAGTTGTTTATATCAAGTTATTGTAATTGGAAAACAGTGTCATCTGTTATGAATTGCTCTCATTTCTTCTAATTTTGAGAAAAGTTATGGAGTAATTTAAATTGCATCTTTTGTCTTTTGGTATGAATTCAGATGAAACAGATGAGGTCTCTCTGTTCCTAGTTTTTGTTTGCTATATCCTGGCTCACATGATCAAAGATGAAATTCATGTTTTGTGAGTTGTTTTTGGAAATCTCACAGCACTTTGAAATCTTCAAATGGCAAACAGTTTCTCTGTTAACAAAAGTTGTACTAGAAAAAAAAAATCACATTCAATTCACAAATGGAGCATCTGTGATGTTGCGGAGAGATCTGGCTTTCCTGCTTTGTAAAGAGGGAGCAGAATGTCCTGGCAAACCTACCCACTGAACTTACCTATTTATCTGTACTGCCTCCTCCAACCCACTAAAACAAAACTAAGTCATAAAAATGGCATTTACCCGCAAGAAGATAAAAGTAATGGGAAAGAAGACAGCGACAGATGAATCATGACCACATATTTTAGGAAACTAGAAAATGAGTGCACGTGTGAAAATTGATTTAACAGACAGAAACAGCAAAACCCACAGCCAAAGTGGGGGAACCCAAAGGGAAGAAAATAATATCCTCAAACTTTTAGAAATTTGAGGCAGTTAGGACTTCAGAAAAGAAGATAGAAAAGAGATGAGAGAATAAGAATTGATATAAATGCAGGAATGCGTGTGAGCCTTCCACTCCAGATTTTCTTGCCCATGTCCTTCCGACTAGGCACCACCTTTGAGCTCCTGAACCGAGCAGAAAGCAGGAGCGGAGTTCTGCCAGGAGCTCCAGGAGAGGGACTGCAGGCACAGCTGGTGTCTGTTGTGATGCAACGTGCCAAGAAAATGAGGATTACACTAGCTCTGCATGCCAAGTGGTCATGCCTTTGTTCTCCCTAAAATCCTGAAAGCCAGACCTAAAACTGCTTCCATGGAGCAGCGGTCAGAAGCTCTGAAGACACTAACTTGCCAAGAGAAAATAGCTACAGAGTAACTGACAGTCAGGGAACAGTCAGGGAACCACCAGAGGCAAATCGGGGCATCCCCACTACCATCGACGGTGAAGACCGCTGCTCTCTGTTAGTGGAGACTGTGCTGCGAAGGGAGCTCTAGTAGTTTTTAGTGTCTCATTCTTAAATTTAAATAGTTATTTGAGAACATCCTATAATATTAGCAATAATCTAAAGAGAAGCAGAGGCAAGAAGAAACATGCAGAGAAAATAAAGGAGGAAGAGAAGAAAATTAAAGACACGAAAAGCATTGAGTCGAGAGAAAATGCAGAGAGGGAAGCCCATAGAGAAAAACCTCTGGCCAGATGAGACTAAGACATGCATGAAATGGATACTCTGAGGGAAGGAGAAGTGGAGCCATTCCGAGTACAAAAAGAGCAAACAGTAAGCCAGAGCAAAGTACAGAAGCCAGAATATTTGGGAGATGAAGTAAAGAAGTCTCCCGAGCAGGAGATTCAAGATATAAAGAAACAGAAAATAAAAGAAAGGATTTCAAAAGCAGAACACCAATCCAGAGGTCCAATAGCTGACTAGAAAGGCAGAAGAGAGAGAGAGAGAAAAAAAGAAATTTCCATGAAAAACAAGGAATCAATAGATTATCTGCTGTGTTTAAACATTGAGAGGGACTTTGTAGCTCTGACAGGTAGTTTGCTGAATTTGGACTAATAGTATGGAATAGACACTGAAGTGATTGTTAAAATGACACAATTATTAACACTAGGGAAAACAAAGTGATATACAAGAGCTGTAATTATGGCAGACCACTTGGCTTAACCATGAACATGACATATTCTTAAGATGTGAATGCTGAATATTAATTTAACCATAAATGTTTATATAACTAAATTTTGGACATTACTGGAGAGTTAAGTGTGCATGGAATATAGTATAAAGGAAATACATTCTTATTTTCCCTTACAGGAAATTAATAGATAATTTCACAAATGTTAAAAATCAGACATGATATTGAAGCAACCTTGATATATGTATGAAATTGTAGACAAATATCTAAAGAAAGGCTGCCTCTGAGAAGTTAGAACTGAACTGGGGGTAGGGTAGGGTAGGATAAAGCTACAACTGTGTTTTATGTGCTTTATATAACTTGCAAACTTTCAAATGATATCCATGAATTATATTGACAATTTTTAAATGAAATATTTTTCAAGTGAGAATTTTGGAGCCAGACACATGACTCCAGATTGTCAAGTTTGGGATTTGATTTTACTCTACTTATAAAGTTAGCTTATTACTTATTTTATGGGCAGTGACTGAAGACATAGGACTTCTGGGTCAAAGACAAAGGAATTTATTACTTACCTCAATCAAGCCATGGAAGCACCAGCATATCTGTGTAACCTCCACTGTCCGCAAGCCACACTGGAACAATACATTGGGCCCAGATGGATGCAACACACACTGTGTGTCTGTGTCACAGCTGTGGAACCCCAAGTTTGGGGAATCCACTCTTTTATAGCAAGCTGTAAGCAAGCCTTCTCTTTGTCCAGGGGAACAACATTATCTCATCTCTCAAAACTAGCAGCTCCATAGACACCCCTGAGAAATGGCTCAAGTAAAAGAATATTCAGGGGTTATGCTCTTGGTATATCCAAAAAGAGGTGTACCAAGACACAGAAGAGACTGAAGGAAGACTGTCTTTCCCAGCCCAGATCCAAGCTCTGTGATTCACTAGCTGTGATGTGGGGCAGGTTTCTATACTTGTGTAGACTTATTTTTCTCTTATATGTTAAATATGTGATAGTGAGAATACTAATTACCTTGAGCCTGAAATAATGTATATAAAGCACCCAGCATAGTGTCAAGCATACAATAGGCACTAAATTTGTCATTTATTATCTTTCCAAATGGACAACAAAACCAACAAAAGCACAGATTTTGGTATTTCCTAGAATTCATAAATAATCACTGTATGGCCTCCTGCAAGTTCTTGATCTAAGCCCCAGTTTCGTTACTTGTCAAATGGGGATGGTAATATCCACATCACAAGATCATGGAAGTACATCACGGACACTTAATACTACCCACTGCTTACTTTACCAATACTACTGATACATACTGATACATCCGACTCTGGTACTTATATTACAGAAATATTATTGCATTAAAGCCAATTAAAAGGAAGAAATTTTATATAAAAATGTTACCACGACTTGTCAAAGCTTATAACACAATTTCATCTTCTAT
This sequence comes from Phataginus tricuspis, assembly GCA_029783875.1. NCBI lineage: Eukaryota > Metazoa > Chordata > Mammalia > Pholidota > Manidae > Phataginus > Phataginus tricuspis. The sequence goes on from JAQQAC010013566.1 coordinate 33,179,469, forward strand.
TTAAGCTAAGTACAACCACTTACTTTGAAATTTAGTTGTGAGAAGAATTAGTTTCTTGTACAATGTATTTAGTTTTTTGAACATAGACAGGCATTAATTTTCAAATAGAAAAAGCAAACTCATCAGTAGATGCTTTCTTAAGATGACATTTATTTAGGGGTTATCAATTTACAAGGCCATAAAATATATGCTGTACGGAGAATTTTGCACATGTGTGATTATGTGTATTTTCTGAAGAGGCCCTTAGCTGGTATCAGCTTCCTAAAGGGAACCTCAACAGTACTGAGCTTGGTGGATGGGGTGATTAACTTTATAATCATTTCTAAAATCAAATGATAACAAAACTCCAGGTTAGAACACTATTTACAATCTTCCTTCTAGTCCTCCAACAACTCAGTCTCTCCTGACAGTTATTTACTCTTTATCAAATCATTCATCATAAAACAACAAATCACTCAAGTAAATAGCAAAGGTCTATGAGAAATTTCTCATATTTTCTAAAATTTAATTACATTTATCTGATTTCTTTTGGATGAATCACTTATGAAGTATATAATTTCTCATGTTACAGAAATATAAAATTTTAAAAGTCATATTAAACAAAGAACTCATTTTCATGGAAAATGTTTCAATGTGTTTTAAAAGCAATGTACTGAGTCAGGTGATTAAAGATGGCGGCGTGAGAGGTGAGACAGAGGCTTCCTCCTAAAACCGCATATAATATGAAAATAAAGCTACTACAACTACTCTTGAAAGAGCAACGGGAAAGACAGCTACGATAAACTGCATAGACCTGGAGACAAGAGCAGCCCTCACAGAAAACGTAATGTACTAAAGCTGTGGTCCTGCGGGATCCAAGCCCTTCCCCCACCCCAGCTCACCGGCAGGAGGAACAGGAACGGAGCAGAGAGGGAGTGGAGAACTGGGACTACTGAACACCTAACTCTGGAGATCTACTCTGGGAGCCCAAACCTACATTTCATGGTGCTTGCATGATGCTCTTGTAATTAGGGGGTTGGAAAGCTAAGACAGGCGGAGTTCCTGGAGAGACTAAGATTCCGGCTGCCTGTGAGATCAGGGATCCATACCCAGCTGCTCTGGGACAGGGGAGGGGCGGGCAGTCTGAGAGACTTCCTGGCAGGGAGGACCTTGGAAGGAGGCCTGCTGAGGGGGTAAGGACTGCACGGAGCTTGCTGCTCCAGAGAAAGGACAGGTGGACAGGATTGTCCGGGTGTACTCTGCCCAGCAGATTGGGGGTTTTCTGATCTTCAGGTGTGCCAGCTCCCTGGCTGCCTGCATGGCTCCAGGAACCCCTTCTGTGACAGGCAGACTAGTGCACCTTTCGCCTGGCCAGCCCCACCGGGCTTGCAGATCTGGGAGCCCTTCCCTGGTGTTGGGCCAAACGGAGGGAGGATCTGTCTACAGCAACTTAAAAGGCAAAGCACAGAGGCTTATACCTGTGTGCTCAGCCCACTGGTTCAGACAGTGGAGACAGGCATAGCAGCCAGGAACCAGGAAACAGCCCTTTCCTCCCCCGAGGCACCAATACCACTCCCCTACAATCCCTGACATTGCTTCAGGGGCTGAGCAGCTCCAGAGAGTACAGCTTCTGGGCACTAGAGGGCTCCATACACAAATATGAAACGCCAAAGGAACCTGGTCCAGAGTAAAATTATGAATACAACTCCTGAGAAAGATTTTAATGATATGGACCTTATGACTCTCCCTGAAAGGGAGTTCAAAATAAAAATTATTCACATGCTCATGGAGGTATGGAAAGATATTCAAGAACTCAGGAATGAATTCCTGTCAGAGATCCAATCCTTGAGGAACACAATGGACGGTGTTAAAAGCAGATTGGATACGGTGAAGGAGACGATAAATGAAATAAAAACTAGAGAAGAGGAATACAAAGAAGCTGAGGTACTGAGAGAAAAAAGGATCTCTAGGAATGAAAGAAAATTGAGAGAACTGTGTGACCAATCCAAACAGAACAATATTCGCATTATAGGAGTACCAGAGGAAGAAGAGAGAGAAAAAGGGATAGAAAGTGTCTTTGAAGAAATAATTGCTGAAAACTTTCCCACACTGGGGAAGGAAATAGTCTCACAGTCCACAGAAGCCCACAGAACTCCCAACACAAGGGACCCAAGGAAGACAACACCAAGACACATAATAATTAAGATGGCAAAGGTCAAAGATAAAGACAGAGTATTAAAGGCAGCTAGAGAGAGAAAAAAGATCACCTACAAAGGAAAACCCATCAGACTATCATCAGACTTCTCAACAGAAACCTTACAGGCCAGAAGAGAATGGCATGATATATTTAACGTAATGAAAAAGAAGGACCTCGAACCAAGAATATTGTATCCAGCACGATTATCATTTAAATATGACGGAGGGATTAAACAATTTCCAGACAAAGGAAAGTTGAAAGAGTTTGCCTCTCATAAACCACCACTACAGGATATCTTAAACGGACTGCTCTAGAGGGAAGCACCCCAAAGGCTAAAAAGATGTCACCAGAGAAAATAAAATCATAGCAAAGAAAGCAGACCATCCAAATACTAACTAAAGGCAAAGAATGAAACACCCAATATATAAAGAATGGAGGAGGAAGAATAGGAAGGGAGAAATAAAGAAACATCAGACGGCGTTCACAATAACTTAACAAGAAAGTTAAGTTAGATTCTTAGATTGTAAAGAAGCAACCCTTGAACCTTTGGTAACCACGAATCTAAAGTCAGCAAAGGCAATAAGTACATTCTATCAATAATCACCGTAAATGTAAATGGACTGAATGCACCAATCAAAAGACACAGAGTAACAGAATGGATAAAAAAGCAAGACCCATCTATATGCTGCTTACAAGAGACTCACCTCAAACCCAAAGATATACACAGACTAAAAGTGAAGTGATGGAAAAAGATATTTCATGTAAACAACAAAGAGAAAAAAGCAGGTGTTGCAGTACTTGTGTCAGACAAAATAGACTTCAAAACGAAGAAAGTAGCAAGAGATAAAGAAGGACATTACATAATGATAAAGGGTTCAGTCCAACAAGAAGATATAACCATTATAAACATATATGCACCCAACACAGGAGCACCAACATATGTGAAACAAATACTAACAGAATTGAAGGAGGAAATAGACAACAATGCATTCATTTTAGGAGACTTCAACACACCACTCACTCCAAAGGACAGATCAACCAGACAGAGAATAAGTAAAGACACAGAGGCACTGAACAACACACTAGAACAGATGGACCTAACAGATATCTACAGATCTCTGCACCCAAGAGCAACAGGATACACATTCTTCTCAAGTGCACATGGAACATTTTCCAGAATAGACCACATACTAGGCCATAAAAGCAATGTACTTAAATGTTTAAGACATAGGATCTAAAGCTATGCTCCCAGAGTTGCAAATTCTGCTCTACCAGTTTCTGCTTTGTAATGTCAGGTGAGTTATTCTCTCAGCTTCCTCGTCTCTAAAATAGGGGTAATATGTTTACCTGTCTTATAAGTCTGTAGTAAGAAACAAGTGAGTAGAGTTATATACAAAGTATTTAATAATATTTAATAATAGTGGCTATAAAACATAATAAGAACGATAGGTGTATTACTTATTATGATATTACAGATAGTATTTCAAAGCTGTTAAGAGGCTATTGCTCTTATAACACTAAATTTAGAAATACTTGGAACTAATATAAATGCTTAGTATTTGTATAAAGAGCTTAAAATGGAGTCAGAAAACATTTTTAAATACTTTATTAACAGTTAAGGTAGACATCACATTCTAGGCAAAGCCTATTCAAAAGCAGTTCATACCTTAATTTCAATGAGATCAACTGTTTGTCTCAGACTGTAGTCATCTTTTCTAATATTTCTACTTTGCTAAGCCAAGACTTCCTAAGAGAAAATAAAAAACGCCACATCCTGTTTATATGTCTTGTCTCAGAAAAAGAACTCAGTGTCCTCTCTTACAGAAGAAGAGATTCATTTCCAAACACAGTAGAATGTGATTAATTGCCTTTTGATTTAGTTTTCTTTTGATGTGGTCAGGACCCATCTTTAATTTATTTATAATGTTTTGATGAAGGAATTCGGTATCACACCCACCAAGCTGCCACATTTCTCATCCATATGCTGTTGAAGAAGCAATTGTATTTATTGTACCTTAAACAAAAAGAAAGAGAGCCAATAAATAGATGTTTTTCAGGATGTGATTTATGAAAGAAGGTCTACTGTGTTTTTCTTTGCCAAATAATTCCTTTCAAGCACCTTTAAAAAAAAAGAATTATGTAATGTCTCTCATTTTAGGCCAGAAAAATAGGCCGGATATGAATTTGACATCTCATGCCTGGTGACAGTCTGGAAAAGATTGTGAGAATGCTATTTACTTCCACACAAAAGGTCACAGAATTAATTGTCCAAGACAGTTTTTGAAACTGGATGTCCAGAGAGCCTCGGATGTTTGAAAAACTAATGTGTGTACATTCAAAGTGTACTTGTGCATACACTTCTAATAAATCCTTTTATAAGATAAAGAACATTGTGTGCACCTGATTTTACCATTGCCTTTTCACGAGAGAACTTTGTAAACCGACAAGCTAATATTGACAGGTGCACTTAACCTACCTGGGCCAGGAGAAATGGAATGAAGAATGAAGTAGAATTCCATTCCATAGAATAAAGTCTCTGAGTCACTTCGCTGTGCTTAGAGCCTCTGACTTAAATGACTTGCCTGGTGGTCTCATGGAACTCTTATAAACTCAACAGCTTCCTGTATGTCCGTTTATGTCTCTCAAATTGTGTTAATTAGACTGCACCAAGGCCATTCGCTGTAGAATGTCATCGTTATAAATCATTATAACTTTATGTCTATGGTCTACATAAAAATGCCATTTCAGAGAATGTAGTTACATTTAGTGGAGCTGAGGGTTATTTTTTCTTAAAATTGAAGTAGGTTTTATATGTGATTTAATTTAGTCCCCTTTGTGCCTATCTTATATAATTATGGGGAGATAAAGGTGGGAAAGTCTGCAGTGGTGGAATGTACTAATAATCCCTAAACATTATTATTTAATGAGTGTTTACTATGTGTTAGGCACTTAACGTGTATTAACTCATAGTTGCTCACATCTCTCATGAATAAATATTATTAGTATATTCACTTTGGAGATGACAAAACTGAAACCCAATGAAGAGAAGTGATCTACCTTCTTGGTCACAAAGTTTAGGTAAATGAACCCTCCTAAAGTGCTCACCGATGCCCTGAAGTTCAGTGGGAACCCTTTCAATAAAGGGACTGGTTAGAGAGTTCTCAGGAAAGAACTTTGAATAAACCTGGGTGCCTTCAGATCTGGGGCTCTTTTTCTCAGGTCTACAAACTACAAATTTGTAGTAATCCATCAAGATAGCTCAGTAATGTAACTGTCCTAAAAAAAAAATTCAAGAGTGGTGAGTTATCTGGAATGCCAACAGGCAAATACTTTCTGAAAGGGGGAAAAGATGGGTGGAAAGCTGGGTATGCACCATGCAGGTCATCTCACTTTGTGTGAAGCCAAATAAGTTTGGTGAGCATGGAGTTACATCCCACACCTTCTAGAGGGCTGTTGCCTGACTCTGACAAGATCTGGTGAAAGGCGCTAGTCCCACAGCAGAGAACCCCACTCTACTACCTGGGCTTTTCAAGTCCTCCAGTTTCAGTTTTTCTTCCCTCTGCTAAATACTGCTGGATGTTCACTGACAACTTCCTCAATGTGGTCTCTGTAGTTCTCCAAAGATGACTGAAAGTTGCCACGCAGGGTTGCTTCTCTGCACGCTGCTTTTCCAGTTCCCCAGGTATACATCTCTCCTCACACTGTGGTTCGGGTGATTTGGGGGAAGTACGTCCTTTGAAATTTGATATTAACATTATAGAATCCACTCTGGAATTTCTTTTTTTAGGGTCTCTTCTGGAAATACAGATGTCTTTTAGATATCTGCAGCCCCTGTAAAGAAAAATAAATATATAATAAGTGTGATCAGATGTTTAGACATACAGCTTTTTTCCCCACCCACCAAAAAGATGTATATGGACGTATATATGAAAAAGTTGTTTCAAAGTAAATAACATATGGAGCTGGAGAAAATTGTATTTGAATAGATGTTAGTTACTACCAAAGCAACATGTTTTCCAGTTGTGCCCTGAACAAGAGAATATTAATATAGTATCCTAAGTTATTTTTAAAACTAATTACTTTGAATTCTTTCAGATTGACATTAACACTTTCCTGTCCAATGGACCTCAAGAATTTCCCAATGGATGTACAAACATGTATAATGCAACTGGAAAGTTGTAAGTACAGACAACTTACTCTTTCTGAATACTTTAAAAAATGTAGTGGATGTAAATTTTAATGGATTACATATAGATGATTTATTTTGTAATTGTCTTTGTCAGATACTTACTAAATAGGCATGTTATTTTTCACCAGGCATTGAAAGTAATGATGTCTATCAACACATAGCTTGAAAAACAGTTATGTGTCTCTTTACACAAATTATCAAAGGTTAAGATGTAAACATTAAAAACCAAAGTACTGCTTTTTTTGAGTATCTGCTATAGATGAAGCATTTTACGTATATTTTCTCAAACTCACTACAAAGGTATTGTTATGTCCATGTTTCTCCATGTGGAAATGCTCCCATTTGAGCGCCTGAATATTGTACTCAAGTTTGTGGAGGTGGTAATACAAACCATCTGGGTCCAAAATCTACACTCACTCTGAACCATTCTGCTGCCCTTCAGCTAATATTTATTCAGCGTGTGCTCTGCTGGGTATGTGACTGAATGCTACCTTAGGAAAAAAGAAATTCCCCACACATTATCAAAGACGTATCCACTCCTACAGGCATTTCTTTAAATTTCTTCTTTCAAAGTAGATCCATGCTCACATTGATTAATGTCAGCACATGACACTTGAGGTCTTTCTGTGTCTCTGAACTTAACCTGTAACATCCACACGACCTTAACTGGTTTGCAGCATTTAACGCCATCCAAAAAGTAAGCATGATGCAGTGTTTTTCTCGTGGTACTGCGTTGTGTCAGAAAAGACATATTCAGGGGGAAATGTTGAAGGTGAGTCATCTGAGCTGCAGGCCTGAGAGGCAGTGTTTGTAGTGCGGGCAGCTGTCACTAGATGGCGAGCCGACCTCGTGGGGGAAGGTCTCCATTCTACTGCATTTGGCTTCTTGTAACGTTACCAAGTGGAAGTATCTCTCTGATAATAACTCCTTCTTGTTAAATGTAAGTGCATTACTTTTATAAGTCGTTCTTACATATTAAGTTTATGCATGGATAAAGTACTAACGTAAATCAAAGGAAAATAAAATAATCTACTTCTCGCTGGGGGAGCTATATAGCAAATATAAATGGACGGGGCAACAGGAGATTCCCAGCAGAGTAGATTCATTAACTACTTAACAGGGAGGCATTTTGGGGACAGGCTGATTATGTATCTTGGTTGCAAAGTTAGGTATATTAACTGGGGGGATATTGAGAAAAAAATCATATACAAAGTAGTCTGAGACAAACTGAGGCCTTCATTACCAAATCACAGATGTTGGACATTATCCAATAGGCAGGGAGGAGCTGTTCCAAATTTAGAAGCAAGAAAATGATTTGATCAATATTACTTCCATGAAGACTCTTTTAGCCAAGTGAACCCACGTTATTTAAGAAAGTTTCATAATATTCTAACAACAAAATAAAGACACAACTAGGAACAACGAGATGATGTGGAAGGTAGAAACCGTAGCGTTTAGTGCCGCAGAGGATGCGAAATTTTATCTTTACCCTCTTAGTCTGTCTCCCGCTGGGCCTGAGAATTAAGACATAAGACAGATTAACAGCAGAAAAGGATACAAATTTATTTAGTATAATTTTATGTAAATGAAACCCCTCATTAGAAAAGAAGATGCAAAGTGGCAAAACCTAAATGCTTTGATACTAGGTTGAACAAAGAGAAGCGACTGTGGGAAAGGAAACTCTGTGAGGAGGTTAAAGGAAGAGAGGGATCTCCTTGGTTTGATTTCCCATTGAAGAATGTGTTTTCCTGGTACAGGGAGCAATTTTTTACATGGGAGTTTTTAAGCTCCTGTTTTCAGGAAGGAAAAGGAGACTAAAATGCCCTTCTTGCATCTGCTGCGTTTCGAGTACCTTTAGCTCAAAATAATCCTTATGCTCGATTCTATGGCATCCCTTGGGCGGGCATATCCTGCCACCCTCCATTCACTGCAATACAAAGTGGATGTAGAAGCTCTAGGAGCTGATGAGTCAGAGCTAAAGAACATAGATAAATAGAATCATATTGGAAATACTGACAAATACAAATAATCATATAGCATGAGAAGTAGATGTTGAAAAGAATAATGATAAATCCAATCTTAATATATTTGGGATTGGGAAATTTAGGTATAAAGCCTAAGTGGGAAGTTAGAATGGAAGATACTAAAAGCCATATAGAAAGTGGTTCAAACAATAAGATGAAGTTTCTGAAGGAGAGAATATATAGAGAGGAAAACACACAAAGAGCAGACCATTAAGAAATGCCTGCATTTAGCAGCTGTTGGAAGGAAGTCCAGTCCTGGGTTGGCATAGATGGAAAATGAAAATCCATATCACTCAATCTCAAAGGAGAAGAGACCATTGAAAAGATAGGTTTACCAGTATCAAATGCTGTGAAATGTTTATTTTTAAGAAGGTACAGGGAGCACCTTTTTTACGTTTTAGAAGGCAATTGCAGAAAGTTCCAGTGTTATTGATGAGAATGACAAATGTGATTAGAATGATGAGATTCCAAAAAAACAGAAAAGGAAAAGTGCCCAATGAGAAATGAGCGTGGTGAGTGAAATCTCTGACTTCATGAATGCTCGTTATTAAAGAAAGATGAGGAAAAATACCGTGTCTGAAAGACTGCAAGTCCCTGGACTTTTCAGAGTAAGGGTGGCATTCCGAACTACTTGCAGGATACAAGTGCTGACATAACAAGACCTTGCACATTTCTGCCTTTCCCAGAACATTTCAAATCAATCAAAAACTCAAAAGGGGAAAACTGCGCTTCTTACCACCTCCCCCTTGTTTCTTAATTCTTTATCAGGAATCAGTAGATGGCCTCACATGTCCCTTTCACATTCCAGCCACTAAGCACTCCCTACCCTTCTTACTAGAAATTCATTTTGCTCACAGTAAAGATACTGCTTACTAAATTTCTTTAGCAGATTCTGAGAAAATCCTGTCAAAGTAGAAGCTACTGAAGTCAGATCTTCAAAGTAAAGAATGTGGCCCCGTTTATGCAGGCATGCCTTGTTTTATTATGCTTCACTCTACTGTGCTCTGCAGATAACTTGTGTGTTTGACGGATTGAAGGTTTGCGTCAACCTTGTGTCAAGTAAGTCTATCGGGGCCAGCTTCCCAGCATTTGCTCGCTGCATGTCTCTGTGACACATATACAGCAGATACCTAATTTATATCCGTATCAGCTGCTTGGTGACTCTTGTAATATTTCAAACTTTTTATTACTATTAGATTTTTAATATGTGATTTTTGATGTCACTATTGTGATTGTTTTGGGGCAGCGGGAACTTTGCCCACGTAAGACAGCAAACTTAATAAATAAACGTTGTGTTCTGACTGCTCCATTGACCAGTCCGCCTCCAGGAATAAGAGGGTTCCTCTTCGGGAGCAAATTCCCCTATGAATCTGCCAGACCAGTTCAATATACCTTTTATTCCTCTGGTCTAGAATGTCCTCCATTCAACATCAGAAGACACTTCTGGAATAAATATGTGAATGCTTGCTTTTGAGTGTAAGGAAATTGTGTTAGTTTCATTTCTTTCTTTCTTCCTAATACTCATTTTTTACTCTCAAATTCAGCCAGAAAGTTAACATAACCAATTTGCATCTCCAAAATTTGCATCCATAGAAACCTAGGAAGATATTAATAAAAGTGTTAACTCATAGAGGCTACAGAGAAAATGCTGAATGAAGCCCTGATTTTTATTAAATGTTTTATTTAATTATTGAAATAGTATAATTTGTGCCCCAATTTTTGTGTGCAGTGGTTGCTGGCAATATGTAAAACTGATTGATGTTTTTAATGAAGATAAGCCAACTATTAAAGGTTAATTTAATATTAACTTATTAATGTTAATAAGTTAATATTAATTAATTATTAATTAATACTATTCTTTCTCAGAATCAGGCTGTATTCCTTCCCTGAAGTTTAGGATCCACTGCATGGTTCTTTTTTTTTTCTTTTTTTAGATTGGCTGCATGAAGTAAAACATCAGGCTATCTTTTCAAAACACAGATGTCTATTGTCAGTTTTATTCATAAATACATCTTATTTGTTTGCTTCATAAATAGCTCATCTCTGAGGCAAGGAAACCCAGCGATATTATGACCTGACCTAGACTACGCCCATAAGGAATTTACAGTGCAAACTGAAGTGTAGGAAAAAGGCTAAAGAAATAACTAATGATTTAATTTTCAGCCTTTAATTTATGCCCTAAAGAAAATTTCTAAATGGGCAGTTTTTCTCCCAGGGGAAAAACAAAATGGAGGATATGTTGAATTGTTTATAAGATTGCAACGTTTCTAGAATCTCTCACGTGGCCTTAGGGCCTCTTCCTATCAGTAGGTGTTTCCAAGAGGGGGGGCGAGAGTATATCTGGACTGGAGAGGTTGGGTGGGGTCCCGTTTCTGCAACTCGGTTGTGAGAGACATGGGTGAGCAGAAGTAGACAACTGCTTGTAGGCAGTAAACCATTTCTCCCACTTTATTTCTCCCTTTGACTGATTCCAGCTTCAAAGGTAATTTGCCCTGGGCTGGGAACATATTTTCTCCCTGGAGTTACTTTAATCTTGGAAGAATATTGGATGATGATTTTTTAGATTCATAATAAAGATTTGTTGTTTATTAAAAGACAGATATGACACAGGATAAACTATCACTATATCCATGAGGACTCTAATTCTGTATTTCATACATGATGAGAAATGTAGGTAACAACAGAGGAAAACATTGCCAATATGAGAAAATTAAAGAAATTGTAATTATTCAGAATGGAAAAGAAAATATGAGCAAATGATTTGGTGAACAAAGGACTCTTTTCCAGAAAGAACAGCCTAAATCCATAAAATTACAGGGAAAAATAGTTTTAAGGGTCAACTTGAAAAAAAATGACTGACAAAAATTTTAAGAAATTTTAAAAATATGCTTTAATGGGGCTTTTGGATAGAAATATCTGAAGATAGATGGGAGGTTTTTGTTCTTTTATTTCTCAGATTCATTTCAAAACCACATCTGATATGACTCAGACTGGTTACTCTGGAATTTACGTTAACACTACTTAAGGCAAAAGATAGAGTTGGGTGATAATTTTTCACAATTATTTCCTAATAACCTGTACTGTTATTCAAGCCCTTTCATAATTTAAACTGCTGTGGATATTATTCACAATAATACCATGCCTTTTGCTTGGTTAGTCAGACACAGACAGTTCTTGTCTCCTGAGTATGTATTACCTAAGCTTCAGCAGTGCACCGTTGGTTAGAAAGCAAATTTTTCCAAGACAAAGTATTCACTAATGACTAGCTACTTAAAAAATCAGTCCCCACTTAAACATTATCCCATCCTACTTAACACCATGACTATATGACCTTTCTTTCCCAATCTGTCCACATCTTTGTGGGTTGATTTTTTTCTGATTATCAGATATTCTAAACATATAACAATGTAATAAAAAAGTAACATAGTTACAAGTCTGCCAAAAAGAAAATTTCTCAATAGTTTTGTATCCATTGTATCCAAATATTACCTGATTTAATCCTAACCACACTTAATGAGATAGGTTTCATTTCCATGAATATGAACCAATTAAAGCTTAGAAAGTTTAAGCAACTTTCCTGAAGTCACTCCACTATTAGGTTGGCAGAGCAAACTCCTATGAATTAATGAATTGTAAGGTCATAACAGCATCAATTGTTTTTAAATCTTTCTGATGATTACCAAATATTTACAAATTGTGACATAATATTCCTAAGTAAGCTCTGCAAGTGAAATGTTCCCAAATGCACTGTCAAATGAGAAGACCTAGAGTTCCCTGCTCTGATCTATTTCCTGTCCGCTGGATGTCTTGCCCTGTGTTAAATTTGGCGAAGAGGAAGGCATGCAGAGTAAGGCACCCCTTCCTGGTGATGGCGCCAGTCAGTCTGTGATTTGCAGTCTAAGGTCATTCGTATATTAGAGGCCCTGCAAAAGCACTCCTGACCCAGACTCCTTCTGCAGTTAACTAAATATTACAACTAAGTTCTATGTATCCCATCCACATTAACCCATTTGGTTCACTTGATTTAATGCAAAGTATTTTGCCTTTACCCCAGTTAAATATTATCCTATTAGACTCAGTCCATAATTCCAATTTGGTGATCCGTATCTCTCCTAGTTAATCATCCAGAGAGCTGAACACCTACCATTATGCACTCCCAAAAGAGCAGGCCTGAGAAAATTCTACAACAATACACATGAGTATACCTCTTGATTGATTACTGCTAAAAAAAAAAATAATTACTCTCTAAGACAGTTATAAATCACTTAAACACATTATGATTAACAGTATTTTGAAATGCTTGTTCATAAGGATAACATGAAAATTCATCAAATATCTTGCTGAAAACACTATTTATAATTTACCTTAATATTTCAGTATCCTTGGTAGTAAGATTATGACATGGTATTAATGCGCAGGGCTTTTCCTTTATGACCCTATTGGTGGTTCCTACTGCCCACAGCTTCCTAGTTTACCTGCTCACAGACTAAAATTTAACTACTTGACAATTGCATGGATTTGAGGTTAAGCTCCTTTATCTCTGACGCACAGAATCTACCTGTCAATGAACTTGACCGTATCCTCAGTTTTAATCTCTTGCATTTCTTCATCTTTGCAGTCTTCTGGTCATTTCTGACCATCTCTTCTCAGTTGGCTCTCTGTCCTCCAGCTGCTCCCGACCCCATTATAGTATAGTATTTCCTTACTGATGTGCATCACTGTCTGAAATGAGTTTCAGATCTCTATTTACATTTTCACTGTGTGCCCCACCCACTACATGCAAGCTCTATGAAGACAGGGAAATTATATTCTCTCTCGCTTATAATTCATTATCCCCAGAAATCCTGAAGGAAGTTGAGATGATAATGTGTTCTTTCTTTCTCTGAAGTACAGTCAGTAATATGGGTGGGTCATATATAGGGCACTTAACGTGTCCCAAGGATTCTTTAAAGAAAATATCAAGTTAGCTGCCCGGCGCAACTTCCCTCTTCACTCCAAATCAGTGGGAAGATTTCCTGCTCACACCATGATGTCACTTCACCCTCCTGTTCTTCACCTCCAGCCCCAGACTTTCACTACTTCGTTTTTTAATAGATTTTTCATTTTAATTGTAGTAAAAATACACACACATAAATGTCACCCTCTTAACGATTTCAAAATGTACTGTTCAGTAGTGTTATGTGCATTCACACTGTTGTGGAACCAATTTCCAGAAATTGCTCATCTTGCAATAACTGAAACCCTTACAGCCGTTATACTTCCGGGTCTCCCTTCCGGCAGCCTGTTCCCATGAATTTGACTACTTTACATACCTACTATAGTGAAATCATACACTCTTTGTCTTTTTGTGACAGGAATATTTCTCTGAGCATCCTAGCTGCAAGGCTCATGTAAACAATAGCATGCGTGAGATTTCCTTGTTTTTTAAGCCTGGGTGACGTGCCTCTGCAGACCCCGAGCCTGGAGGTCATTCCTCCGTCAGCGGGAACTCTGGGCGGCGCCCGCCTTTTGGCTATTGTGGGTGATGCTGCTATAAACAGGGGTGCACGGCTTCTCTTCTAGGCCCTGCTTTCGGTTTTTGAGATATATACCCAGAAGTAGAATTTCTGGATCATAGGCTAATTCTATCTTTAATGGTTTGAGGAACTGCCGTCCTGTTTGACAGCGGCCACATCATTTTACGTTCCCACCCACAGAGCACAAGGGCTTCAGGTTCTCCTCATCCTTATCAACACTTGTTATTATCAACTTTATTAAAAAAAATAGCCATCCTATTGGGTATGAGGTTCAGTAGTCCTTTTAGAATACCTGAGATCACCTATCATTTAAAGCATTGTGTCCTCTTTCTGTGACCTGACATCTTCTATTTACTGCTCAAAGCCATCAGCATTTCCTTTCTTAATTAATTCCCCAAATGACCCCAGGTCCCCTAATCCTTACATTTGCCACGTACTCCAAAGACCTTTCCAGAGACTATTCTTTCAAAACATGGGTAGCCCCTCTTCTAGAGATGGCTTCACTGTCCCATCTCAGTAATTCCTCAAGCTATGCCGCCCGTTGCTACTCCCTGTATAGGAGAACAAGTTCAGGAAATGCACCGTAACTCTGAGCGTTTCATTAAGAAACTATATAAACTATGTTAGACCCATTCATGTTTCAGAAATGTAGTTCTCTCTTCTGTAAGAAACTGAGCTACATTAGGTGGCAGCAAAGGTTCCCTCAGCTCTAGAATTCCCTAAATTATTTAAATATGCAAGACCATAAATCTCACATCAACATAGTGCTGAGAAACCATTACATACCTACAAAAATGATCAAAAGAGAAACAAAACTGAACAAATAAACAACAGTAGCACCATGGATGATCTGTGATGAAGATCAAGAGGAAAACAAACCAAACCAGAAAACAAGAAACTGAAAATAAGAAAAAAAAAAAGTCATGGAAGTTTGGAGAAAATTATTTTTTTAAAGGCACACAAGAGCGTGGTCAAACGTTTATGTTAAGAAATTGGTGAGATGTACTTTGAAAGTATTTTGACACCATACTGAGGTCAAAACCCACGAACTGAGAGTAATGAGGTCCATGCCTGTGGCTGCAAATGTGTATCTTTTCCTCTGGTCCGTGATGGCCACAGATCTCTATGAATGGGCTCTGGCTTGTGTGGTAAACATCCTGCTCACATTTCAGGAGATTTAAAAGTCTCTAAGGTGTTTATAGAATGCCTAGTCAAGTTTCCAGAATCTCAGCAGTCCCAAGCGACCTGTTTCTTCACCACAAACCCCTCCTGTAGTTGCTGGTTCCTGACAATTTGTTGATTTCTCTGGTTTTGCCTCAGGGAAGAAAGGGACATCCAGATGTATACCTGAAAAGCAAAGTAAAACAAAATCCGAAAAACCTATTAAATTGTTAGCCTTGGCAGGAGTAAGAAGGATTCCTATCATTTCCAGTCCCCAGGCCTGCTATAGAATGGTAGATTCGAAATAATAATTATCATGGACCCATAAACGCAAGAGTCTTCTGCGATGTGCTCTTTATATTAATATGATATAAATACACCATCAACAGAAGTTACAATCTTTTCTTGGAGTAGTGACTTTTTTTCTTAGTTGCCAATAATCTCATAAATGTTCCCCGCATTGCTATTCGGGACTGATGGAATACATATATTGGCGTGTAGTCCGGACACAGACAATTGTAAAAATGGCTCTGGGTATAATTCAACCTCAGCCTAATTACAGTCACCATTTCTGTCATCTCCATTAGAAAATAGCCAGGATATATTCCTTAGATGCAAAAACTCTGTTCCTGGAGTTCGTTTTTCACTTTTACGTGAAATAATCTCATTTAGTGAACAAGTCGAGAATTAGAACATGACAAAAACAACCTGGTAGCTTGGGTTACAATTGAATATTTTAAATAATTTCGTTCAATAATTAACAACTATTAATTCTGTAAAATAATGTAGGGATAATTCAAATTGAGTACAATTTTAAATGTCTGGTCCATTTGTGATGAGCAGTTCAAGACTTGCACAACTTCAAATAGTAAGGCCTCCAGTATTTCTTGGTGTCATGTTTCTGTTTAAAGGATATCCCACTTGGAAACATACTAACTTAGGTGGAATTTTATTACTACAGGCATTTTCACAACAACATGGTAAGGTTCTTATAAACCTATTTTATTCGGAGTCAACACTGATTTTGCTATGCAGTTTGATTATTTGGAGTTGAAACAGAATAACAAAATTATTTTCCATTTTTCACATACTTTTCTGCACAAAGGTCATCTTCGTCTTAGGTATGTATTTGATGTAATGGTGCCAACCTCGATAAAGAGGTAACATGAACCAAGCTCAAATGACCAGAAATGGAACTTATTTGGGAATAGCAGAGGAATTGCAATTGGGGAGATGCATGCTATTGCAAGGTATAGGCAAGCCCATTGATGGTTTGGGGTGGGCTGTATTTTTGGGCAAAGGGTGCAAAGAGGAGGAAATCCAGCCAGAGTCCAAGCAGGCAGTTCTTGGCTTGAAAACAAGGAGAGATTCTTGGCAGATGTTCATTGATCAGAAGATAAGTCTCCATCTTCTGTAGATCAGGCATTTATGAGAAATCACTCTATCCGTTCTCAAATCCCATTCTTCTGGGTGAGACTGTCCATTCCATACCCTCTGGTTCCATTTTAGATTGAAGTGCTTTCACATAGGCTTTTGCTGCATATTAAACATCATCTATCATTTGCCTCATTTGATAGTATTCCTCTTTGTTTAAAGTTTTAATAATAAATAAAAAGATACTAATTAACAGAAAAACATATAAGTGCTGTGAGACCTGAGAGGAATAATGTTTCTTATTTATATGGAAAATTATAAAGTAATAAATAATTTATAGTAACATATGGATTCCTGTCAAAGCAAACCTGCATCAATTTTTATTATATTCTATATTCTATGTGAATTCCAGTCTTTGAAATCTGTTCATTACCATAATGCTAACTGCTTTCTCTCAAGCGCTTCCATGCATGTATTGCAATAAGAGACATTTTATGATATTTCACCCTGAAAAGAAATCGAAATCAGAATGTATAGGTTTATTCTTCAGTAATTTATCCAGTTACGTTAAAATCTTCATTTCAGAATGACACTCTTCAAATACTTCTGGAAATAAGAATCTGAAATCAATCTCCTTGCTAACAGCATGTATAGCTTCCTTCTCTAGGATCAGCCTAGTTTTTGGTTCTTATACACTAGTCATACTGAAATATCAGTCATCCAAAAAACTCTGAGATTTGTCCCAAGATTATTATAGTGATTTCTAGTCTCTACTCAAAACATTGCACAACCTTTAGAGACTGCCAAGCTGATGCTGGCTCAGAGTCTGTTTGTTATAATTTGGGTCTATGAAATAAATGGATTATTTCATAAATTTGAACAGATCTGAACCTTTAGCCTTCTGGTAGGCAGACACAATGTTTGACCACAGACCGGAGTTTATTCCAAAGAGGTAGTCAGGCAGATGCATTTTAAAACCTCTCCTCGGAAGAAAGCCATCTAACCATACCCCTTTTCCTCATTAAAATGGGTTCAGGATCAGGTCCTTTTCAAAGTTCGGTTGAGATTTCTTATAAGAACTTTAAAACACTGTGTGTTCAATGTGTGGTAATTTTGTGAAGTTTTGAGACATGTGAACGTTATCAGTTTGATTGTTTTTTAGGAAGAGCAGTTAGGAGTTGCAAATTGTATTTCCACCATTATCCTCAGAGAAAGAGGGAGAAGGGTTAAATCTATGGTTGATACTAAAATGTGTGGGTCTTCAAAAAGAACTGTAAGCTAAGTACTAGTAGAGCAAAGGTTATAGGCTAGTGATACCAGACAGTTTTAGAGAAAGTGTAATTACTAAGAAGACAATTTAGAAGTCCAAGAACTTAAAGGAAACCACGTATAACAACCTGGTTTGTGTTTAGATTATTCAAATTAAGTGCACAAATTATAAATAAAAATGTTTTAGTTAAATACATTTTGACATAGCAGCTGTTCCTTGTCAGCTCAATGAAATTTACTTTAGTAATATTTCTCCTGGCAATAGTCGGCAAGCATGTGCCAAGTCTGAGCATTCTCTTCCTTTTTTTTTTTTGTTTATTTAAATTCCAGCTGCTAGTCAAGGACATAAGCATTTGGGTCACACCCAGAAATCTCTCTCTCTCTCGCCTCTTCCTCAGCTGAGATAGCTGGGCCAAATATGATTCTAGTTGACTTTTAAAATGACATGTGAGTCTTTAATTTATTAATACATTTCAAACCTATTTTGAATTTAAATTTATTCTCAGACCATATCCTCCCTTTGAATAAAAAATTTTTAATGTACTCCCCATGGTAGAAAGTGTTAAACAGTACCTTTTTTTTCTTCTCCTTCAGTCTTTTAAGCTATTATTTTCATGACCAAGATTATTTGATTTTTCAAAATGATAATATAACCTATTTGAACAATTTCTTCAAAATCGTCAAGTTTGTGCTAGAAAAAGTAAACAACAGAAGCTGAAAAACAAAAACCAGCTTCAGCTTCAACTTAACAATGAGCCTCACAAGTGTTAGTCGCTTTCGCCTTTGCCTCAGGACCCTTTGCTGTGCGTGTATAGACGCACACACCGTATGTATGATTATAAATACAGAGACATTTCACACCTAAAAAATACAGAAAATTTAAAAGTAATGTTTGGTATCAGAGATCATCAGACATCCTGACATTGCCATTTTACTCTGGTTTAAAGTTGTCATCTAATCCGCTGGATGTTACGTCGGATCCCCTTGTGCCATCATGTCCCAGAGTTCTTTTGTCTGTATACTTAATGACTGTTACTGGTTCTTCCGAATATCGGCTGTTTAAACCTTTTCTGATTATTTATATAGGATTATGTTTTCATTTTTATTTATATGTTTTATTTTATGTATGTTGTTGATATTTTAGCTTTGTATTCTTCATAGTTGTAGGGTAAATGGTAGAATTTCCAGAATCTCCTGCCTGGCCTTATTCCATATACATACCAGTGGGTATTTCAGAGCCTTCAGCTGGTCTGGGGCAAGGGGTGGAGAGAAAACATACACTGACTCCCTTTGTTCCTGGTACATAATTGGTCTGGCGTTTGCCGGTCACCAAGGACCTGCTGCAGAGCTCCTCCTGGAAGGGGCGGTGGGGGAAGGAGGGCACGTGCCAAGGCCAGAGAGCACAGCCGGAGCTGGACCTGGCTTGTGACTGTCAGAAATGAAAGAGTTTCTCCCAACCTGCTCTTCCCCTCTCCTCCTTTGATGTAATCAATTCCTAGAGAACTCACCCCAGGCCAGGAACACCCTTCCCCTCAGAGCTGCAGTAGTATAGAGGGTTTTAACTATGTATGTATAGCTAAATCTATCTTTTTCTGAATGAGTGATGCCTTCTATATCCCAAATATACAAACATGTTTCATGTATTTTAACCTAGAAATATGATAACATCAGTTTCACTTACATTTTGAGTTTATGTAGATTTTATTTTTGTGTCATTCTTTTTCTAAGTGGATAGACATTTTTCCCATTTGTTATTTATTAACGTTTTTTCCATGTTGATTTGAAAGGTCATTTTTACCTTAAATTTTTATGTATAGATCTGGTCCTGGACTCTGTTCTGTGTGGCCAATCTCACTGGTGCAGAGGCTCTGTACCTGTAGCCATTTTAACATTGTAGCTTTATGTGTATATTCTATCCTCTGCTGAGCAGTTTTCACCTTTACTTTTTACTTTTCAAACTGCTTTCGCTGTGTATATACTTTTCTACTTCAGATTAATTTCCAGTTGAAAATTACCTTAGGACTTTAATTTAAATCCCATTGATATTATAGGTCAATTATGAGAGGATAACATTTTCCCAGTAATGAGCCCTCCTACCCAAGACCCCTGCATGTCTCTATCCATACTGTAATCTTTTCTTTCAGTAATGCTTAATTATTTCATTTTGCATTTCTTTGTAAGCTCATTACCATACATATGTTTTGCTGACATTGAGAATGAAAAGTTGATTTGTATTAATCTTGAATGGGACAATAACAATTAAATCCATTTCCTAATATTATATTGAAAATGTTTTAATCTTAGTTGCCCAAAGGTGAGAAGGGGTGGAATTGCCTAGAGCAGATAAAACCATGGGGTAGGAAAGACAGCAAACAGAATAAAGGGAGAATTCCCAAGGACCATATTAGGAAAAGGAGGTTCTTCCCAAGGGAATGAGTAACACTTAGAGGGGGAAGAGGGAGGGGGATGCTTGTTTGGGATTCAATGGACAAGGAGGGCAGTGTGAGAAAATGATAAAAGCTTCAGAAAGGTTAGAGAGATTTGGAAAACGATTTGCCTTGCGTCCCATTCCCTTCCAAGAGTTCTGGGAGGGGACCACCTTGCAGTGTGGCCCCAGCCAACATAGGCAGCCATGAGAAACAAAATATATTGGTGTGGCATATTTAGAGACATAGTAGGTGGCTGACAGAAGATAGGTAGGAGGGTAGTAGATAAGCTAAGTACTTGCACTGTTTTTTATAGCTGTCATATAACTTGGAAGAGATCTGACGTCCCCATACAGTCCATGAACACGTAATGTAGCTGGGCATCTCGATTTCCAACTGATCCACCAGAGGCTTTACAATAGAGTAGCTTCCATGTCCTATTATTTGGAGAGCGTAGAAAGATCTCATAACAAAGGCTGAAGGCTACTTAAGTGAGGATAAGAGCTAGCTAGAGGGGATGCTGAAACTCCACCACTACTGTTGTGTCATGTGTGGCAATAAAGGAAAACACAGGGATGCCAGGAGAACTGACCAACGTCAGACTTGGCTGGATGCCAGGGTGGAGTTCCAGATAAAGGCCGAACTTCCTGCAAGCGAGGGTAGAGAGGACCAGCAGGACAAGACGATCCAAGCCTCCTCTGCTCCTTCTCCCCCACCGCCCTGAGGGTGCGTACACTCCACCCTATCGTCAGAGTGACCAGATAGTTAAACATCAAAATGGGGACACTGGAGAGAGCAAAAGAAGGCCCCACAGAGATTTAAATTATTTTGTAATATCTATTTATTAAATGACAGGTATTTTTTAATATTAGTGGATGAATAAAATAGTTCTAAACTATTTTTTTAAATATATTTCCTAAAGAAATATACGCAGGCATATTAAAGCAAATCAAAATAATCTGGAATCATCTTTAAAGTTGCAGTTTTAGTACTAAATTTGAAATTGTTGGCACTGTCAGTTGACCCTGTTGTATAGATGATATTTTTTTGATTGAGAATATATTCTCTGTAGAGTTGAGATAGTTAAAATACTTGATAATTACATAGCTTCATTTTACTTTTTTTGTATTGAAATGGGTAACTATTTTAACCCATATATTTTTACAGATATTGTCTTTGTCTTGAATAAGAGTACTTTTTATCAATAAATATGTTTATGACACAAAACTCAAGTCAAATTAGTTGCTTCTACTTAGGAATCTTTTTAAATTTTTGCCTAATTTAGGTACTGGAAAATATGCCTTCTTAATTTTATTCCACTTCAATATAAGTTGTCCAATTAAAAATGAGCAGTGTATTAATATGATCTTCCTATAAACTAAGATATTTCAAAGCACAGTTATCAAATTAAGAAAATAAATATTGTGAGACTCCATTGTTTCCCGCTTTCTATTGTAAGGATTAATCTCAATGTGTTCCTGTTTAGAAACCTCATTTTTATAATTGTTATTTGCTAAAAAGCTTCAGAATCTAAAATGTTAGTACTGCATTCATAAAATAATTTGATTACATCAACTGATTTTGGCCGCATGCAACCAAAATTTAGAGAACCTATTTACCAAATGTTCAATGCCATTGCAGAATATATAATCTGATTAGCAAAGAACTTCCACAAATGCCACAAATGTCTAAACTATTTAAAAATGTAAGAAGCAGTAAAGAAAGCATTTTGTGGCATGATGAAATATAATTTAATTCAACATCAGCTGTCACACACAAAAAATCATAGTTCAGTTACTCTTACCTATAGTTCTTATCACCTATAGTTCATATAAAAACATTGTTATTTTAACAACTATTGCTTCTCTTCAACTGTAGAATGTTAATAATTAATCTATTTAAAATAAGTCATATGGAAGTTCCGGGAAGATGGTGGCGTGAGCAGGGCGGCGGAAATCTCCACCCAAAACCATATATATTTATGAAAATACAACAAATACAACTATTCCTAAAAGAGAGACCAGAAGATACAGGACATCACGCAGCCTGCATCTACACCTGAGGGCACTCAGCACCCCGCGAGGCGGGTAAGATACAGAGCCGCGACCCGGCGGGACCCGAGCACTCCCCCACCCCAGTGCACCAGCGGGAGGAGAGGATTCAGAGCTGGGATGGAGTGGAAGTACAGGGTCATGAAATAACCAGGCCTGGTGATCTGTGTCGGGAGCACTGACACACATCGCGTGGTGCATCAGATATTGGAGAAGCAGAAGGTGCAGGTTTTGAGCTGGGAACACGCCCAGATCCTTGCAGCCAGCTCCACGGGACAAAAGAAAAGTGCGGGCTTTTTTTAGCGGTCTCAAAGAGACAGGGGCCCAACGGAGGAGCAGGATGGTCCCAGCACACTCAGCCCAGCAGGCTGGGAGTCCTGGGGAATTTTGGACCCCTTGACTGGCGAATGGGAAAAAGTAGCCCTGCTGAGACTTCCCACAGAGATCAACAGCCTCCCATTCATTCCTGCCCCAGCCAGAGCTACAAAGGGCACTGCGGAGTGGCACTGCCATGGCTGTGGAATAGTGGAGCAACAGTGCCACATACAGCATCCTTACAGAATCTACTCCTGGTGGACGACATTTTTTTCTCTTTTCTTTTCTTTCTTTTCTCTCTTTCTTTTCTGTCTCTTCTCTTTCTCTTATTTCTTTCTTTTTTCTGAAGTCTTAAAGGAGCCCAGCTGACATACGTGGCACCTACCAGTGACCACTTCTATCGCCATGAAAAGACAGAGGAATATGGTACAAACAAAGCTTATCCAGACCCAGACACCAGAGAGGGAGTCTGAAGGTATGGAAATGCACAGTCTTCCTGCAAAAGAATTCAGAATAAAAGTCATAACCATACTGATGGATCTACACAGAAATATGCAAGAGCTGAGGGAGGAAGTGAGGGAAGTGAGGAAAGACAATGCAGAAATGAGACAAGCCATCAATGGGCTTAGCAGCAGACTGGATGAGATGCAAGAGACTGTTAATGGAATAGAAATCAGAGAACAGGAATACAGAGAAGCTGAGGCAGAGAGAGATAAAAGAATCTCTACGAAAGAAAGAATATTAAGAGAACTGTGTGACCAATCCAAACGGAACAATATTTGCATTATAGGAGTACCAGAAGAAGAAGAGAGAGAAAAAGGGATAGAAAGTGTCTTTGAAGAAATAATTGATGAAAACATTACCACACTGGGGAAGGAAATAGTCTTGCAGTCCACGGAAGCCCACAGATCTTCCAACACAAGGGACCCAAGGAAGACAACATCAAGACACATAATAATTAAAATGGCAAAGATCAAAGATAAGGACAGAGTATTGAAGGCAGCTAGAGAGAGAAAAAAGATCACCTACAAAGGAAAACCCATCAGAACTATCATCAGACTTCTCAACAGAAACTTTACAGGCCAAAAGAGAATGACATGATATATTTAACATAATGAAACAGAAGGGCCTTGAACCAAGAATATTGTATCCAGCAAGATTATCATTTAAATACGACGGAGGGATTAAACAATTTCCAGACAAGCGAAAGTTGAGAGAGTTTGCCTCTCATAAACCACCACTACAGGATATCTTAAACGGACTGCTCTAGAGGGAAGCACCCCTAAGGCTAAAAAGATGTCACCAGAGAAAATAAAATCAGAGAAAAGAAAGCAGACCATCCAAATACTAACTAAAGGCAAAGAATAAAACACCTAGTATATAAAGAGTGGAGAAGGAAGAATAAGAAGGGAGAGAAATAAAGAAACATCAGACGGTGTTTACAATAACATAACAAGAAAGTTAAGTTAGATTCTTAGATAGTAAAGAAGCAACCCTTGAACCTTTGGTAACCACGAATCTAAAGCCAGCAATGGCAATAAGTACATATCTATCAATAATCACCCTAAATGTAAATGGACTGAATGCACCAATCAAAAGACACAGAGTAACAGAATGGATAAAAAAGCAAGACCCATCTATATGCTGCTTACAAGAGACTCACCTCAAACACAAAGATATACACAGACTAAAATTGAAGGGATGGAAAAAGATATTTCATGCAAACAACAAAGAGAAAAAAGCAGGTGTTGCAGTACTTGTATCAGATAAAATAGACTTCAAAACGAAGAAAGTAGCAAGAGATAAAGAAGGACATTACATAATGATAACGGGGTCAGTCCAACAAGAAGATTTAACCATTATGAATATATATGCACCCAACACAGGAGCGTCAGCTATGTGAAACAAATACTAACAGAATTGAAGGAGGAAATAGACAGCAATGCAATTATTTTAGGAGACTTTAACACACCACTCACTCCAAAGGATAGATCAACCAGGCAGAGAATAAGTAAAGACACAGAGGCACTGAACAACACACTAGAACAAATGGACCTAACAGATATCTACAGAACTCTGCACCCAAAAGCAGCAGGATACACATTCTTCTCAAGTGCACATGGAACATTTTCCAGGATAAACCACATACTAGACCACAAAAAGAACCTCAGTAAATTAAAAAATATTGAAATCCTACCAACCAACTTCTCAGATCACAAAGGTATAAAACTGGAGATAAATTTTAGAAAGAAAACAAAAAAGGCTCACAAATACATGGAGACTTAACAACATTCTCCTAATTAATCAATGGGTTAACAACCAAATCAAAACAGAAATCAAAGAATATATGGAGACTAATGACAACAACAACACAACGCCACAACTTCTGCGGGACACAGCAAAGGCAGTTCTAAGAGGAAAGTATATTGCAATCCAGGCCTATTTAAAGAAGGAAGAACATTCCCAAATGAATAGTCTAAAGACACAATTACAGAAATTGGAAAAAGAAGAACAAATGAGGCCCAAAGTCACCAGAAGGAGGGACATAATAAAGATCAGAGAATAAATAAATAAAATTGAGAAGAATAAAACAATAGAAAAAATCAATGAAACCAAGAGCTGGTTCTTTGAAAAAAATCAACAAAATAGATAAACCCCTAGCCAGACTCATTAAGAGAAAAAGAGAATCTACACATATAAACAGAATCAGAAATGAGAAAGGAAAAATAACGACAGACCCCACAGAAATACAAAGAATTAAAAAAGAATATTATGAGAATCTATATGCTAACAAGCTGGAAAACCTAGAAGAAATGGACAACTTCTTAGAAAAATACAACCTTCCAAGACTGACCAAGCAAGAAACAGAAAAACTAAACCAATCACCAGCAACGAAACTGATTTGGTAATCAAAAAACTACCCAAGAACAAAACCCCCAGACCAGATGGATTTACCTCTGAATTCTACCAGACATATAGAGAAGAAATAACACCCATTCTCCTTAAAGTTTTCCAAAAAATAGAAGAGGAGGGAATACTTCCAAACTCATTCTCTGAAGCCAGCATCACTCTAATACCAAAACTGGGCAAAGACCTCACCAAAAACAAAAATTACAGACCAATATCCTGATCAATGTAGATGCAAAAATACTCAACAAAATATTAGCAAACCGAATTCAAAAATACATCAAGAGGATCACACACCATGATCAAATGGGATTCATCCCAGGGATGCAAGGATGGTACAACATTCGAAAATCCATCAGCATCATCCACCACATCAACAAAAAGAAGAACAAAAACCACATGATCATCTCCAAAGATGCTGAAAAAGCATTTGACAAAATTCAGCATCCATTCATGATTAAAACTCTCAACAAAATGGGTATAGACGGCAAGTACCTCAACATCACAAAGGGCATATATGACAAACCCACAGCTAACATCATACTTAACAGCGAGAAGCTGAAAGCCTTTCATCTAAGATCAGGAACAAGACAGGGATGCCCACTGTCTCTACTGTTATTCAACATAGTACTGGAGGTCCTAGCCACGGCAATCAGACAAAACAAAGACATACAAGGCATCCAGATTGGTAAAGAAGAAGCCAAATTGTCACTATTTGCAGATGACATGATACTGTACATAAAAAACCCTAAAGACTCCACTCCAAAACTACTAGAACTAATATCTGAATTCAGCAAAGTTGCAGGATACAAAATTAACACACAGAAATCTGTTGCTTTCCTATACACTAACAATGAACTAACAGAAAGAGAAATCAGAAAAACAATTCCATTCACAATTGCATCAAAAAGAATAAAATACCTAGGAATAAACATAAGGAAGGAAGTGAAAAACCTATACTCTGAAAACTACAAGACACTCCTAAGAGAAATTAAAGAGGATACTAACAAATGGAAATGCATCCCATGCACTTGGCTAGGAAGAATAAATATTGTCAAAATGGCTATACTACCTAAAGCAATCTACGGATTCAATGCAATCCCTATCAAAATACCAACAGCTTTCTTCAATGAACTGGAACAAATAATTCTAAAATTCATATGGAACCACAAAAGACCCTGAATAGCCAAAGCAATCCTGAGGAGGAATCAAACAGGGGGAATTACGCTCCCTGACTTCAAGCTCTACTACAAAGCCACAGTAATCAAGACAATTTGGTATTGGCACAAAAACAGACCCACAGACCAGTGGAACAGAATAGAAAATCCAAACATTAACCCAAACATCTACAGTCAATTAATGTTTGATAAAGGAGCCTTGGATATACAATGGGGAGATGACAGCCTCTTCAGCAGCTGGTGTTGGAAAAACTGGACAGCTACACGTAAGAGAATGAAACTGGACTACTGTCTAACCCCATACACAAAAGTAAACTCAAAATGGATCAAAGACCTAATGTAAGTCATGAAACCATAAAACTCTTAGAAAAAAACATAGGCAAAAATCTCTTGGACATAAACATGAGCGACTTCTTCATGAACATATCTCCCCCGGCAAGGGAAACAAAAGCAAAAATGAAACGTGGGACTATATTAAGCTGAAAAGCTTCTGTACAGCAAAGGACACCATCAGTAGAACAAAAAGACATCCTACAGTATGGGAGACTATGTTCATAAATGACGTATCCGATAAGGGGTTGACATCCAAAATATATAAAGAACTTACGCACCTCAACAAACAAAAAGCAAATAATCCAATTAAGAAATGGGCAGAGGATATGAATAGACACTTCTCTAAAGAAGAAATTCAGATGGCCAACAGGCACATGAAAAGATGCTCCACATCGCTAATCATCAGAGAAATGCAGATTAAAACCACAATGAGATATCACCTCACACCAGTGAGGGTGGCCAACATCCAAAACACAAACAACAACAAATGTTGGCGAGTATGTGAGAAAAGGGAACCCTCCTACACTGCTGGTGGGAATGCAAGTTAATTCAACCATTGTGGAAAGCGGTATGGAGGTTCCTCAAAAAACTCAAAATAGAAATACCATTTGACCCAGGAATTCCACTCCTAGGAATTTACCCTATGAATGCAGCAGCCCAATTTGAAAAAGACAGATGCACCCTCATGTTTATCGCAGCACTATTTACAATAGCCAAGAAATGGAAGCAACCAAAGTGTCCATCAGTAGAGGAATGGATAAAGAAGATGTGGTACATATACACAATGGAATATTATTCAGCCATAAGAAGAAAACAAATCCTACCATTTGCAACAACAACATGGATGGAGCTAGAGAGTATTATGCTCAGTGAAATAAGCCAAGCGGAGAAAGACAAGTATCAAATGATTTCACTCATATGTGGAATATAAGAGCAAAGAAAAAAACTGAAGGAACAAAACAGCAGCAGACTCACAGAACCCAAGAATGGACTAATAGTTACCAAAGGGAAAGGTATTGGGGAAGATGGGTGGGAAGGGAGGGATAAGGGGGAAAAGGGGGCATTACGATTAGCAGATGTAATGTTGGGGGGGCACAGGGAGGGCTGTACAACTCAGAGAAGACAAGTAGTGATTCTATAGCATCTCACTACGCTGATGGACAGTGACTGTAATGGGGTTGGTGGGGGGGACCTGATGAAGGGGATAGTTTAAGAACCATAGTATTGCACACGTAATTGTATATTAATGATACCAAAGTAAATAAAAAATAAAATAATAAAATAATAAAATAAGTCATATATGCATCATAACTAATTCTAAGAATACTGTAGCTCCATAGATTTCTTAATTCAGTAAGAACATAATTTTTATCACAATGACAAGTTCCAAAACATATTCAGATCAGCACAAGCGACATTTATTTCCAATGTTGAACTTTTTTAATGAATTTAAGAGAGCCTGCACAATAGAATTTACAATGACATCACATAGTTCATCTTCAACAAATGCAATTCCAAAAGTTTTACTTTGATTACAGAATTGGATTTAAAAATTAAACTCATTTAAAATTCATTTAATCAATTTTGTCTTTGAAGCAGGACATGGAAACTCAAACAAACCTAACCTCATTTAATTGCTTCCAAATGTCCTGTGATGCGCTTTTCCGGGAAAACTTAAAGTCAAAAAAAGAGTGAAATTAACTCAGAAAAAAAATCATTTGATTTAAATAAAAACTCATTTTTCAGAGAGCAATACATTAATGCTGCCCTCGCACATGCACATATCAAATGATTATTTTAGCGTAGTCCTCTTAAAAGGGCTACAACTTTTAAAATAAATGCTGACGTGTTTTCACTCATTGGTATCTTGTGGCTTTTATGTGGACAGTGTATATAAACAACGTTTTCTTCAATTTGCACATTCACCATCAACTTGCTTGTGAATGGAAATTTGGTGCTTGTTTTTCAGTAAATATTGAACTTTGCTTTCTTTTAGCCTCTTGCTGCTAGAAGGATTTATTACAATGTTAGAGCGTTGCCAAATAATAAAATAAATAGCTGCTTGTAGGTTTTGAAGCATTCAGATTACTCTCTCTATGGTCCATAGCAGCACTGCTCAAGAAAGGTACGTTCTGTGGAAACAGCATTACAAGAACAGAGGCTCACTGGCTGGAGGGAAAGGGTTTCATAGGATGGGCAGAGAAGCTGCTCTAATGATGTGCAATATAAGAAAAGACTGTGGCATAGCTACTTGTCTTGGAACCGAAAATTTCCGTAACTTCTTGTTTTCCCTTAAACAGACATTTAATTAATTCCCAATGTTAATAAAATAATTTACTAAAATATTACCTTCATCTCTTCTGATGTACCATTGCAAACAAAGGAGAGGGTTTTTTTTTTCTTTGCCTCCTCAAGAATGCAAGTAACTATTTTTTAAAAAGTTAATATTTTATTGTGGTAAGAATATTTAGCATGAGATCCACCCTGAGAACAAAATTTTAAGTGTACAATACCTTACTGTTGGCTGTAAGTACAGTGTTGTACAGTGTATCTTTTGAGTTTATTCACCTTGCTTGACTAAGACTTTATGCCTGTTGATTAATAATTCCCATTTCCCCTCCCTCCAGCCCCTGGCAGTCACCATGAAACTCTTTGATTCTGCAAATCTACTATTTTATATACTTCACATAAGTGAGATCATGGAGTATTTGTCCTTTTATGGCTGGCTTATTTCACTTAGCATAATCTCATCGAGGTTCATCCATATTGTGGCAAAAAATTAAAAATAGAACTCCCATATGATCTGGTGATCCCACTTCTAGATATTTTCCCCAAAGAATTAAAATCAGGATCTTGAAGACATACCAGCACTATGGTGTTCATTGTAGCACTGCTCAAACCATTCCAGATGAGGAAATAATCTAAATATCCACTGACAGATGAATGGATATGGAAAATGTGGTACATACATACAGTGGAATACTATCCAGCCTTAAAAGGAAGGAAATTCTGCAATATGCAGAAAACCCTTTGGTTTCTGAAGGTGGTGGCTTCTTAAAGGTTAGTTGCAACGTGAAATTGGTAACCATATCAACAAACTCTTCATATTCTTTCAAGTTAAAACCCATTTGTCTCTCTTGCATTTTGAGTGGATCTTTTACCTATGAATGATTTTTCATATCATGCTTTGATCATTGGCAAAACATTAAAGAGTTATTAAGACATCCAGACCTTAATGCATGTCATTGAACAAAACTGAAAGGTCATGTTTGTTAATATTGCCAATGAGCTCATCCAAAAATATTTAAATATTGGTAAAACAATGTTTCCCCAAATTCTAATTTTGACTTGAAAATTCAACTACCACTGACAACAAACACTGTCAGTTGTTTTCCCTCAACATGATAGGGTCACTTCCTTTACTTTTGAGAAAACAATTTGTCGTATTTACGAATCCTTTTGCCAGTCATTTTTTTCTTTTGAGTAAAAATGGTGTTGCATGAAAAAAACAAACAAACCCAGCTGGTTTAACTTGCAAATCATTCCCATCAGTGCTTTTCCTCAAAAGCATCATCACAGTAACGATTTAACTGAAGTACCTTCTACATACTTGCCATTTTGACACACACAACATTAAAAGGACCTTTATATGAGTCAAATTTAATAAATGTATACTTGTTACTACTTCATCCAGAATCAAAGATAGTCTTCAACAAAAGTGGCATTATTTGTACTGCACAATCTGGCAGTGAAGAGTGCCATAACCACCGGCACAGTTTGGTGCCGTCTTTAATTATGGTAAAGCACCAGAAATGTTACCCACCGTTGTTTTTTCACCACCTGGGCAAAAAATGTCCATACTGTAAAAAAGACCAATAACGCCTTTGGATCATGGAAGCAGCTTGTACCTTGGGAGTCCCAGGACAGGCTCCTGCTAGAGTAATGATTCTAAAGCATAATTTCTGTCCATCATTCCTCTGCTCAAAAGATTCCAATTGTTCATCAGAGCTCACAGGGAATTATAAAATTCTAAGTTTCAACCTGGACTGTAGACTTTACACAATCTTACATTAATTTCTCTTTTCATCCCCCATGCTCCTTCGTGCTGACTGCCTCTAGACAAATGCAGCCATTGGTAATCCTGTTATAAACCTTGGGAATTTGCAGTTTCTTGCAATTAACTAACTGTGTTTTCTTTTCTTTTTATTTTGACCTGAGTGTCTCACCTTCTCTCACATTCTATATATGCAGGACTTGCCTTTTTTCAAGGTTCTAAGGGGATATCCTAGATCTCTTCTCTGAATGCACATAGCACTGTGCACCTCTCCCATGCCACTTATTTTCTACTGGGAAATAATACCTCACATTCCCTGATGTCCACCAGGATCCTTACATAGAGCTTACTACTCAGTAAATACTTGTTGAAGAAACAAGTGTTGGTTTCATTGGGCCATTTGCTTACATATTTCACTGCAGCCACTACATGACCTTGTGGGCTGAAGTTAGGGTTAATGTCTATGTTCCCTAAAGCTTATTGGGGTACAAGGTAATTCAACTCACAACTTTGATCTCATTAGCCAGTCTGTTCCTTAACATTCTCAGACTTGTATAAAGGTCTGTTAACAAAAGCATAAGGATGCTAAACCACTTTGAACTGTGTAGAAGAATATTTTTTTAAATTATGTTTGAAAGTTTAATGAGGCAAATTACCACTTAGTTATTTTCCTTGACTATTCAGTAAATTACTCACGGTAAAAGAATTACCCCCTAAATATGCCAACTCACTATTTTTCTCCTGGTTTCAAACTTGAATAGTTTATGGCGTAATGAAGTAGCATAGTTTGATTATGAAATGCTCATACCTAAATCATTTAGTGTGAATGGATTTTTAACACAAGAACAAGCTAAATATACTACCTGTAAACTGTATTATAGATGAACAAAAAGCTTGTCTTTGAGAAAATTTCAGAGAGCTAGTTTCTTGTCACAGAAGACCCATTCATCTGTCTATATAGGGACAAATCTCCCATGGCTTGTCTTTAGTGATAATAGGTGTGGCGGAAGAGGGTCCATGTCATACCTGCAAGCAGGTAAGAATTGGTGCTTCCTGCTCCATCTTTTGATCCTTGAGAAATGTGCATCTATTTTCTCTCTAGGCAAAATGGTATTTATAATGGATGCATCAAAGGGCTTATGAATAAAAACAACAGCTTTCTGTCATTAGGAAACAAATCATGAATCGCAAGGTTCAGTGAAATGTATTCCAGTGTAAGTTGAGCCTAAGTGATTGCTGTGCTAAATCCAAAGGTCTAGAGCATAGACCTGAGGGTCCTATGTCTATTCTGGAACCAGATTCAGACGTGCCCCCTTCGGTCTAGTGACTTTACAAACTCTATCAAACAGTACTTGCTCCGTAATGAGCCATCCCATGGAAGCCCTGCTGCTAAAGCTTTGACAGCAGAACCCCAGACAGTCTAAAGAGATCCTCTCATCACCGGTGTCCCCGCTGCCATCATCCCCACAGCCAGCGGAGTGGGTGATGCTCGGTATGCAAGGGCCAGGTGGGAGCGGGTGGGAATCTGGCGGCAGTCACTCCTTCCACAGCAAGATCAGATTTTGCTCTTTCTGGCAGTTCCTTTCCCACACGGAGTGTGAGCACAGGGTGATCAGCTCACTTCCCGAGCCACTGCTCTGTTCAGCCAAACCTGCTCCATGCCAGCTTTTTCTAATCACACACACAGCCTTTTCCTTGCAATGTCAGCTTGTTTCCAGGAGAAATTATTTGGGACAGCCCCCCTTGCTTGCTTGCTGCTTCGTGGTCCTAGAGCTTCTGCTTCCTTTGTCTGACCAGACTTGACTTAGTTCAGAGGCCAGACCGTGACTCCTGTCATCCTACCTGCATGGTAGTCATGCATTGTGACAACTGATTCCATTCACTGGTGACTCCCTCTCCATAACAGCTTTCAAGTATACATATCAGCAGCTTCTCACTCAAAGGGATGAAAAAGATAAAATTCTGCTTTCTTAGATACCTCTCTTAGAAATATATGAAAATGTGATTTGCTCAAGTGCGCTGACTTAGTACCAAATACATTAGTTAATTCTATCCTGAATCTGCTGATAGTATGTGCAAGAGTTTCCTTCTCCACAAACTATCCCTTGTGGATTTCCTTTGCATTCTGATTTTCTCCGAGTAGCTGACATTTCCATTTAAAATATCACTTTTCCCGTTGGGGGACTTGGAACACAGAAACAGATGCCATAAACTAAAATAGTAAATGAATAAATCAAGAAAGGCCTCAGCTCTGGTACTTTTCCCCATGGATGTTACAGTCTAAGTCATATCTTAGCTGACAAGTTCAGCTTCTATCAAGAGTCTTGAATGATGTGACAGAAGGCAAGGGGAAATGTGATGGCGTGGAACCAAAATGAACTGTTGAATTAATCCAGAAACTGCCCATCCCAAGGATGGAATGTATATGCACCCTTTAAAGTAGCTACATTCCCTGTTATACTTTTTATCGGCCTACCACATTTTCTTGCATAGTTTGATGAGTCTTCCACCTAACTTTTGTGAGACAGGATTGTACCATGTCTGACTCAATTAATCGAGTTAAGATGAAGCTGGTTTCTCCATCCTAGGTGAACTGTGCAAGTGTGTTTGTTTTTAATTTCATTTCTTTGAATGCCCTTCTGTGCTATTACTTGTTTCCCCTGTGTTTTGCCTAGTTGGGTACACAATGAACGACCTCACTTTTGAGTGGCAAGATGAGGCACCTGTACAAGTGGCAGAAGGACTCACTCTGCCCCAGTTTCTGTTGAAAGAAGAGAAAGATTTGAGATATTGCACTAAACATTACAACACAGGTAGGCACCGAGTCTTCATGGCTCTTACAGCTTGTGGTGTCACGATATTCAGATGTTTCTTAATTATGGGGTTTGGCTAATGATTTTAATTGTTTGTAGCTCAGTGTTTTTCATAGTCGTTTAGTCAAAAATGGATTCATTTGAAACATACGGGTGCTTCTTACTGCATCTTGCTCTGTAATTGGTTTTTCTGGGACCAAAGAAATGCTTGCTGTTCACCTGTAAAAAAGAAGAAAAGATTTGGCAAAAGCCCCTAGTTACATAGTAATGATGTTTCAAAAAAAAGTTCTTTTAATTTCTACCTGAACCATGAAGTGTATTTTTTCACACTTCTCGGGCAGTAAATATTGTGTTTGCTACCAAAGTGAAAGAGACTACTTTTAAAAACAAAATACGCTTCACTTGCCTAAGCTTTTCTGTTGGCCACAATTTCATGCATTTCAAGGTATTGTAACTTAAGCACCTACTCACGCTGACAGCACCCTTTTGCCTTTGAGGTCAGATGTCAGGCATCAGCCACAGCGCTACGGACTGAGGAGCTATGTGGAATATTTGGACATTCTTGGGATCTGTTCCCAGCTCTCAGCTGCCCGGGCAGTTCCCCCACCTCTTCTGGCCCCTAGCCTAGTCCTACCACTGTGCTGCCCACGACTGAGGCATCGCCCCGCTGCAGGTAGCACATGGCCCCCCCACTCACATCAGCTCCCGCTCTTGCCATTTCATGACAGTAACTGGTTCCTTTTGGGCCCAGCATGTTCCAGAGCTGTGATCTGAACTTTCACTACACAAGGTCTCTAATCTTTTTAATCTTCTTATTCAATTCACAGTATCTGGTGAAAAAGTCACTCCTACATTCTTCATTCAATGTGAAAGTGGTATGTAAATTAGGAGGGAGTTCAAGGTTACCATCTCAGCACAAAGATAAAGAAAGGGCAGGCAGGCCAATACCAGGGCCTTTGCTGGACTCCTTGGGGACAGATGCCATGATAAGCAACTTTTAGAGAAATGCTAAAAATGCCCTAGAGTTGGTTTAGGGCGGTGGATCAATCTCCTGGGCTGCTGTAACACAGGGCCCAGACGGGGTGGTATCCGTTGCCTGTCTTTCCAAAACCCTCCTCCACCTCTCAGCCCCTTATGCTACAATCCGGCCGTGTGGCTTGCTTTCTTACATACACCACCCTTGCTCACCTCCCTGTTTCAGGGCCTTGGGCTTGCTGTTCCTTCTGCACAGAAGTCACTCTCCCCAAATTATGCCGAACCTAACACTCTCACTTCTTTAGGATGGCTCAATGCTAACTCCTCAAATAACTGTAACAAGCTTGTGTTAGAACCCAAGTCCCCCTTCCACTCCCTGCTTTTATTGTCTGAAATTGTGTCTTTAATTTATATGTTTACTTATGTATTGTCTCTTTCCCTCATTACCATAAGTTTGTAGGCCAAGGATCACATTTATTCTTTATATTTACATATTCTTGGGGTCTGCTAAAGGGCACAGATGCACAGGTATATTTATTCAGTAACATAAGAAATAGAGGGGATCCGAACATTGAAAATTTGTCTGTACATGTGAGACTATTACAGCCTGATTGGGAAGAGCATGTTTGCTTTAACAGGAAACTTTTCCTTTAGCTCCATATCAGGAGGAATGCCTTCCCAACCCCAGTTTTATTGAGATATAATTGACATAAAGTTGTAAGGTAATTAGTGTACAAGGGCATGATTCGATACATGCATACACTGTGAAAGGATTCCTCCAGCTAGTTAGTTAACATATCTGTCACCTTACACATTTACCTTTTGTGTGTAGGTGTTAAGTTCTCTCTTAGCAAGTTTCAATTGTACAATGCAGTGTATGCACTGCAGTGACCATCTTTCACTCAGCATAATGTCTTTGAGGTTCATCTCTGAGGCAGTTGCTTCAGTACTTCATTCCTTATTGTTGCTGAATGGTACTCCATGTGTGGATACACCACCTTTTGTTTATTAATTCACCATTTGTTAGATACTTGGGATATTTCCAACTCTGGGCCACTTATAAACACTCACATACAAATTTTTGTTTGTATATACGTCGTATCTCTCAGGTATATAATTAGGAACGGGAACCCTGGATCATTTGGTAAATCTGTTTATTTTAAAGAACTGCAAACCTATACTTCAAAGTGAGTGTATCGTTTTACAATCCCTCCAGCAATGAATGAGGATTCCAATTTCTCCACGTCTTAGCCAACCCTTGTTGTTATCCATCTTTTTTATTATACGCACTCTTGGGGGTGTGAGGTGAGCTCTCATGTTTTTGATTCGTGTTTCCCTGATGGCTGATGATGGGCATCTTTTCATGTGTGCATTGACATTTGCATAGATTCTTTGGCAAAAGATGTTTAATTCCTTTGTCCATTTCCTAGTTGGGTAATTTGCCTTTTTGTTATTCATTTACATAACTTTCTACCGTTTTGTATGTTGTGTTTTTATTTCCCTAATGGTGGCATTTGAAGCACAAAAGCTTTTAATTTTGAGGAATCCAGATTTATCTCTCTTTTTTTTTCTTTTATTGCTTGTAATCTTGGTATCGTATTTACGAAATCATCGCCTCATTAAAGGCCACAAAGATTTACTCCTATGCCTTCTTCTAAGAATTTTGTAGTTGCAGCCTTTACGTTCTGATCGTTGATCCATTTTAAGTAAGGCATGAGGTAGGGGTTGAAGTTCATTCTTAGGTATGTGAGCGCAGTGTTCTCCCTGCACCATTCGTTGCGGAAACCATTCCTTCCCTGTTGAATGGTCTTAGTCCTTGCTGAAAATCATTTGAGCTCAAATGATCATTTCTGGACCGTCAGTTCTATTCTACTGCTCTGTGTATGTATACTTTAGACAGAACCATGCTTTGTGATCGCTGTAGATTTGTAGCAAGTCTTGAAATTGGGAAGTGTGAGTCCACCAAATTTGTTCTTTTTTCCCTCAAGACTATTTAGGTTATTCTGGGTGCTTTGAAGTTCCATCACTATTTTAAGAGCAGCTTGTCAATTTCTGCCTAAAAGCCAGTAAGGGCTTTGATAGATATTGCAAGGTATTTGTAGACTGATGAAGGAAGCATAGCAGCTCAAACGTATCAAGTCTTCTGATGACTGCTGAACGGCTTTCCACTTGTTTCAATATTCTTTTTATTTTGTTCAACTACGTTTGGTATGTTTAGTGTAGAATTCTTACACTCCATTTGTTAACATTTATTTCTAAGCATTTAATTCTATTTGGTTCCATTATAAATGGAATTGTTTTCTCTACTTAATTTTTGGATTATTCATTGCTAGTATATAGAAACACAATTGATTTTTGTGCTGATATTATCTCCTGTAACCTTGCTGACCTCAGCTGTTCAAGTACATTTTTAGTGAATGCTTTAATATTTTCTATGTGCAAGGTTATGTTCTTCACTTATAGAGATGATTTTGTTACTTCCTTTTCAATCTAAATGCCTTTTATTTGTTTGCCTAATTATCCTGGTTAGAACCTCCCAGAACAATGTCTAGTAGATGCGGCAAGGAAGACATTCTGCTTTGTCCCAGCACTTAGTAGGAACATGTTCAGTTTTTCACCATTAAGTATAATGTTGGCTATCGCATTATCAGGTTGAGGAAATTCCCTTTTGTCTCTGCTTTGCTGAGTGTTTATCATGAAAGGCCACTGGAGTTTTGACAAATGCTTTGCATCTATTGAGATGAGCATATTGTTCTTGTCTTTATTCTATTTATATAGTGTGTTATATCAACTGATCTTTGAATGTCAAAGCAAATATGCATGCGTCTCATGATAAATTCTAGTGCATTACAGCGTCTAGTCCTTTTTATATGTTGCTGGATTCAGTTTCCTAGTATTTTGCTGGGGGTTTTGCATTTACATTCATAAGAGATATTATCTATTCTTTTTTCCTGTGATGTCTTTGTCTGGTATTAGTATCAGGGTAATACTGAGCTCACTGAATGAGTTAGAAAATGTTCTCTGCTTTCTATGCTGAAAGGAGTTTATGAAGAACTTTTATTAATTTTTCTTTAAATGTTAAATGGAATTCATCAGTGAAGGTTTCTGGTCTTGAGTTTTCCTTTGTGTGAAGTTTAAAAGTCACTAATTCACCCTCTTCCCTGTTTTTTGTAAGTCTATTCAGATTTTGTGAGGCACCATTCTGTGTGTTTGTCCATTTCATCTAAGTCATTCACCTTCTTGACATACAGTTATTCGTAGTATTTCCATACAATATTTTAAATTTCTCTGATATCAATAATATTGTTTCCTCTTTTATTCCTGCTTTTAGCAGTTTGGTTCTCTTTTCTTTTTTGCTTGGTCCATCTCAGCCAGTATACTTTTAATTGTCAATTACAGACAACACAATATAAATAATAGATGCACATTTCTCCTGTCTCAGAGGTAATTGTTGGAATCAAATGAAATAATAGATCTTTGAGTATTTTAACAAGTATGAATTACTAATCAAATGTGAAGTAATAGGATTGCATACTATTTCTTGAAATGTATTCTCTCTTATTGCTTTGCCTCTAAATGCTAGCAGAAAAATAAGAAAAACATATTTTTCAGAAACAATTTGCATACATGGTTTAGGATCCCTTTTCAATGTAACGGGAAATTTTAGGACAAAATTTTGCAAAAACAAATTATGACATTTGATGCCATAACAAAGACTTATTTTTACCAATTACTGCATTTATTTTACAACCAATTAGGAAAGTTTACATGTATAGAAGTGCGGTTTCATCTTGAACGACAAATGGGATACTATCTGATCCAGATGTACATTCCAAGCCTTCTGATTGTCATTCTATCCTGGGTTTCCTTCTGGATCAACATGGATGCAGCTCCAGCCAGGGTAGCTTTGGGAATAACTACTGTGCTGACTATGACCACGCAGAGCTCAGGATCACGGGCTTCCTTGCCAAAGGTGAGTGTGTGAGGTGGATGTGTGCCTATATCTGCACACATTTATATATGTATATATAAAACTGTTAGTTTTTGCCAGATGTTTTTACTATTTTACTATTTATTACTCCCTACCAATTTTTAAAGGAATGTATAACTAAGGCAGAAAAATATGTAAAACACAGAAATAGAAAAAGAAAAAACATTCTGCAAGTCAATGATATCTTCTCTTCATGTTTTGTGTTATGACCCCCAATTATTTCAACATCAATAAAACTCATACACTATAGAATTTTTTATCTATAGATTCAAAACATTTAGAAATCTATCAGATGTGTACAAATTAAATCTATGCAGTAACTTTAAGTGGTGGCCCAGTACTCCATTGTATGGATGTGCTATAATAATATACTTACTAACTATTAGGACTACCACAATAATTAACACTTACATAATGAATGTTACATACATGAATATATATGTGTGTGCATGTATACTTATGTATGCACACACATATATATGTGTATATAGCTTTACATACATTTTATGTTATTTGCTTAGTATAAATTCTTATATCTGGAATTGCTATACTGATAGCTGCATACATTGATATTTATTGCCTAATTTCCCTCTGGAAAAATGAATAGCTATTACACTCCCACAAATATTGTATGGGAGTGCCCCAGGGCTACACCCTGAGCCAAATACAGCATTTGTTATTTTTGTGTGTTTCCCTGCCTCTGCCTTTTAAGTAACCAGAGGTCAATAAAGAAGAAAGTTTATCTAATACCATGATTTTAGTCCATGCTGAACTGCCAGAATTAAAATAAACTGCTTTCTGAGGTTTGTAAAAGACCCAGTATTTCTTTTCAGAGGACATGCTGAAATAAAACAGAAGAAGCTATTTTCACCTATTTAGCAGCATAGCAATAGAAAATTATTCTCTTCTCCTAAATGACTTTTAAGAAAGAAATTTCCATCAAAATTAAGTAATCCTGTCTAGCTTCCAATGAGCTTCACTATTATTTTTATTACAATGATGTAGATGTAACAAAATTATATTAACTTTTCTTGTGCATTAAATGGTATCTCCCTACAATCTAATTATAAATCTACAGTCCTGGATCCCTTAACCCTTACTATGAATTGCATTCTGATTCAATTTATTAGATTAAAATGCCTAAATAAAAGTTGATAACAGGACATTTTATCATTTAAAAAGCACTTAGCCTAGGAAGAACTTGACAAAATACTCATTTTGACTTGCTAGGATTTAATGGTTGCCTTTCAATTATTAGTCTGCTTTTAGTAACATTTCATTGTATTTTCCAAATGATCCATATCAACTAGTGTTTTATAAAATTTTCCAAGTGAAAATTATAAATATGCTTATAAGATTAAACTAGTAAGTCTCAGTGCTTATTTATAGATATATAAATGTCTTGAGGGCTCTGAGAAATAGTTGATGTCCAATAGTCAATTTGTAAAGGAGATTGACAGTTTCCTCATTGATTTTCCTCATGAGTTAAACAGAAATGAAGGTTCATTTATTCTGTAAGCTATCAACCAGAAAGAAGAGAGCACAGTGCCCGGTTTCAGGAAGGTACAGCTTCTATGAGGCACAGCAGAAAGGCATGTGTATGCAGAGATTAAGGCAGAATTGGGAGAGAACGGAGGTCTGAATGGAGGAAGCAGAACTAAAGAAGGCAATAAATTTGAAAACAGAATGGAGATGCAGGTGTTTTTTAAAAAGAAAAAGAAAGGTCTGGAAAGACTTCATACTTTTTCTCAAGAAATAGAAAAGATTTTTTAAAAAGCATTAATTTCTCCATGATTCAGGAAAGGAATACACTTTCAACCATGAGTTCAGTTATACACATAAATGTATACAAAGCATCTCTATGTCTCAGATCGTAGAGAGATTGACCCCTGGAAATGTGGTAACATTTAATTCTGACCCACAATGAAGAATTGATTAGCAAAGTGATATCTTAAGGGAAGGGGACCATATCATCGTAGGCTTTGTGATAGCTCAGAAATAAAAAGTTGAGTGTATTCAATTATGTACCTTAGAATTCAGGAAGGTAGACACCAAAGAACCAGAATTAACTACAAGAATTAACATATTGGATGAGACTATTGAAAAGAATAGAGAGTCTCTTGAAAAATGCAATTCTGGTTCTGGGATTTGGGGGGCCACAAGACAAGAGGTGGGAGTCCACACTTGCATTGGGAACAGATGTCTAAACCATACACCTTCTGACCTGCTCTTCTCAACCTCACAAAACAATTCTTGGATGCCTGAACATCTTGCCACTGTATCTTCCTACTGGCAAAATCTAGAAAATAGGAAAACAAAATTAAACTCAGGGAAATAATAGGGGATTATCAGACACAGGAGGAAGAAACAGTAAATCATTAATTTATGGTAATTGCTTAGTGTTTTGTCCAGGCTTTGTGCCAATACATCCCCTGTGGGATGCGAAGGAGCTTGGAAGTCAGTCAAATAAGACTCAGAGTGCAAAATCTCAAAGAATATTCTTTAGCCAGCATCTTGAGAACTACAAAGCAGAGATTCCCCTCTGATATTTCCTGTTGTATTGGCCCCTGCAGTGTCATAATAAATCAAGTATGTGATAGCCCGAAGCAAGAACACTCCTGCCACTCATTTCTTGGAACATGCAGCTATTTGGCCTTCTGCAATGCCGTATCAGGTGGCCAGAAGAGGGGGATAATGCATTCTACTGCCAGCAATTTTTCAAAGTTATTTCGCTTTAGCAACACTTCCTAACACTGTGTGCTTGGAGCCGAGTGAGAAAAAATGGTGTTGCACATAGAGCCATGTCATGAAGGGTTTTGTAGATGTTGGTAAAAGGTAGGCTTATTTGGGGTTGATCTTCTATGAGAAGACCAGGTTGAAGTGGTAGAAGTGGAAGCAGAGACATTACCAAGCAAACTATTAAGAGTCCAGAGCAGAGGAGCGTCTGGCTAGATTGGTAGCAATGGAAGAGGAGAGTAGAAGTTGAATTTAGAAAGATGTAAATGTTTTTGGGAAAATGGATTTGGAAGTGAAATAGACAGATTTGTTTAAGAATTGGACATTGAAGATTAAGGGAAAGGCAGGAGTTAAAGGTGGCATTCAGGTGAGTGACTGGGCAAGTGGTGGTGGTAGTTAACTGATGGGGAAGTGGAGGTACTTGAGCTGCGGTCGAGCATGTTCGCTTTGAGATATTTATAAGTAAGACAACCACGTGGAATTGTCACAGGGTCACAACTTCCAAAGTTCTGACGAGGGACACCCAGGTTCTGGTCTGTTCCCTTTTTGTCTTCCCATTTTTTGGGACTGCAGGTAACATGGCCATGACCGGCAACACGCTCTTTCCATGGAAGAGTGCAGCAAAGCAGAAACATGTAATGCCTTTGCTCAGGACTGGCGCCCAGTCACTTCTGTTCTCATTCTGTAAGTCACAGCCAAACCCATCGTCAAGGGGGTGGGAGAAGGTACTCCACCCACAGGGTAGCCTTGGAGAAGACGGAGGAAAAGAGGACTGCCGACAAATAATCTTATCAACCTCGGGAAGAATGATTTGTTAGAACTTTTGTCTCCTTTCTTAGACCAGACTCTGCCATATTAGTAAATACCCAAGAAAAGAAGTGGGGGAGAAGGGGTGGAAAGAGTAAAGACGGAGGGGTCGGTGGAAGACCCTACCTGGCATTCCCCCCC
>JAQQAC010013566.1:33222404-33361712 GCA_029783875.1 Phataginus tricuspis
AAATGGGGGGAGGGCTCTGCGTGCTCATCACGCTTTACTATTAATGCGGCGATCAATGACTGTTCCTGTCGGCGATGTTTTGGTTCTCACCGCTTAAATACTATATTCTAATATCTATTAAAAAATATAGTCAACTAAAACCAATCAAGTTCAGTACAAACACGATGCAAGTGGGTTCATTTTAATTTATTAATGTGACAAAACATTTAATATATCATAACTTTATAATACAATATTATATTTAGTTTTTCAAAAATTTCCATTGGACATACTGATAATTTGGGTCCCTACTACATTCACTCAGGGAAAAGAGGAAAAGAAAAAAGGCACAGAAAATAAAAGAATAATTTATTCCTATCTTTTTTTGTTAAGATCACAAGATACATGCATATGAATGTCTAATTTTATTAGTGTTGTATTTATCATCTCTAAACAGATAATTTCTTAGCATAGGTGGGTCCTATAATAAGGCGAATAGAAATTGATGACTATGTCTGGCTCTACATTTAATCTTAGAGACTACATTTACTAGGCTTATTAGATCTCATTAAGCAGAATATTCATAATCATCAAGCATGTCCTCTGTGGTTGACATAGTGACAGAGGCACTCCCTCAATTCTTAAATCTGACGGTACAATTAGGAAAAGTATATAATCATATCACAAAGTTTAAAAATTTTTTGAAATGACATAAT
Organism: Phataginus tricuspis; assembly: GCA_029783875.1. NCBI lineage: Eukaryota > Metazoa > Chordata > Mammalia > Pholidota > Manidae > Phataginus > Phataginus tricuspis. Next base: position 33,223,100 of record JAQQAC010013566.1, read on the forward strand.
ACTGTGATTTTGGCATCAAACTAAGTTTTAAAACAAAATATGTATATGCAATATTGAGAGAATTTTACATAAATAACGTCTTAAAGTCCTTGTACTGAATCATACCATGAACCTTCCTGACAGATAAAAATGGTTGTAAGATTTCCCTTTCGCTAGTGGAATAAAGGCTTTGGTCCCAAATCAGTGTTGAAGAGTAGCTAACAGGCTTTATCTGTCTTCTTGATTCCTGTTTGAAGTTATAAATGAAGGTCTTATCCCTCAGAGAAAAAGGGAAAAGGGAAGTATATGGTTAACATAAAGATGATGTGGTAGAAATACAAAACCTCAGTACAAACATGCAGAAGACAGATAAGTCACAAATATAATTTAACCTTAACTGAGCAGGTCAAAAAAGATAGCATCATGCCAGTAACAAACAGCATACACCTGAGAAACATTTCCAGAGGCATCTAGATTTTATAGATGCCTTTAAATGTTAAACGTACACGTCACGTCCTCTAGAAGAGATGATGGTAAAGCTCATAACTGAAGCAGAAGTCAAAGATAACTCGGTGACCTTTCACAATCCCTTCACCTTTTTCACTGCACTTTTCTTATCTGGTGACCGGAGGGATGGGTCAAGTCCATCGCTTTGGACATAATGCAGCTCGGTTAAATTATTATTCTCTGCTACATTTCATTTCTTAAAATGAAAAGCTTTATGTGGAAAATAAATAAGCGTTCAAAGCATCACTCCTTTACTAAGGGCTAGCGGCGCATGCTCAGTGTGGCCATGACGTCACCAGGACGGCCGCTGGAGGCAGCCCAGCAGGATGATAAATGTCAAAGCCTGTAAAACCCTGAGTTGTGGGATTCACTGCCCGGAGTCCTACGGGGAGTTCATTTTGCTCTTTTCAATTTCACGTCATTCCACATCAACACCTGGTTTTAAAAAGTTTTGCTTTTCCCTTTCTCTCACTGGCTGTAGGTCTTAAATGAAGCTCGGCACGATTTTGAGACAAATATTTTTTCCTATAAACATTACAAAATGCAAAACCCCTATACAGGCTTTACGCCAGAGAGAAAAATAAGATTAAGTTGACTACAGTTTTGGATTTCACAAAACCAAAGATCAAGGAATGGTCCTTGTGATCTGAAATACAACCCCTGGGGAAAAAAGCGCATCTCAGAGAAAAAGCATTTAGCTGTGCACTTGAGTCGCTTGCCCAGTGCATGACCACAACCGCCCATCAGTTTCCTGGACAATTCCTAGGAACTGGGAGAATTCCCAGGACCGTCATGAAAGGGTGAACAAAGCCCACTATTAAAGGCCTCTTCCAGTTCATCTTCCAGAGCAATACACTGTGATACTGTGTTAGGCCCCTTTCTCAAATGAAAAGCAAATTTAGATAGAGAAAAGAAAAACAGTCACTCTCAAATGGCTTCTGAAAAACTTACCTTACAGAGGGCCTCCAGGTAGGTTTACATGAGATGCTGTGATTCCGTCTCCAGGTTCTGGATCAATCGATTGCTTATTCTTAAATTTAAGTCATGCTGTGTGTAGATGCATTTTCAATTCCTGTTCCTAGAAACTATGGATTAATAGTAGTCTGGGTCATATTTCATAATTTTGTAAGTATGATTTGTGATGATTTAGTCATGCCCCCCACTCCCTCGCATCATTGGAAGTGTAGCTGTGGGGATGGATATTCATGCTTAGGCAAACTGAACTCCCAGAACAGGACTGCTTCTCAGGGTCAAGGTGATTGGATCCTGATCTTGGTGACCAGGATGAATGATAATGGTAAATCCAATTATATATATATATATACATATTTTAATGCGGGACACAAGATGGAGACTTTCTCTATTTTTTTAATGGTAACACGGCGAGGTAAAATTAATGTAAAATTTTTCTGGAAAAAAATAACATGATATAAGAAGTCTTCAGAACAGTGATGCTTATATTCCTTTCCCTGTGTTATAAAACATTTTTTTGTAGTGAAAACAAAAGGCTTTGCAGTAGCCTAGCTCTGCACACTCAAATGATGATGCATCAAGCTGATCTTCCTAGATCATCACATGACAAGAAGGCAGTGGTCTCCAGCCCACAGAAACATTTGGTTATAATTAATGTGATAATGTTGAGAGGACATTCATTGCATTTCAGAGGATAAAATATTTCCCTGATCTAGTTTTGCTTCACCAGAGCAACTAGCTCTGTTTTATGGAAAATGCAAAGTTCATGTCTCCTTTTCCCACATTGTCTGCTAGGAAGTTGATTGTCAGACTTTAGGATCAACACAAGTGAATATGGAGGACCTTACAGCATGTATTTTGTGTAGTGACTTTACTTCTAACTATCAGATAAAAGTTAAAAAGGCTGGAATATTAAAGTACACAGAGCTAGTTCCACTCACTGTTCACAGTTGTTAACATGAAGTGGTAGCTTAAACAGACAGCCTAATACTTGGTGATAAAAACAGTAGTTAAGTTTAGGGTCTTAGGGCCAGATTAGTTATATTCAAATCCTAGCTTTGCAACTTGGCAGCTGTCTCGGTTCAGGCTGTTATGATAAAATACCAGGCACCAGGTGGTTTTATTTATTTCTCTCAGTTCTGGAGCCTGAGGTAGTCCAAGATCTGAGAAGTCCAAGGTGCCAGCAGGATCGGTGTCTGATGTGCCTACTTCCAGGCTCGTAGACGCAATCTTCTAGCTCTGTCCTTCCCTGGTCAGAGGGAGAAGGGAGCCTTCACTGCTGCCACTCAGAGGGCTCCACCCTCAGGACCACGTTCAAAGGCCCCACCTCCTAATCCCATCACCTAGGGGGTTAGCGTTTCTGCATAGGAATTTTGGAGGGACATATTCAGCCAATAGCAGTAGCTATATGGCAAGTTATTTTAATGTGCTTCTGTCTCCTCATTTTTAAATGGGAATAGTTTCCACAGTGGTTGTGAGAACTGCAAGTGTTATTTTTGGACAGTAGTTCTTTGGACACTACTAAGAACATTCCCTGGCACATTAGTTATTATAATTATTTCTCTAAATAAATGGCCAATAATTCCAAGTCATTCCATATGGATCAATCAATTCAACATTATCTGAGCCTATATCTAACCAGCACTGTACTGAGTCCTAGAAATACAAAGATAAACAAGCCCTGGCCCTTGTCTTAGCTCATGGGCTACATTAGCCTAAAAGAAAAAAAGATCCATAGATGGACAGTGTTAGTAGGACAGGGCAAGGGCAATAATAAGGTGAATTATTTGGTGTTTGCTACCAACACAGTGCGTTAAAATATCAGTATGGATATTTCCCTTTGAAATCTACAAGAACATGGTCATTTTTGCATTTCTTTAACCAAAGGTTTTCAGAAAATAGCACTTAAGGATTGTGGAGAAAAATAATTGACTGAAGGTGGGGCACTCAGATGGTGTTCTGCAGTCACCTTGGAGGATCTGCGCCCAAGAAAACACAGCTACATTGTAACAAGTGATCAGAGAAAGGGGTTCTTTGAGGAAAGTGGAGGTGGGAAGGTCAGGAGGGCCCCCTTGGTCTGGGCATCTGGAGGAGGCTTTCCGGAGAATGTGGCTTTTAAGCTGAGACCCAAAGGATAAACATCAATTATCCTGAAGAAGGAGCATTCAAGACAGACCTAACAGGATGCGCAGAGCTGCTGAGACGGGATGGAGCTTGCCGACTGCTTTCAGGGCCCAAGGTGTAAAGGAAGGCAAGTGTAGTCGGAGCACAATAGCTAGTAGGAAAGTGGCATGAGATGGTAATTATATGTCCTCAGCGAGGCCTTCACGGGTCATAGTCATTTAACATAGCCTCCTTCTCCGTCCTTCTGTGCACATTACCTATTGTAGCTTCTTTATTGCAGTTCCTTATGTTACCTTTATAAGCTTATTCTTTATTATAAGTTTTCCCATTTTGAACATAAGTTCCATTAAAGATGGATCGGGCCTGTCTTGCTCATCTCTGTAACTACAGCACCAGGAACAGAACTTGGGAACAACAGTGAAAGCAGACGGTTAGAGGTGTCAGCCAGAGCCAGGCACAAAGGGCTTTACAGCCATGTAACAGATTTCAGACTTTAAATTAATAGAAAGCAATGAGGAGATTTAAGTGGAAGGAGACACAGTCAGATTTGCATTTAAATACAGTCACTGATTATTATGTTGAGAATAGATTTGAGGGACTAAGAACCAGATTATAGTGCCTGGCTGAGATCAGTGTGATGGCAGAAGAGGACAGAAAATGGTAAATAGCAAGAAAGTATGATTAACAGGGCTGGGTCTTTGATATGAGAGAGTGAGAGGACTTCTGGGTTTTTAGGTGAACAGAGTGTGGCCTTTTAATGAGGAGGAAGTGGCAGTTGGGTGCGCTTGCTGTTTGCATCATGGAGTCTGGTACAGATAAATGATTTATTTTTGGACAGATTTAAAGCTTGAGGTGTGTGAGACATCAAGTGGTTGCTGTCAACTAAGAGCCTGGGTAGAGGGGGATCTAGTCGGGAAAGATAAATTTGGGGGTCATGAGCACAGAGGAAGCAATGAATAATACTGAGGAGAGACTGTTGCTTATAACAGAGTTACGGTTCCAACAGCACAGCTGGAGGTAGGACTGTTGACATGTAGTCAACTGGGTTGGAATGAGACTGACCCAAGGGACAGCAGGCAGAAGGGGATGGAAAGAAGCCTGTAATTCTGCATCACACGAGGAGTGTGTTGTATGTCATGAGTAAGTTGTGACTATTCTGGAGTAAAATCTTGTCTTTATTTTAAAGTTCCAAGCTCTAGGGTTCTAGCTTCCCAGGTCCAGAGTTTGCTGTACTTGGAGAAACAGCAAGGGTGGAGGAGGAGAAAAAGATTTGACGTTGGTGAAGGGGTCACCAGAAACTAAGAACGTGTTCAGGTCATGATGGAGCCTTGTCAAAAGGATGTATGGGCTAACTTCTAGGGGCTTCTCATGACCCAATCTGGACAATGTGAGCATCAAAACAGATAAACCCCAGTGGACAAAATTATTATTCATTAGTCCATATTGACAAAAAAAATGAGTAAACGAATAAATGTGGAGATAGAAGTTTCCCTTACTCTACAATACTTAGTAATACATGTAGATGGAATGATGGAATCGGGAAATCACCAATCGGGAAATCATCACTGTAATCATTGGTTCAGGCAGGAGTCTGACTAGAGGGTGAAAGTTCAAAGAGTGAGAGGGTATTTATGTAGTTTCAAATTATCCTCACACAAGGGAAAATTCGTGACTTTATAGTAGAGAAACCTAGTAGACAACCCCTTAACCAGCTGACCAACACGGAGTATCTCCTGATGGAATACGCTGTGAAGAACAGGGCATCGCCTGGTAAAGTCCCATAACCCAGGTCTGAAAGGGGGGCCATCAAATGCACCAAAAGCAAGAGGCACTAAAAAATAACTGTTCTGCACTTACCGAAAATCTCAAGGTCACGAGAGGCAAGAAAAGGCTGACCGAGTGTCCCTCATTGAAGATTAAAGAGATATGAAGAAAAATGCAGCACAGGATTCTGGAACAAATCCTGGACTGGAAGAAAACAATATTTTTCTGCTAAAAAGGGCATTATTGGGACAATTGGTGAAATAGGAATGGGGTTTTTGGATTAGACGTTAGTATTTTATTCATGTTCATCTCTTGTTTTTGTGGGGTGTACTAGGGTTATGTAGGAGAGGATCCTTTTCTCTTAGAAAATGCACATAAATACTTAGCAGTAATGGGGCATCATGTCTGCAAATTATACTCAAATAGTTCAGGGAAGGAAATGTAGATAGATATAGCTATAGCTACAGTTATAGAGAATATAGATATAGATATAGATCTACATACACATATAGAAACATATAGAAATATATGTGTAGATATAGATACAGATATAGATAATATAGATATAGGTAGATCCCTATGGCCAAGGGTTCACAAATGAAGAACTTGGGAGTTTTTTTTACTGTTCCTGCAACATGTTTGTAAGGGTAAAGTTATTTCAAAATAAAACATATATTTTAGTGAAGAAAATACAAAAGGTCCACAGCATTACGTATATTTCAATGTTACTTTGTACTTCTCAAGCATTCTACTATACTATCTCATTTTGGGTGTGGTCTAATGCCTCGTATGAAAAGAGTTTGCGTTTTAATGTATGACTAATATATAAACTTGCAGAATTAATATCTGAAAAATTTTTATGAAGTAAAAAAAGTTGGGGTCATTCCCTTTTTTTCAAGCTGTATATAAATAGTATAATTTGGAATCAGACATTCAGTTTTGCTCCCCATGGAAGTAACCGTACAAGTCAATCTGCTCACTGTCTCTTTCTCTCTCGGCCAGGTTTCATATGTCAAAGCTATTGACATTTGGATGGCAGTGTGCCTCCTTTTCGTGTTTTCAGCACTTCTGGAATATGCAGCTGTAAATTTTGTATCCAGACAACACAAAGAACTTCTGAGATTTCGACGAAAGAGAAAGAATAAGGTAAGAAATTAGATGAATTGGGTTGGCTGGGTTACCAGTTTTTACTGGAGAGTGAATTTATTATATTGAATAGAGATGCACAGAGAGACAGATGGAGACTGGGGACTAAATGATGTGATCTTCCTTTGGTTTTGTCCATTTGCAACTTAGGTTGTCAAAAATAGCTTCAGGGGAAAATGGTGACATCTAGTTCTACTTTACACAGCATATCTGGTGTCATGAGGACTTTATCAACTTTTTTCTAGTGTACTTCCTGGAACAACATCACTTTTTGCTTCAGTTAACAAAACCTGTCATTTCTTACTTGCAACATAAAAGTGTTTCTGATGGCTTTACTTGACATAAGCCATCAAATATAACTATTACAGCTGCTCCTTGTATCTAACTAATTCCTTTAATTAATTGTTTCCATGAAATAGTACTTATTTACTAATGCTACGGGGTTCATATAAAACTATATGTTCTCTTTTCTATGCATACTTTCTTGTTTTTAAGACATTTCTTCCGAATCCCTAAGGGAAACATAGTAAGTGCTATTTTTGCCTTGCTATCCTCTGATACATGAAACGCAGAAGAGATTTTATTTAGAACATTACTGGAGACCATAGGCAGTCGTAGAGGTAATCTCCTAAGGGGATTTTGATGTACAGAATGGGGTTGTTCTCCTCTTTAAATGTCATCTCTCTTTACATGCATATAGTTTCAATCAACCCCGTTTCCTTTTCTGTAAGGGGAAGTTTCTATTGACCATCTTAACTGTGAGTTTACTTCTTTTAATGTGAATGTGCTGACTGACATTTTAAATGCAAATGGACTCTTAAGCAATAGAGAAATATCACAGTTGTATACATCAGCAAAAACTGTGGCCAGAATATACTAGAATATTTAAATAAAAATAAACTGAAATCCTCAAAATAATAGTCTGGTTCATATAGTGTGCATTTGTAAGGATTTTTCAAAGGGCTTATTTTAAGGATCTTTTTAAGGATCTTTTATGGTTTCCAAATTACTGACAACTTATGCAGTCACAGACCTTTTTTTTTTAAAGCACTCAGCCATGATCTCTCTGTGCTGGGCCTGCTTGGTATCAAACCTATTCTAATGCAGTGACTTAATCATGTTGAAATGACTCCCCAGAATCGTCGCCTATTCCAATAAATGCCCAGTTCACCGTTTCATGGAAGGAACATCAGCATTGTAACACTCTGGGTGATACACTGGAAAAAAACTATGCTTGAGCTTATACTTGATCAAATTGTTATGAAAATAAAGCTTACCATTTGTATATGGAAACACACGTTGATGGGGAGATTAACTTTCCACTCCTTCCCCCACCACACCGCAGTCTGCTGGTTTCCTCACCCCCTTCCCTTCCCTTCCCTCCCGGCCCTGCTGCCCACTTTTTCTCTCTTTCTTCCATAATACCTGCCACTGGCTGGAACACCATCACAGGACAAACAATCCTGAATCACAGGGTGAAGGGCTTGCCTTCCTTTCCCATTTATGACCTATAAAGAATTTTTCCTCCTAATACCTTTACTCACAAGGCAGGTAATACTCACTTGCCCTCTTACTTTGATTTGCTTCTTCACTTTTGGTTTCCTTCTCTACCTTTCTCCTCCTGCCCATGCGCTTTGGAATGTATCAGCTCTGGGCTGCGAACACTAGGAATGAGACGTAGCCAAGTAGGGACTGGGAATTCAGACATTTTCTGCACCCATCACACACAGCAACCAGTGGGTACTGCAATAAACTACAAGTTAGGAGCTCAATTCTGGTTCTTTCTTCTAAAAAAATGTCCTCACCAAAGCAGCTCTTTATTCCGTTTTTCCACCAATAAGAGTATCTGGGTAAAAATATCTGATATGCATTTAGTTCACAGAAGGGCAGCAAGATTAATTTTTCTAACTGGCATGCTAGGAAAATGTACAAATGCAAAAATAGTAATATCTTATTATTTTCTAATGACTAATTGAAATATTCAGGGAACAGATAGTGTAAGAATTAGTGCAGAAAAAAATGTTTTTCATTCATTTCGTACCTCGGGGTGGATATTTTGCATATGTGAAAATCTATTGATTGATACCTTTGTATGTTAAAATGATATGTGCGATTTCAACCAATTGTGCAATTATATTGAATCATATATGACTTGACTCTCTGGTTTCTCAATCCCTCTTGGTCCACTTTACCTTCCCACAGACAGAGGCCTTTGCATTGGAGAAGTTTTACCGTTTCTCAGACACGGTAAATTCACTTTCTTAACTCTTAAGTAGAGGAATGTGGTCATTAGTGAAAAACAGACAGCATATTCTGCCCCCAGTCAGTGTCTGGTGGGGAAACACAGCCCCTTGCCTGTTTAAAGCCACACAACTACCAGCCCCCTTCAGCTAAGGAGACTTTTTCTAACAACTCCATTTGTCTTCCTCCATTCAGCAAAAGACAATTTAAATATTATTTCATCTCATTAACTGAAATTATCTGGCAAATCAAATTTTTGAATATATGTTAAACAGAAATATTCCATACAATCTTACAATAGTCTTAATAGAAGAAATAATCAAAGTGCTTTGACAAGATTAGTTCCCAAATAAATGGGAAGTTTATTTATACAAAGAAATTCTAAAAGATGCCCATCTTGCCAGAAAACAGGGACCTAAAAGTAAGGAAAAAGAAAATGCTTTGCCCAGCCTATCTACCTTTAGAATCTTCTCTTAATGGTAAGATATGTTGGGATTCTTCACAGTCAAAAATGATTTTGGTTTCATTAGTAGCATCCTTGGAAATGTTTGATTAGAAAGAGATCTGAAGGGCACGTGTCCAAGCGTCATGACTAAATATTTAGTAGGGAGTCGACAGTAGGGGTATTCGTGGCTGACTTGGGGGCCCATAATATCCCATTCGGTGATTGAATTTAAACATTCCAAAGCCAAAAATGTACTCTGGGAAGTCGCACACAAACAGTCTAGTCTACTAAACTAAAATTTCTGAGATAAAGTGTATTTAAAAACCACTTCCCCGGATGACCCTGCCACGCGCCTTGGTTAAGAACAGGCATAACGTTAGATGCATAGATAAGAGACATAATGTTATATTCATCTAATTGAAGTAATCTCACTTTCATAGCAGATATCCAGACCCAGGATTATTAAGTTTTCTCATTATAATACATAATCAAGCAATTATTTTTCTTCTCTACTATTGCATATTTTTCCCAACATAGCTCGCAACTTCACTTTTTCACCCCTGAAAATAAAATTTACATGATCTAATTACCTTTACTAACTTCACTGTAAATCTTAAAAATAATTTTTGCATTGAATTTTCATAATCACATATAGTTTTTTGGGAGAAATGTACAGTTGACCTTTGAACAACTCAGGAGTTGGAGTAGTGACCTTCCATGCCGTTGAAAATCCACGTGTAACTTCTGATTCCCCAAAGACGTAACTACTAACAGCCTACTATTGACCAGAAGCCTTACTGATTACATAAACAATCTATTACTACATGTTTTGTACATTACAGGTGTTATATACTGTATTTTTACAATAAGGTAAATGAGAGAAAAGAAAACATTTTCAATGAAATCATAAAGAAGAGAAAATACGTTTTCAGTCCTGTTCTGTATTTACCAACACCATAAGTCTACATTGTCTGTTTACAAGACGAATTGTCTGTTAGTACTGGTATCAACATTGTCTCACATGACACAAAACACTGCGATGCTATACATGTTACTAACATGAGATATCAAAATCGAAAGGACAATGTGAAGAAGAAATTCATATTTATTTACAGGTATAACGATCCATGCATTGGTCACAAAGAGGCTGCAGTGGGGTCACTTTCTGGGAGTCTAGCCTATGTGCTAAATGAATGAATCGTTGTGAAAGTTTTATAGCAAAGTTAAAAATTATAAGTTATATTCATAATACAGTATTGGACATACCTAACATTTTCTTAAGTTTAAAAAATATTTTAGGCCCCATGTGTTGCCTGCAAGCTTTTTTATTGTGACAAATACCTAAAGAGCTTTCCAATATATTTATTGAAAAAAAATCCACATGTTAAGTGGATCCACACAGGGCAAATCTGTGTTGTTCAAGGATGAACTGTACTTAAATTTCCAGTAACTAAATAGTTAATGCTTATAGGAGCTTTGGTATGAAGATGTATATTCAGTTAAATATTGCTTTACAAAGCAATGCAAAAAGAACTCTGATGAAAAACCAGGTTTCCCTCAGCAGTAGTCCATAAATATTTATTTTTAAAGAAGAAACATGGCCATGCAAATACATTCATTGGAAATTATATGCATCCCATTTATTTTTATGACATTCCAATCATCATGCAGATTTTGGGTTGATCATTTTGACTCTCTGAAAACTATTTCCTCAACCTAATATCTCTAAGCCAACTAAATTCTTTTTTTTTTAATACTTTTTTGCTTAGGAAAGGTTTGTACAATCTAAATCTTTAAATCAACACAATCAAAATGAGTCAAATTGTTGGCCCAGGGTTCTTTATTTTCATGAGTACTGGTTTACATGAGTTTTTCTTACACTCTAATTTGGCAGAAGAGGCAAAGTAAACAAAATAACCTCAACATAGAAAGTCTGTCACAGCAGGGGACCTTCCACTGATGTAAATACTATTCCATGTTATAGGCATTCTATACAATCTTTTACACCTTACTGTTTCCTCCGTTAAGGTATGAGCTGACCTTTTGTCTACTGTGAAAGAACGCAACTTTGCTCTTGTACCCAAATTTCCCCACCCCACACTGTCCTAGCCTGCTGTGTGTTTACTAGCCACTGCCCCATGTCGGGGGTGCTCCCCCCAGGGCCGTGTGTGTGTGGGTGTATGCATGATATGCAACTACTCTGGTTGGAAGTTGCTCTTCCCATGTACAATATCGTTACTTTAGTCCTGGAGGATTATAAAGACATGCCAAGTATTTCTGATCATATTTTATTTGTTGAGTGGGTATGGATGCTCTGGGGTTGCTCTGATGCTTTTCATGTAGCTTCTTCTGCATTGCATTGTAAGGATGCAATGGATTGCTGGGAGTAAACACGTTCACACAAAATTCTAGGACCTATATCTTCCTACCTATTAAAGTATATTAATTATCATTTATATACACAAATGAAATAAGAATAAAATAAAATAGACTTGAGAACTACTGACCAAGTTTATATTTTGCTAAGCATGATGGTAATCCTTTTTCAATAAAGATATCATTGACTGCATTTGAATATCTGTATAAAAATGTGTAATTACCTTATTTACTTACGTATTCATAAGCTGTCTTATTTCTAAAACAATTCAAGGTAACTTCTAAGACAAATACTTGATTTTCCTGCCCTATGTATTTTGTCAGTTCCATAGTCTTAGGACAAATATAAATATATATGCTAATTTGGCTGAAGGGATGGGCCTCCATTGTTAAAAGCAATGTGGCACCCATATACAGTAAATGATTTAAAAAATTTTATATTCTAGGTTAGTTTATGCTGTATTTCAGACCTTAAGATGTTCTTTCAATAGGTAAATATTTCCTACAAATTTCTTTGATACATGCCTGAGGAAAGGTAGTTTACCAATAATTTCAAATTAAATTATTTGCATGACTCTGACATACAGGGATTAGAAATTTCATCCTCTAAAGTAAAACAAAAATTGTAAGAATTTATTTCCTGCAAACAAGTATTTAGAGTTTATGTTAAACACAGCTATTCCTTGGAGCTCTGTCGTCTCAGAAATATCTGTTAAGGGAAGTAATACTGAATAAAGTAATATAATCTGTACGTAACCTAATTTCATATGTATCACAGTGGCTTCCATCTCAAATTTAACTAAAATAGATACACTGCTCTTTACTTATGTTGTCTATTATAATATATTATCTTTTATCACTCCATAATTAGGAGTTAGCACTGAAAGAATCTAGCATATAGATATTTAAAAAAATTGTTTTATTGATTTCTCATCAATCCCCTAAAATGCATGTTACATTTTTACAATATTTCATCTAAAACACTCATCTCCTTAAGCTTACATTTTACTATTTAATAATCTCCAAACCATTTCTGAATTCTAAATTCAATATGCCAAGCATAAACTTGGCAAATTCACAACTAATTGACATATCATCTATAATAAATGCATTCAAACAATTTTATATTGACAATTGACTGGTAGCAACAAAGTATTTTTTACCTCAACTATAATTTTGTTCTTGTAAGCCTTCCACATTTAAATGATACAGAAATGTACACAGATGTCTTAAACTGAGTATTTTATTTTAGGCCAATATTTATTTTAGAAAAACCATTTTTAACTCATTCACATATTCATCTTATCTCAGAATTTTGTAAGTGATTATTTTCCCCAAGAAAAAAAACCATTGTTAGTTATGCTTATTAGTAATTTTTTTCAAAACCGACACACTTAGGAATCCTATAAATGGAAATGAATAGCACTTCCACTTTTCCTTTGTCACTTTTTTATTTAGCAATTAAAAGTTATGGAAAATTATTTGAACAAAAAGACCTTTGAGATAATGTAATTAACATATTGATTGTATAAAAACACCCTCAGGTTCCTACTGGGGGAGAAGCAATTCCCATAATTAATCATTACTGACATTGTCTTAGGTGTTTAATGTTTTTTCTCTCTCACTGGTCATCTCCATGCTTTGCCCACTACCACACCCAAATAAGAGTTCTTTTCTGGTAATTTCTGAGGACTGTACGAGTATAGGAATCTTTACTTCACATGTATACTAATTCCTTACACTGATGACTGAGATGAAGCAGTTCAACTGAGTGACTGTATCTAACCTCGAGCTTTTTAAATCTATTTCTGTTGTTTCTGGTTACACTATGCAACTGAGTCTGTCTTTGGCATAATTCTTTAACTAAGAAAAACACTTAGAATGTTTCACAATATGGTGTTGATGTTTAAACACACACACATTTTCCCCATTTCCAAATTTAGTGAAAACAGGCCCTCCTGTAGAGAGAACTGTACATTAGCTAAATGTCCTTCCACATCCTTCGCTGCCTTACCCTCCTAACGCGCTTCAAGCACACTCAGCGGCTTTACCTGAGGATAAATTAAGCTGTTTCTTCAATTTTACTTTTTTAACCAGTCATATTCTTTTGTTCATTTTTAGTTCATTCCATTTCATTGTTATTATCACTTGCAAAGGCCTTCATTTCAGGAACATTAAATATTGACTGACACCTAGTGTCTGAATCAAAAGTTTCAGATGTTTGTCCAAACATCTTGGTCTTTTGGCCTTCAGACCATTAGAAACTCCAGCTGAAGCTCTTTCCAGAGAATGGGACCATCTTAAAGAAATATTTGAGTACTAATTGGGATGAAGAATATCATTGCAATTCTCACCATCCATCAACACAGGGTAATTTTATGACTGAGTTTTACAAAGCAGAGAAATTAGGGTAGTCATGAAATAATTTAATGCACCTTGTAATATAGTAACCTAATATTTGTGATGACCTATTAGAACAGCTTTATCCAGGCTTAAAATGATTATTTTGAAGTGCGGACTTAAAAAAAACGTCCTTTCACAAGCACAAATCACATGACCTCTTGGAGGTCCGGGGGTCCCTGCTCCCTCTAATTCCCTGCCCGCCTGAAGTGCAGTTTGGAGTCTGGTCCAGTAGAGCCCACATCCCGTTTCTTAAAAAAGTGAGCTGAGTCCTCGTGCCTTCATTTCTTGGGCACAACCAAATACTTGTACTGTTTCCTAGACTACTGACAGCATTAAAGGCTCCTTGGTGGAGGAGATTAGATTTGCAAGGAATCCCAGCAGAAATAGAGCAAAACCCATCCATCCATGGTAACAAGAGGACAGGGGGGCTGAGAGGGGCAACCTGATCTTTTCAGTTTAATGTGTTAATTAAGTTTTAGTGTAACTGTACCCAAGCACAAGGCCATCTGCAGAGTAAACCTACTGGGCAGGCTTATTTTACACCATACTTTAATGCTGGCTAGTTTTCATGGATTTAAAATATTTAAAAATTTAAAAAACAGCAAAATGATTCAAGTTGTTTTCCATGTTTTTCTTTCATATTGTGTATTGTGCAATTTGCATAATAATACAGTTATAACAAACAAAATATTGATAATACAATATTGAGTGCCTTACCAGGTGTTTTATATATTTTCCATCACCCTAAAAATTAACTGTTAGAAAGTGTTATAATCATTTCCTGGAATAAGAATCCAAGAATCTGAGAGTTAAGTAATGAAGACTGTCTGGACTCTGGGCAATAAATGGTGAAGCCATTTAATTGCTTAATCTAATAAAACATTTGTATTTTGAATGTCAGTCTTGAGTCAGATTTTAATTTGGACCATCTAATATTTTTATGACTATATAAAATATTTGAAAATTACTTCCTATAGCATGCCCAATTTTTTTATAACACAAATGCCCAAATTATTTTCCCTTTTAAGAGCAGAAGTGTTCCTCAACCCTTTGTTTTCTACTACCACTGCCAAGAAATAAACATTTGAACAAATATTTTAATGTTTTTACTGAATTAAGAGTTTCCATTCTTCAACTCGAAAATTAGTGGGAAAGCCATTGGTGATATATTTGTCTGTCAAATCGTATTCTGGATGCTTTTGAAAACAATAATGCACTAAATCACATTATAATATAATCATCCAAAGTCTATGTCCTAGGATATGCCCGAGTCATGTAGTTGGATATAAAAATAGGTGAAGATACTCTCTGTATAGAAAGCCTTACCTAAAACCAACCTTAGATAAAAAGTCTTACTTAAAAACAGAAAGTGTTAAAAAGTAAAATAACAGTTCATTACTAACACAAAAGTCATTACAGAGTATGTTTTCATAAAATGCTAATTAAAATGTAAATTAGAAAATGTTAGAGGAACTTAAAAACTGATACACCACAGTGAATCCACGCTGACCAGGATAGCTGCGTGGCTTCTTGGAAAGTCTTGTATCTACAGCTTGACTGCACTGTCACCACCTAGAGAGCTTGTTGGAAGTGCAGATTCCTGGGATAACCTAAGTGCTAATGAGTGTGACTCTCTACAACTGAGGTTGGGAAGAGTGGATCCCAGTAACGCCTCTCAGTGAGTCCAAGACAGGTGCGGTGTTCTCCCCCATGAGGGCCACCCTGCCTTCACCTAGACTATCATTATTGCACGCACACAGAACAATGGCAGTTTTATAAGGTGCTAGCTTTTAGGATGAACAATGCCATATGATGACGATTAAGCTTCAATTATTCAAGTGTCATTTTCTATGAAAGCCAATATCCAAATGTGAAGAGCGCGGTAGCTCTGAGTACAGGCTTGAGGATGCGATCATAGTGTAATAAGCTTTAGTCTCATTTATCACTTACCAAACTATAGGAAGATGGAAGGCAGCAGATAAAGTATCTTCATCTAATTGGGAGTCCTGGCAGCTGCTCAGGCACGCAGAGGGTGCATGCGCATGGCTTCCTAGTTTAAAGGAATAGATCAAAGGTCGTATGCATAAAGAAATAGGTATGGGATGATCATAAGCAGCAGTGATCCCTCCAGCTAGAAAATGCAAATGCAGCTGTGGACCCAGGGCCGCTGAATCAGGCAACACAAAAATGGGCGAGGTGGGAAAGGCAGAGTCGTGCCTCAGTGCTTCCCCCCTCATCCACCCCTTGCCTCACAAGAAACCCCTCCACAGGCTCTCCCCTCACCGTGGCTCACACCCGCGCGACCTGCACTCACCCAGTGCAACGGCAGCCCTCCGTGTCCTTGTCGTCCTGGCCTCAGTGATAAATGTTTTAATTGCTGCTTCCAAGTTCTATTTAAATGTCCAGTCTCAGGGTGGAGGAGATATAATCTGCTCTGACTATGTTGTTCTTGGGCCATTTTATACACCGGCCATGTTTAAATGTGTTCCTTTGTCCAGTGAGATCTATTCTAAATTGACATAAAGATGCCTGTCCCAATCCACTAATAATATTTTCAGCTGTGATTTGTCTTACAGTGTAAGCAGAGCCCAAGGTGGACTGTCTAGCTCTGCCCTTGAATCCTCAGGAGCCGCGGGCAGGGACCCTACGTGTCCATCTGCCAGCTAGGCAGCAGCCCTTGTGTTTGGGGGATTCACTCCAAGGGCAATATCCAAGCAGTTTTTTCTCTTGTTAATATTCAGGTCAAGTTCTTAGTACATCAGTGGCCTCACTGGGCAGCAGAGGGATTCTGTGCATCGCTGCACAGCCTGGACACCACCGTGGCTGCTTCCTTGGCACCTAGACCTCATCTGGGCCAGCAGCTAGCCAGGGATCACATGACCTCGTTTAATTCCACCCTGAAATTTCTATAAAGAATTACACTTCCAACCCTGAGATGTTCTTAATCGTCAATTTATCAAGAGCACATTTGCCTGACCACAGGGAGAGGCCACTGCGTGGGGCCCCAGAGTCTCTGAATGTGCACATATTTGTCTGAGAGCAAGAACCAAGCCTTCTAACACTGCCACGTGCACAGGTCAGCCCACTGCATACACTGATCTTGCTCCCTTTGACACATATTCATTCTACTGCAGGAATGATCTGCACCCTGACCTGGCAGGTGGGAGTTCTCCCTGGGGAACCAGGTGACCGCTTGCCTCAGTGGGAGGAGAGTCATGAGGTCCACACCATCTTGAGTTGCTGAGCTGGAGATTGGGCATCTCTGGCCCTTGTGTGGCTATGATGGACTTTGCCTGAGTTCCTGTCTAGCTTGTTCCTGAATATACCATTTTCATGTTATCAGGGCACTTAGCTTGGGACGCCTTGTCACATTACCCTTGATATGGCAGGTGTCTTAGGCCTAAACATAGTCTGATGTCCTGCAGATTCCTTCAGTCTGGGGACAAGTCCCACCAGAGTACAAGCTGTCCCTGGAATAGGCTTTCCTTGCTCGCAGCACGAGAGTTTCCTAGTCTAGAATCCTAGCAGCCACCTTAGGGTGTCACTACTGCCCTTTTTCCAGGAACTCTACTCTATTTGCATTTTCATAGCAAAGAGCCCTTGTGTCCATACATTTGAAGGCCTCAGAGGGGCATCTGGGGCTCTTGGTTCCTCAGACCCCTCACAGTTTCCCCTTGTCCCCCCTTCAAGTTCAGTCTGTCTTCTAGTCACTTTATACGGTATGGCCAACAGAATTCCAAAAATGCACCTGCCATATTTCGAACAGTGCTCCGGGCTGTTTGTCTCATAGCGGGATGCAGAAGAGCGAGCAGCTCGTCCTTTCGTTTGTGAGTTGCCTCTGGTGGTTTGCCCAGGTTATTTCCAGAACTGGCCTGATAGAGCTGGAGTAGTTAGCCCCCTTCACATCTGCCACTTAGCCTGGACTTGCTTCCCAGAGAGGGACACTGCCATCTTTCAGGAGCCGACTTACTTTTGACAGTGATGTGGACCAGCCTGTTTCCAGGCAGGCTGTGACACCAGGCTGGAGGACTCAGGTTTCCTTGAGTGGGTCTGCCCCACATGGAGACAGAGTGTTTGACTTTCTTTTTAGATTGGGATTAAAAGGAAACCTCCACCGAGCCTGTCAAAGCACACAGGCCTCCTTGTCCTGCAAATGTGGGCCCGTTTTCACCATGTACCTCGTGGCCGAGGATGCAGGGGGCTTGGCCGTGAACCCAAGCGGTCAGTCTGCAGGACCCTTCTCATTCTATGAGAGGCCAGACAGAGCTCATCTAGAGAAGACCAGTGAGGGACTTGCCCCCAGCTTCCATCATTTCCTTAAGCAGAACTGAGAGTTAGTTGCCTTTACCTTCCTGGAATCTCATGCTGCGTGATAGTCACTGCAGAGGAAGGTTTAGGCAACTCCAACGGCTTCCGTTTCTGTGCATCCAACTGAAACTGAGTGAAGGAACCACTGCCAAGATGAGGTTCAAGCTAGAAATGGCAAAATCCTCCACTGTGTGTCCTTTCCCTCCATTAAACACTCACCCAGTGTTAACACGCCCTCCTGGGTGTCTCTCAGTTCCTTATTTCCTATCTGCAGTGTTTCCTGCAACCAGGGCCCACTACCCAGCATCACCCTGGCTCCTTCTCTGGCCCCCGCCCCCGCGGGTCGTGTGGCGGAGGGTGGCCTCCCGTCCCCCGTGCATTGGGTCCGGGCGCCTAAGGACCAGCCCACCCCCCCCCACCGAACTCCCACCACAGCACAGCCTTGGTACCTCTGACCTGGGCAAGGAGAGCCTAGCCTTCAAGCCAGTCTCTGCCTCTGCTGCCTCAGCTGAGGGAGTAAATTCAGCACCCATATCAGTGTTGTTTCCATTGGCATCATTGGATCTAACTTCTGAGATGAAAGCAGAAGATTAACAGGGTTTCTTAAGGGAAGCAGCTGCCGGAACGGAAACAGATTTCCTCCCTCCCAGCTGGCGATAACGTGCCAGGAAATCTTTCATAGGAACCTGTCAGTTTTCATCCTGTGTCTTCAAAGCCACCTACAGAGAGCTGAGAGATTCACTCCTGGCCGTGGTCTCTCTTCTGAACAGCCCAGATCTGTTTATTTTTCCATCAGTGAAACTCAGGAAAAGTCCTCATGAATTATATACACCCTCCTGCCTTCCCGAAAGGACAGCCGCATGGGGAGCCCATGGCTGAGGGTCTCCCCTAATCACAGTGTCTACCAGAATTCAGGTCGGAGGATATGGCTTGGGTAGGCTCATTTTTAATTACCACACAGCCCTCCCAGGTCTGCTATTTGCCTTAACACAGCCACTGCTATTAGGCTGTTCCATCTCCCAGCAGTGAGAGAACCAGACAGCTCCCCTTCTCAGCATAGGTTCCTACTACCCCAGGCTTCCCCACCCCAAAGGGCTCATTGATACACCTGCCAGGAATTCCTGAATGGCAACACTGTTGCAAGTTAGGCATTAGAATTTACACAAAAAATTGGTTTGCACACTGTAGCCTGCAAAAAAACATTATCAGCTCCTGTGATCCCAGAAAGCCTGCCCTGCCCAGCTGTCTGCTGGCACTTCCCAGCAGTGAGACCTGCATCCTTGGTAGTACAACTGCTTTGTCCACTGTGGTCGCTACCAGCCACATGTGGCCACTGAGCACTAGAAATAGAGTCTGAACTGAGACTTGCTAAAACATCCACTGATTTCAAGGACTTACTATGAAATGAAGAATGTAGAGTATCTCCTACTTAGCCCTCCAGGAGCATGTGAGGCAGGCGACACCCCAGACAGCTGCACCTTCATGTCACGGGAGCCCTGCCGTTACTCAAGAGAACACTGTGTCTGTCCCACCCGCGTGGGCACGCAGACACAGACACCGCAAACGAAAGTCAAGGCATGTATGACCACCTTGACACAGAAGCCACAGCCTTTACTTGCCATCAAGCCTGTATACCACCTGGTCACATAACGAAGGCCTTCAGGCCACTGCCCCAGCTCCCCCAGAGCAGCTGACGTCCTTCACAGTAAACGGAGGCCACATTCCCCCAAGACGACCCAGGCCTGATGGTTTCCTTCTACTCACAGTTAGTTGTTTGGATAGATACAGTTGAGGAAAATATAATTGTTCACTAAATACATTAACTCTTAAAAAGATTGTCTCTGTTTTGAGATGAGCAGCTGGGAGTCTCTAAAGGCTTGAAAATAGTAAGTTCTGCAGAACAGATTGCTAGAGAAGCAGTCAACGGAGGAAGGCAGTTAAAAGGCACAAACTTCTGGTAATGAGATAAATAAGTACTAGGGGTGTAATGTACAATGTGATGACTACAGTTAACCCTGTTCTGGAGTATATAGGAAAGTTATTAAGAGAGTAGATCCCAAGAGAATTTCTTTTCTTTTTGTGGTATCTACATGAGATGATGGATGTTAGCTAAACCTATTGCAGTGACCCTTTCAAAATATATGTAAATCCAAGCATTCTGTACACATAACCTGATAGAGTTACACAAGTCAATTATTTCTCAGTAATAGCCAGTGGAATCAATAAACACTAGAATCTTAAGATCTTAGCGTTTTTCTAATCAGTCTCTCAATTGGTTCAACTAGTAAGTCAACACCTCCTAATAAATGTTCATTGGGAAGTTATCTTTTGTTCTGTTTTAAGATTTTTTTTTAAAAACACATGATGTAGTTTAAAGGCTATTGTATACTTCAGCATTCACCTGGTTTGCACACAAAACTTGTAAAATGTAAACAATTACCCAAATGACCTATATTTCCCTTCTGGAACGCAAGCACCGACATGATTTGCTCAATTATAAGGATGCTTGTACTTATAAAAGAACAGTTTAATTCCTAGTACATCCATTTCTTTTCAAGATACAGAAAATTCAAAGCAAACAATAATTGAGGCTTAAAATTTCCACGGAAGTTAAAAAAAATCATCAGCATAAATGAACGTGAACGTCCTTAGTAAAGCCTATGGGAAAGCTAATTTCTGGTCTTTGCAAGATTACAACAGTAGTTACAAGTAATTTGGTTCAATAGCTTTTATTTCAAACTTAGTTCCTCAAAATTCAATTGCTTATACATCTTACAGTGTGATAGTTTCCAGTATTTAAATTTTTCTTTCAAATGAAGTTGCCTTGGTTTACGATTCTCCAAAAGCTGTTTTGTCCATTATTCCATCAACTTTGATTATCTTCTCATTTTTAGATTCATTTTAATGGAACTCATTTTTAGATTCAATTTAATGGACTCTAAATTGAATTAAATCAATTGATTTTATTTAATTGAATTAAATCAAATTTAATAAAAATTAAAATTTTTAATTTATATTTTTAGAATTTAAAAATTCTATATATTCATTCATTTAAAATTTCAATTTTTCATTTTCATGTTTTGTAATATACTGTAATGTACAATATACTGAGCCTTTACATTCACAGATCAAAAATAATTTTTCAAGAATTTGAGACAATTAATTACTTATATCTCTCATATTACCATCAAAAATTACTTTCATAAAAAAAGAGCTATAACAACCTTATAAGATGTCATCATTTAAACTTTCAATTGCAGTAGCAAAAAAGTCCAATTAATTGGCAGCCATCTGCTGTTACATTCTAAATAAATATGTCAAATTAAATGATTCATTAATGAATTTCATTATAAATTATTAAATACCATATTTCCCATCACAAATATATTTTTATTAAACAAGCTTCCCCTTAAATTGTGGGGGGTCTTTTCATGCACTTACATGGGAAATTCTCTTCGGTTTGCAATATTTAACTGAAAAGTAACAATACTTTCAGAACATAGTAGGTTATAATTTTCTTTAACATGAAATAAACTTCTACCAGAGTTCATTAATAATTTCAACCCAGTGTTCCTGAAAGTTAATTGTATACAAACTAGAATATGTGCTAGATTATAGTCTTCCAAACAGGTTAATGTAAGACATGGAAAAAACATTAAGTTAGTGTAATAAAAACCAAGCAGTGTTGAGCTAGACTGCATTTTCCAACCAAGTATCATAAAATTGTAGGAAACAAGCATTAAAAAAGTTTGCCTCCATGAAAAAGAAAAATTCAGTCAATGATGCTGTTTTTTTCCCTTTGATATCACATATTTAACCATTTACATACATAATGTAAAAATACCTAATATATGAACATTTATAGCATAATATCCTGATGTATATATATATTTTCTTGCTCTATTTCTTTAGAATTCTAGCGAAATATAGGCAATACCAGAATGTTTCATTTTTCCACTAAAACATATCATCTAAGAGCTTTATATTTCTTAATGGATACATCTATATGATGCAATAGGATAAATCAGTGACACTTGAATGGGAAAAAAAGCAAACTCATCTTTATATGCTTCCGTTATCTTTTCATTTTTAATAATAACATTTTTCATGATAAATCTCAAGTTACGATTCTGAAATGGGCTCTATTACACGACTAGAGTACTTTCTTATGTTTTCCTGTGACAGGATGATGACGTTAGGGAAAGTCGGTTCAGCTTCACAGCCTACGGAATGGGACCCTGTCTGCAAGCGAAAGACGGTGTGACGTCAAAGGGCCCAAACCATCCTATCCAGGTAAAGCTGAAAAGCCCTGACGAAATGAGGAAGGTTTTTATCGACCGGGCCAAGAAGATTGACACCATCTCCCGAGCCTGCTTCCCATTAGCCTTTCTGATTTTTAATATTTTCTACTGGGTTATCTATAAAATTCTTAGGCATGAGGATATTCATCAGCAACAAGACTAAGTCTCTGGGGGCATGTAAGTGGGAACAGTCAATTCAAAGAAAGCTTTCATGCCACAGGCATTGTGTGCACGTGTGCGTGCGTGTGTGTGTGCGTGGTGTATAAATGACCACTGTATTAAAATGGCACGTGGGAAGGTATTGGTATGATTTGCTATGCAAAGTAATGAGACAGATTAAGATTCTTTTAATGGATGCAAATAATATATATGGATTCTATTACATGTTAATTAAAAGTTATCTGTTCTTTCATAGTATCATAAAAATGGAGTATTACTGCCATATGTTCGTATGTATTGTAGTATCACTTATTAGTACTTGTGAAAACTACTTTGCAATTTGTTTTTAGTTCAATGATATTATGTCTTACAAAAGTAAAATTTGCACAACAAACTTTATATAAAGAAGAAGGGGAAATAGCAAATAGAGAAATCAGTTAGCTTGAGGCTTTAAAATATTTTCTTATACTGTAGTTACAAAATAGAAAAATAATCAGCTAATTCAGTGGAAAACTCACTCAAAAGGAATAGAGATTGTACATCCAAATACTATGGAACCAACTTATATGCAATAACAATAAATTTCAAACTACAAGGTTAAAATAAAAAAAACTTCTGTTGTTTAAATACTAAATTTAATTATTTAGAATATTAACTTTCCCTCTTTGGAGAGTTTAAACAAATGGCTTAAGAGGTCATTATATTTAAAACAATCTACTTTTGTTAACTTTGTATCTCTGTGAATGAAGGTGGAAATACTGAAAACAACATTATTATTTTTAAATAAGTGTTGTAGTTGTTATGTATTGCCAAACACTGAAAATGTCTAGCCAGCACCCTTATTTCATTAAATTTTTAATAGCTGCTTAACTGCCTGTATGTAATTAGGTTTAATGTTTTGATATAATCGAACAAAGTTCAGTAAGACTTTTATATTTTATCTTAGAATTAGGCTTTAAAATTCAGTGGGATTAAAGTATTTACATTTTGATAAAAATGAATTTAATGAAAACAAAAATGGATTTGTGAAAGATTTTTTAATAAGAACAGTTTTCCCATCAAAGTTATATGGATTCAAACTCCTAGCTCCAAACATAAGGAGGGAAGATTTTAATTCTAAATTATATAAATAAGTCATTTCTACAAAGTGAGGATGGATTGTTTTTGTACTTCTGAATTGTTTCAATATGTAAGCCATTCACTATATGTGAATCACTTTAAATAAAATTTTTACTCAAAATTCATCAGCAACTCAGCAGAATGATTCCAGTTACAGTGGGGGATTAATTCATGTCACCCACTGTAATAAAGTGCACCTAGACGATAGCGTTCTAAGTTAAATAGACCCAGATTCTGATTCTTTTTCAGTTTTGCTATTTTTGCATTATTTTTATCATTAATGTTATATTTTTAAAAGCTCTAGAGTACTTTTTAGATGTTTAATTATTAGTTAGATTTGCTAAAGTGAAATCAGTGTACTGAATTACTGACAGAGAAAAGTTTAAAAAAATGATCGTCTCAGATTAAAGAAATTAAAATAAGCCAGTTCTTGAACCCGGTGGTATTATTTTCCAACCTTTAACCACTCTCAAGTGAAAAGCAAGAACTGCCATTTAAAGCTAAAATTTCTCAATGTTATTGAACTATAGTCTATCCAATTGTAGTTTTTAAAAATAACTTTAAAAAATGTCTGTACAGCAATTTTTTCTACTAAAAGATGAAATTCTCCTCTAAAAGCAATTTAAAACACTATTAGGAAAAAACCATCATGTTGGCATTAAATGTAAATTCCAAGACTGAAAGAAATTATTGCTATGTAATTTTAAGAACTTTGTACCCAAAAGTTAAACATATTCTTCTTCATTTGGTGTGTGTAAACCAAAACCATGAAAATATATTCTTGTTGGAACAAGATATATTGTTTATGTTCTCAAAAGATAAGCTGGGCCATTTGAAGTAATGATAAACTGCATTGTTTCAATATGTCTCTGAAATACGTGAATGCATTTTTCTATACTTCAGAGGTCATTTCAAGTCACCTATCATTGCTTACGTTAAGTGAATTCTTCTAGAAGAAAACAGAAAAATAACAAACTTATGCCCCCAAAGAAATTCATGGATCTCACTTGTTCCTCATATTTTAAGAATATGAAAAATGTCTTTTTTTAAAATCTGAGACTTGGAATGTAAAAACATTAGTCATGAGATAACTTGTCAGCTGGGGAGTTGGTCTGATAGAAATCTCTCCATCTCAAATGTACATTACTTTGCTTAAGTATAGGTACTTAACCGTTGTCTTACTACACTAAGAAAATACTTTGACAGCTGTCACTCATATGGCAACAGAGACAAGGCAAATATGGCTGAATCAAAAGTGTTTAAAGGGCTGTGTCCCCTCTAATGAACTCTATAGACCCTTTGAAACTGGAAACTACATTGCAATTAGCATCCCAAAGTAGTGTTTGCCTCCATAAGCCCTCTGACAAACCCTAATATTTCAAGTTAGACCAACCAGGAAACTATTAATGATGAGAAAATAAAAATTCATGTATTTACCTGAACTATCTACAGATAAATTGGAATTCTAATATGGATATCCTGAAGTATTTTGAAATAACCACATTAGAAAGTTTGTAACTGTTGTACAGTTTATTTTACTTTTTTTTTATAATTATGTATCTTGACCATTGAAATATACAGTTCCATAGTATATGACTTTTTAGGACACTTTGCACCTTAGAATAGATATGCTATCCATCTCTTTCTTTCACAGCCATTAGAATTAGAGTTCAACTATAGGGGACCTAGAAGTTTCTAGGCTATTTAAAATACATTCCAGAAAACCAAGAGTTTTTAAAACTTCTGCAACCTTTCCAGATGTTCCTTCATGGCAGTTACTCACCTGAAGTGTTCATCAACTCCTAGTTGCCTAATTTAAGGGACCATTATGACCTCGTATCCTATAAATCAACTCCTGTTCTATGGGTATAGTCTGATAACTTTGACCTTAATTTTAAATTATAAATGTTTTAAAATCTATATAGTCCTATATTGGGTTTGTGAATTCCCAGGATCTTCTAGAAGATAATGACAATTTTAGAAGAAAATAAAGAAAATGTGAAGAAATAAGCCAACATGTTTAACAGAGAGAACAAGTTGTTAACTACTTTAGCACTCTACAACTTATGTTGTTCTGATTTTAAGAGAAAAATTGGTGTATCTTCTGTACTATACACCCCCTTTTCTAAATATCTTTCACCCCATTTTTAAAAATATACTTTTCTCTTCTTAACATAATATACCTCAACCTTCTAGTCATTTCTGGGAACTATTATATTGGCAGCTAAAACTTCCCATTCATCTATAAAGTACACCACACATGAAATAGACTCAAGGGAATATGGGCCTTCCAATATTAAAAGTAGAAAATGTTCTCAATATTAAAAGTAGGAAATTGGTAAGACAAATTCATAACAACCCTAAGAACCACTTAGAGTCCTCTGAGAATGAAAATGTGCCGCTGTTCTTACACCCATCAATCAACAATATTTGGGGTCATGTCTCCTACTCCAAAACAGATTTCACATACTTTGCAACATAGATATAACAGCAAACACTCTCAAAATTTGTTAGCCTATATCATCTGTAGTTTTTTTATCTAGTTGATGCTGAATTAGTAAAGGAAAGAAAGCTATTCCAAGTACATAGCATAAACATATACATAATTGGTCAGTATTCACTGATGCTGAGAAAGCAAAGACTATAAAATAATGGACTTGATTAAAACATTAAAAGAATAAGTATGGTTTCTACCCACAAAGTAGGCCCAGTTTTAATGGTCTATCCAAAGCAAATATAATCAATGGAAATACGACCTGTAGTAATGATCTTAGTTCCCTGAGGAGATTAGTCAGGAACTCTCTTAGTGACTCACAATACTGTTTGCATCTTTATAATTACAAACTTGTCTTTTGAATTGTACTCACCTATTAAGCACAGTTATAACAACTACATTTTGCCTGTGAATCTGGGTTTCAATTTTTGAACTAGTAATTTTATTACCTATGCTTGGCTTCTCAGTCACATGCTAGTATAGAGATACTGGAACTTTTAGCACAATTATTGACACAATCAGCTCCAACCAACTATAGGCAAAATTTGCACTGTCAGCGGCTGGCTTATTGTGCATCTCAGAGAATTTAGTTGCAAGAACTGCACAATATCTTTAAGTGACAAATTTCAGGACTGCTTGAAGTTGTACCCCAAATTGCCTAATCTACTCAAGCAAAATGAAAGAACTTTGCAGTTTTTCAAATAATTTTGAGAAGACCACTTTCTTTAGCTGGACCTATTTGAATAACAGTCAGGGAAAGGTATAACCATGAAGATTAGAACTTGATAAAAGACTGAAATTTTGAACAGTGACAACTGAATCTTCTCCCAGGCGCCCTCGTAACTGCTTACTACATCCACTAGTTGGAGCCATGACACCATTCAGAGCAGTGCGTGAATAATCACGTGCATCTCGTAATCTTGAAACGCACAGGCACTCCTTCTAAGTTTCCATGGCATATTTCAGACCTTGAAGTTTATCAGCTCATCCCTTTGACATTTTAAAAGGATCCTAAAAATGATTAGTAGACTTACAGCTGGTGGCTGTAAGACAGTCTGCTGATTTTTAATACAGTACTTTAGAAAATGCACTGTATGGACACGCAGATTGAGTGCAAATAAAATACCCATTGCATCAGTTGCATTTTTATTCTTTTCTAAGCTGTGACTCTGGGGACTCAACTCGGCTGGCTTCAGCTCAGATCCGCGTGTCATCTTGTTCCAGAAGCCAGGGTCGGAGGAACAGCCACTCTCTAAGGCCAGCTGTTCTCATGGAGGAAGTCAGGGCTGAAAGGTGCCCCCCAAAACTACAAAATTTAAAGCTTCTGCTCACACATGCACAGTCAGTTCCTCAGCAGAGACCCTGGTTTTTATCTTCTTGTTCACATAATACAAAGAGAAGGAAAGTGTAGCAATTCCATTTTATTCTCACTGTTATATAAAATATTCATGAACAAATAAGCAGCATATTCTGTGAATCACATTCACTTAATTATCTTTAACATTAAGCTCTTATACCAGCCCTCACTGGTATAAAAAAGTGAACTTCTGTAGGGAGTCAGCTGTTATGCTCATTACTTAAAAAGTAAAGTGATTCTTATTCTGCCATAACAGAGAAGCTTAGTGCCCATGCATAAAATATAACTCCCTGGGAATGGAAAATAACTAGGCAGGGAAAATGTTCTGGAGATGCTTCTCCCAGAAATGGGGCCAAAATGTAAAGAAATCCCCAGCTAGTAGCTAGGATCCTCTTAGTCATTTTTTCTTCTACACTTTCCATTTTAATACGGTCTGTATCTCCTACCTTTTCCCTGTCTTGCACACACACACACACACACACACACACACACACACACACACAATTATACAATGGTAATGGGATAGATTCCTTCAAATTAGAAATGCAAAGGAAGTCAGCTTTTATGGACAGTTCCATAATTCTGTGATGTTTTGCAATGTAAGTGATCCCCAGTGAGAAATAGTCGAATAGTAGTCATTCGACTTGGCCATTTTTTAATTACGAGACCATCATGTCTTGCTTCAACAACATATGAATTGAGCTATATGGATTAAATCTTCCTCCAACTATGACCAAAAGAATTCTAAAACACTACCTGGACTGTCTTTGAAGAATGGCTATTTGTCAAATGCTTCTTCCAAGAGACACTCAGCAATAACTAGTAATACTGGGTGACTTTGTAGTGTCTTAGGCATTTTTCTCAGTATTTTTTATGGTTCACACATAAACCAAATAAGAGGAGAATTTAAAAGGTGGTGGAGTATTACTTAAAAAAAATAGTGATTCTGACCCCTGGCTGTACATTAGAATCCCATATGCATTTTAAAAAATACATACATGCTGGTGGTGTTCAACATAGAAGATATAATTCAATCATTGATTGAACAAATATTCAGCAAGAGCCTTTTACATACCTGCCACTATTCTAAGTGCTGAATTTAATATGTTTAGAGTAAGACATAAAATTCTAGATTATTAATAAATTTACAAGTGAAAATAATTGACATGAATGCACATAGTCCTAGTAAAACTTAGTTTAACACTGGGAGTTTTATAACTTTTTCTTTCTTCAAGTTCTTTTTTTTTTTTTTTTAATTTCGCCCTCCCTCCTCTCCCTTTCTTCAAGTTCTTAACCATCGTATTCCTGGTATAAAATTATCCACATTCTCCTAAAACTCTTAGAGCAACACGTGCCTCGTTACTTTGAAGGCAGGCTATTCCATGGTGGCATAGCTCTAAATGATTTTTTTTAACTGTATTTTCATCAAGAAATGCCTTTTACCTTTTACTTCATAGATTCCAAAGAAATCTACTCCATTCCCTTAAGACAGTGCATGATACATTTTTCTGCTGCCCATGTTTAGACTGACTCAATGACCTTTTTTTCACCCCTTACCACTAGCTTTATTATTTAAGCTATTCATAAATGCACTTTAAGTGTTAAACAATGATAAGAGGTTTTCAGGTTTATAAAATAATCAAATATAAAATTGTCTATGTAGATAAAGAGAAATATATTTAAAAATTCTATGTACATTATTTGTGGTATTTACAGTATTATGACATAATATAATTTAGCAATAATTTTAAATTCAGTATTTAAAAATGAAGCTCCTATGAAGATAATATATAAAATCCTACAAAATAATATGAATTGGAAAAAGTCTATCAACCAAACATAATTCATATTTTTAGAATAAAGCTATAATGAAAATATAATGAATTCAGTTGTTTTATTTTAATAGTTTATTTTTCTCTGGGATAGCCTTGAGGCAGCCCCAGTAATGGACGCTTTGTGCAGCCTGGCTTGTGAGTGGAAAGGAAGAGGCGAGGAGCTGAGGGTTAAAGGCCAGGAAAAGATTCAGATAAGACAGTGTTTGAACCTACTGGAATGACTTTTCATTTCTGGGGAAAACAAAATGAAGAGAAAATGTGCCATGTATTATCAGTGTGCCATCCTAATATCATGGACAGTGACTTTATTATGCGTGAGCAAGATGTTTCAGAGATTACCTGAAAACAAGGTATTGCTATTTACTATGGTGTTACTTCTCCGTAGATTTAAACCATGTCTTCCTGAGTCTGATGTGCGTCTTCCTGTCCAGATGATGTCATATTTTTTCAGGAAATTATGTTGGAAATATATTTTTAAATGTATGCATGACTGTACCGATTGTTCCTCATTTATTATCTTCAGTTCGATTTGGCAACTACCAGACTCTAATCAGAGCTGTTAACTCGTGCATAGTATGCGGTATTCATCATGTAACTGTAGAGAATATGATCAAAAACAATAAAAATGAACACTTTTCAAGAAAATGGACACCTTGTTTGTCCCATTTTTATAAAGAACAAACTTTATTTCATCAAAGGGTCACATCGTTTCCCTGACAAATGTCAGACAACGTTTCTGCTCAGGTGGCAACCATGACATCTGGTTACAAACCCACTGACACGTCATTCAGGGAAGACTGGATATGTGCGTCCCGTGGGAGGAGGGTATGACGAGGGGGAGAGAGGAACTTACTTGTTGGATGGACTGAGAGAAGGCGTGTTACTATCTAGAAAAGTGGGTTGACATGATCATACTTACAGCTTTTGTATGTGTGAAAGCCTTTCCTTGTAATCAGTTTATTGAGCAAAGCTACCTTTACTTAACTTGTCCGTGGAGACCGTTTCAAAACGGATTGTACGTCTTTTTCTTTCTTTGATCTGGATTTACAGCTCACTCTTTTCTTCCACATCATAGGCTGGAGTTTGGTGGTAGTATAATAGTAAGGAAATACTTGAAAAATTAAGGCATTAAAAATTTAAGAAAATATTGCAGTGTGGTATACAATAACTGGTCTCTTATTTTTGGAGTACCTACATGTAGATGTAACAGGCTTTTACATAATGGTATGTACTTATTGGCAGCACAAGGCTCAGGAAAACGGATAGATTGAAAAATTCTTGCTAAATAGGCGTTATGATTTTCCTTGATGAGCTGGGAGTCGCATTTGAACAGTTCAGATAATGAACTGAAACTCTTGACTGAAAGGCCACTGAATCAGGCAATGCCATCTGTAAGTACAGTGCTGTTCAGAGGTGATAGATTCTCATACAAAATGTATGGAGTCAGCATGATGCGACTATCACTTATTAGTAAACTACAATTTTAAGAAACCAATTTGTACTACCATGGTTTAAAATATTTTCATTTTTCTCATTACAGCCACGGTTTTCAATACCATTAAATTGGTTGTTTTTCTTTGGGTATTTTATCACAATTCATTCTTATCAATAGTTACTTTCTTCCTTGAGAAACCAATCTGCTGTGCATATGCGTTGTTTGTAGTTTGCGTATAATTTACAGTTAGCTACCCTGCTGTGGAAATCTTATATTGGAAGGAGGCCAAAGTGACTGGACTGCATGCAATATGCTATAAATATTCAGGTACTTTGTTTTTCTGTTTCCTTATATTTGACCCCATGTGTTGTCTTATCAAGTTATCTCAGTAGATGCTCTTTACCCAACAATGAACTGCTCTGAAAACCCACCGGGACCTGGAAGTTGGGCTGTGAAAGAAGGTTCGTTCACAGTCTGTTGTGACGTGAGGCAGGAGTTGTCTGAAAATTTGTTCTCCAAACAATGAATACTCGTTAGAAATAGGACAATGTTTACTTGTGCAGCCTAATGGCTCTGGACCTTCCAAACAGTTCTCTGCTTTTAAGGCATCCATACAAAATAAATATTTTGAGTTGATATCAGATTGCCTTTTCTCTGAAAAAAAAAAAAGATCCTTCTAAATGATCGGTTACAGAAATCATTGTATATTGATTTATAGGCTCTTTTTGAAACTATGACTTCACCCAAAAAAGCAATTTCATACAAACCTCTTTTGAAATATTTTTTTGTGTGAGAAGCATTCTTACAAGTGTAACCTTGCATATCTTAGGTGACGAATCAAAAAACTATGGGGTGAAATATAAATAGGAAACCAAGTGCATTTATTCAAATTTGAAACCGAGTAGGAAATGCAAAAGCATAGATTTAATTTTTTTTAATTGCCAGAGAGTTGCTGAGAGAAAGTTGATAATGGACAATTCAATTCCTTGAGAGAAATATAGTTTTAATCTATTACATTGTATTTAATAAGTGCCAGAATAGACGCTAGAAGTCTGCCTAGTGATAATATTGTTATCTCTGGATGTTTCCTTTGCTCTCCTCCTCCTCAGCAACAAATCATTTTGAGTGCCTGCTGATTAGATCAAGAAAACCTCAAGGAGGGCGCACAGGAGAGCGTCCTCCACGTTCAGGAGCAAAGCCAGGAAGGAACTGACACCTGCAGGAACCATGGGTCCTGGACAGGAGGCTCATGTTATGTTCACTTTATGTTTGCACTATTTCTAGGGAATCAAAAAAAATCCCTAAATAAGACTCAATCTTTTCTAAAATTATGGAATGTACACCGATGTAGTGCCTGTAATAAATTACAATATTTTTCCAATTCAGTTATTGATTTATTTTTTCCCTTTGTGAATGAAAAAGAGGAAGAATTAAGAATAAATGGAAATGGCATACTCTTTGTAATTTACTTTGAATCTAAAAAATCAGAGCCCATTTACTGATGCTGAGCTGCTTATAGTAGAAATATCATTTTCATATGGTCTGTGAAGGTTAACTAATGAAAATGTTGGGAAAAATGAAGGAAGCTGTTATAATGTATCATAAAAAAATACATCTAGGCAAAATTTCTCATATCACTTACTCTCCTAATGAGCAATGTAATTTAGTTTCTAAAAGGAAACTCTTAAAAAGTAACATTAATGTGATACTATTTAATATTGTTAGCACATTTTTATTAACTGTTACATTGGTCTTGTTTATGCTAAACTTTTTAATATATGCAATGTATCATATTCTAAAGCAATAAAATGTGACAGATGAGCTCACATGCCATTATTGACATGATTAAACTCCTAACTGATCAAAAGGTTTGATTCTTTTGACACAGAAATATACAGAATATGTACAGAAAAAATATATATACAGAATATAAAAAGTAATATGCAATTGTCTATTTTAATATCATTATTCTGCCCTTTGAGTTATTTCCCAAGTGAGATGGTCCAAACCCCTTTGGCATTATACCTGTGAACCCAGTACATACTGAAAGGTTTTCTCAAATAAGAAAATAAATCACAAATAGTTACATGCTGCATGCTGCATATCTTACACAGCTCCCCAAAATTGTCTAAAGAACTTACTTATACCCATTACTAGAGTTTTTTCTTAATTACCTGTAAATTAAAAATTTAGCTGACATTCATAAAATACCTAAGGCTATTATATTTTCAAACATCACACTTTTTTTAATGTTATAAATGTAAGCCACTCTGGGCCTAAGCCACAAGATGGCTCCCTCTCATTGGTCTGGGACACGCAAATGTCATTCAAAATCATGAGACTAATTTCACTATCAACTGAGAGTGATATTTTGGCCTAAAAAAAGTGAAAAAAGTTATGCAAGTCCGTGCAATCCTCTTCAACAGCTTTATTAAGTAGAGTTGGGGGGATAACCTACTTAAAACCCTTATTGCACAAGTGATGAAAAGTCTAAAGATAAAAGACAGTTCTGCCTTTATGACACATCATGAATGTCCATGTCACTGATCCTAGTGACTGTGGGGCCGGGGCTACTGCTCTTCCAGCCCACCCTTGCCCTTGATCTTCAGATCGAGGCCCTGGTTTGCTGAGGTGTCAACACATGGTCATGCTGATGAGGATACATATTAATTTTGAAGTCAGGAACCATGTGCCAGGGGGCTCATCACCATTCAGCTTATGCTCCTCTTGTCTGTGCTTTATTTTGTCAACTTGCTCTTCCATATCTGACTGGAGGCCCAGAGGTCGGACGGCTAGATGTAGAGACAACTCACAGGAGAGAAATGAGAGGAGACAAAGAATTCTTGTTTAGCATCTCCATCAGCCCCGAGTGTGAAAAACCAGCTGAAAACATTTCCATAACTGCTTTAATTTCTTTGGCTGAATTAACTGGTTACTAATACTATAGGAAATAATAGACAGCCCCAGCATTTCAAATATGGAAGAGAAACATTGAAAGGAAATTTGAATCTGTTGTCAAGATGACTAAATTTAATCCAACTGTGTGTCATGTCATTCTCCTACTTCAGTGTATGATTTCACATCTATACCTTCAAGGTAGACGTAGGGTTGATTGTGTCATTTAAACCCAAGAGCAAAACTGTTTCAATTTCTATTTAATGATAAAGATGAAAATATTTTATTTAGACATCAAAAGCTTTCATCTCTTGCACAGGTCTGTAATTTTCAAAAGTATTGGGCAAAATTCCTCGATTCATCTCTGCTCTATGTCATTTGAAGGAAATAAAATATATTGTAAATCAACATTTATTGTATATGGTAGAATTAAAATTTAGAGGAGAAATTATAAATAATCTACGTGTTCAATTTCAGAATAGTGCAAACATAGGAATTAGCATCAGCCTTGACCATGCTTAGTCTGCTAAAATTATAATACAAAGAAGTATGTATTGGAGAAAGAAAAGTGAACATGAAATTATTTGAACTGAAATAATGTTTAAAAGTTCTTTGGGCACCTCTGTGCTCTTTGCTATTCACCCCTACATTTTCTTTAGTGCATATTTATTCTTCAATAAATCTATGATATTTTTATTGCTTAATCTGATGTAGAGTATAAAAGTTGAAACTCTGAGTTTCCTTTCAGTTTCTATATATTTGTTAAAAATAAAACTTCTTTAAGATGATTTTGCCATTTACAAACTGCCTCGCAATCCTTATCAAGAGCATAAAAGCAATCACATAAATCAAATGATAGTCGTGTTTGAAATGCACCACAAGGGTTTTCAAGGAGGAAAATAATTCTTACTTGACTCTGGCAAGTTAGAAACTATCACAGTGAAGTCAAGCTGAGTTTAATTGAAAAGTCACCAGATAAATATGGGTCTTCCTTGGCCTCTTCTACACTCATACCTGCTCTAATTCCTGTTCAGGTTTTAGATTTAGGGGAGATGAATTCATTTCAAGTTCCCTGACCAATATGCAGCACACATAAGGAGATAATTGGTCCGTGTATAAGCAGCCTACACCCTGAGGAGGCCTCACAGTGGTCCAGTTACCTCTGAGGCAGATTAATGTTCTCTAGTCAACCCCAGTGAGAAAAAACAGGAGTGAGAAAAAGGCTCGTCAAGGTGAAAACGTGTACATTCTCCTTTGTTACAAATGCTCAAAGTCATAACCTTCTGCCTGGTGGCAGACCTGTTCAGCCACCTAGACCTCTCCCCCAGGCTAGTAAATGTCACTGCATGCATGAAACCATGAGTCGAAGATCGGAGACTAATATTTTTGCAATCTCTATAAATGGGGTTAAAAGTTCAGTAACAGTAGAAAACTCACATGTTCTCCCTAATTTGTATGTCTAATGCCACATGAATATAATTCTTCTGTTTACATGTCCACATATGTTATTTCTATAACCTCAACACTTACCTACTGAGTGATCATTCAATAGATGGTGTTTAATAAATCAATTAATGAAATAAAGCAAATTACTAAGTGTTGGTTATTGTAGAAATTCAGGCACATAATGGATTCTCAATATGCTCATAGCCTAGCTTCCTTAAAAATTTCCTTTAGAAAATAAATATAAATATTCTGACTGGATACAAGCACCAGTCTGGTTTATGGCATATTAATGTGCCTTATGCTTAAGTCTATGTTGGAAGGAATTAAATTACCTTTTCAAAGTAGATAAAATAATGTACTTTAGTGAACCAGATATCTGTCACATTCAGAATTTATGGCCCCATACATGCCTTGAAGTTGGAAAGTTGAGAGTAGAACAGGATATGATTCACAATGTAATAGTAATTTTTTATCATAAACATTTAATGCAGTTAAAAAGATCATTTACAAATATAAAATGGTATTTTATTTGTCCCAGAAAATGATATTATTTTAAGGCGCACTTTAACTCTGACATCTAATCTGTTCACCACAGTGCTCCCACAATTACCTCCTTTCAAGTTTGCAATTACCCAGATTATTTAGTATGATTTACTTTAAATACTGTTACTGTAGAGTTTCTGTTTGGTTTTCGCCAAATCCTCTAATCCTCTCATTCCAGATTTTTTTAATCGGTGAAATTATTTCTATTCAATAGAATGGTTATTCTTTAATTTTTGCTTGCTCACCGAAAAGAAAACCAGAATTTTAATTCTGCTTAGTTCTTTGTGAGGTTATGTATTTATAAATATAACAGGGGTGGAAGCTACTGGCCGCGTTCTGCAAAATGGGGTCAGTACACACCCAAACCATGGGGATGTGTTAAAAAGCAAGTAAGCCAGAGATTTACTAACATTTGCAAAATGTTTCCTTGGCTAGAGGTTCATAACTCAGGGACTACATTTGAAAGCCATCTGCAGCATTTTGAACATGTTAATCGTTTTGCACCAGGGAATTTCAATGGGACATGTTCAACTCTGAATTTTAACGAATATTTCTCCCGTGGGGCTACCAGGTAAATAGCAAAAACATCTGTGGTAGATGCTGGGATCTTGCTAAATGACAACAAAATTCAATATATTGAAACAAAAATAAGTAGATGGGTCACATTCAAAATGTGTTTGTAAGTAATTTATTGTGAACATAATCCTTTGTGTGTCCTCCACTGTCGCATAGTAAGGTCAAGTGAATGTTGTGTATGAATTTCA
This sequence comes from Phataginus tricuspis, assembly GCA_029783875.1. NCBI lineage: Eukaryota > Metazoa > Chordata > Mammalia > Pholidota > Manidae > Phataginus > Phataginus tricuspis. The sequence continues at coordinate 33,259,713 of JAQQAC010013566.1, forward strand.
AGTGTCTATGTATTCAACCATTTTGCACAATTCCACATGAAAAAACAAACTAAAGAAGATGCCAAACAGTATTGTACCTAAATCAATATTTGTCATATAGCAAAGGGGAGAATAACATGAAAATCTTTCCCAATGTTATTATATAACAAACCACATCAGTCATCTTTCAGAAGAATTGCTGTAGCACCTGGAGTCTAGTTGTGTTATGTCAGTTCACCCCTGTGACTCAGAGCTTATGGCATATAAAAGTTACGTTTATATGCACATCCTCTGAGAACTACTGTGATTCACCATGACGTTACTGTACATGATGATATGTGTTTCTTTAATGATTGATGGTTCTGGGAAGATTTCAAGGAAGAACAATTACTACTCTCTGATATAATTGGTAATCAGCGTAACCAGCAGCATTTTATCACTTCATCATCTCACAATATTTATAGTCCCTTAGATACATACAATGAGATATCCTAAAGATATTGTGATGATATATATTAAAGATTGAATAGAAACCCTGCCTTCAAGAAAAGTAAAATTAATTAGGAGATGCAAGGGGAGCACTAGAGCAGAAGAATCATATCCAGATAAGCTGATTAGGGCACAAAGGGACTTCTATCACAGGTGTTCTAAAAGGTGGTGTAGAAAAGTGGTGAAGAATGTGAAAATCAGAGCCAAACTACCCAAATTAAGAACTTGGTTCCACCACACTGGCAGTAGATGGTACCACTAACATCATTTATTTTAGACAAATTTCTTTTGTCTCTTCTTGTCTTCATTCCATCTTCTGTAAAATTGAGATACTTTTAGAACTGCCATGAAAATTCCTGAATTGGTATTTGTAGAAAAAGAAAAAAGTTAAAGTGCTTATGAAATGAAATAGAAACAGGTAGCATTTTTAGTAGCTAGCCTCAGGCTGCAAGGAATAAAAGCATACTTGTATTCATTCAGGCGATAAAGGTTTATTATAAAGAGACACAGAAAATTACAAAAATCATCCTGGCCGCTGGAACATCGTGGTCGGTACAAGAATGAGAGCGTTCCTGCCCATTAGCAAATTCCACACATGGAGCTTAGTCCACAGGCATTTGATAAACATTTTGGGAATGAATAGTGAAGGACACACTGCCAAGCCAGTATTCCTAGACATTGGGAAATCATTCAAAATATATCTCTAACAATAATAATAATAAATAGCTACATGGTCACACCCTCAGAGCAGGCATACATGGCTTCCTGCTCCTGGGGCTCATAATTTCATGATTATAGGGCTCAAACAGACCGTCTTTAATTCAGCGGCTCCTGGGAATAAGCAAGTCTCCCCTAGCTTTTTTTCTCTCTATAAAGGCTTCTCAGGGGCCGTCAGCTCCCTGCACTGTCTTTCAGCATCTGCTCCCATTATCAACTATGAACCTGCTCCAGAGGCCCCTCTGTCGAACCTCCACAAAGCAAGAGTTTAAATGATTCCATCAGTCACATTCCAATCTAATCTGCTTCCATCAGACAGAGCTTTGCATCTTAATAGATTAAGGTTACCTCTTAATCTATTAGCTTCTTTATAAGTTGGGTTTAGGTATCCACTCCTGGGTTCATTGACTGTGGCCAAGGGAAAAGAGTCATGAGTATCGAGGTAGTATGACCTCCTTGTCCTACCCAAGACAATTTCCTGAAACATCATGGTGCCATATGAGAAAAGTGGAAAATCCAAAACTATACCACATACAACACAATGTCATTGGTGAAGCGTAGCCACGCACATGTACACGGATAGTTTATAAGTAGTTGAACCATCAGGAATGGTTGTAAATGGGGTAAATACTTAATGAAAAATATTCTCAAGAAAAGCCTTCAAAATGGACATGAAGTGTTCAAAAGGTAAAATCCACAATAATAGTTGATTCTTCATATTATAATATTTTTTAGAATTATGTCCTATTCTGTTTTCCTTTTTAAGCATAGCCTTTAGTTGATAAAAAGACAAAGTTAGATATTGTCATCTAATTAAGAAGACAACATTAGATATTGTGGGTATAAGACATAGTTAAGCTGTATATAGAAGCTGCATAGTTCAACTTATATGCTTGGAGAAAAGGTGTTCTTTTTAAAATTGAGTATTAACATAAGAACCTATTTGGTTCCTGCTATTAAATTTTTTTTAAATTTGCTACTTTATTTTTCTTCTGTGGTAAATATAGTACAGTGATAGTATAGAATTATGTTGTTTGAAAAGATGAGAATTTAAATGCTAAAAGGCAGTTATTCTAACTGCAACTTTAACTACTATGTGGAAGTAGAGATACAGGAATACACCAGTAGCAAACAGAAATGCTTTAATTTACTTTTCCTCTTGAATATTAAATCCAAGAAAGTAAATTCACTTATACACCATTAATTAAGGCTTGTTATTACTTAGTTGCAGATTAATTTAGGCTTTAATGTACTTATGAGCTTAATTTAGATTTTTTTGGATTTGATTTTTTAATTCATTTTTAATTTCCTTGCTCTTTCTTGCCATGCTACTTATGATATGGAGACTACAAAGATTTTTCTTGTTAGAGATATATTTCATCTATCTGCTCAGGAACAATGTCCAAAATCAGAAGAGGCGGAATAAATAAATTATGGAGATTCTAAGTGTGTTGAACATTGAATGAGAAAATAAAGTTTGCATGAAAACAGCATGCTAACATCAACTCAGAAAAGGTATGCTTGGCACAAAAGGATTTTAAAAATCAGAAAACAAAATGAATGGCATGAATTGATTAAAGGCTTCCAACAATGTTACTGCTCTCAGGTGGAGGTTTCATAAGAGAAACAAGAACTTGACATGAAACAAACCAGTAATACCCATCAGATTCTATAATTGAGAACAAAAACTGCCTCACTCCTTAGAAGCCTAATCACTTTTTCATTGGTAGGAAAGCTGATGAAACTTGCCATTCTACTGGGAAAAAATCAGCTTTTTTTTGGTGTCAAGAACTGTTCTACCCAAATCCTTATGAGAACTCTTGAGTTTTGAAGAAACCCCTTTTACTATAATAAAGAGTACTGTATAGCGTGATTTGACGCTCCAGCTCAGCCAGCTTGTGTTCACCGCTCATACGCTGATCTAAGTTTGGAAAACGTCTTGACCCTCTATGACTAATGTTTTTCTGAGATTCACTGAATTATTTATATTGAGAGAGATTGGGTGTTCTACAAGGCATGAAACATTTTCACTGAGATATGTATTTTATGTAATTTATTCACTTACTAAAACAGCATTGGGTCCCCTTAAAATCAAAGATTTTAGAATGTTATGAATCAATGCATTGTTATCTGTGTCATACTTTACCTATATCACACCTCTGGCTCTACCCTCCGTCATTCTACCTAAATTTATCTCCCAAAAGCATCTTTATGATAACCAAACCTCATGGACATTTTTATGCCTTGATTTTCATGAACCTCTCTCTGTCAGCTATTTTGAATTTTAGTTCTGTTTCATCTCACACATGTTATTCTCAGACAATTCCACCCAAACAAAAAGCTTCAACCATGACCCTGTGGTAACTGGTCTCAAATCATTATCAGCATTCACTGACCCAGGCTCCAAATCCCTATTTCTCAATCCCTGTGTCCCACAGACACATTAAATTCATTTCTAGCACTAGCCTTAACAAAACCAAAACCCCAACTTCTGATATGCTCTCTCTCTTTCAGCAGCATCACTAGGTTGTGCCATACATTTTCCAGTCATCTGAAACCTCTCTCCCACCATCGGCCCTCTGATTTACAGGCTTCCCTTGTTTCACTGAGTTTTACTTTATTGGGCTTTGCAAATAGAGCATTTTTTACAAAATGAAGGTATGCATCAGCCCTGCATAGAGCAATCTATGGGCACCATTTTTCCAACAGCATTTGCTGACTTTATGTCCCTGTGTTACATTTTGGTAATTCTTGCAACTTTTCAAACTTTTTCCTTATTGTATTTGTTATGGGGATCTGTGATCGGTAAACTTTGCTGTTACTGTTGTAGGTGTTCCGGGGCACCATGAACCACACCCTATGAACTGAAGAACTTGTTCTGGCTGCTTCCCTGACCTCTTCTCCTTCAGCCTCCCTGTTCCCTGAGACACAACAATATTGATATTAGGCCAATGAATACCCTACAGTGGCCTCTAAGTGTTCAAGTGAAAGGAAGCATCTCATGTCTCTCACTTTAAATCAGAAGCTAGAAATGATAAAGCTTAGTGAGGAAGGCTGTCTGAGATGCTGTCAAGCAGCATCCCGTGCTAGAGAGACACTGTCCACGAAGGAAGAGTCTATTGGTGTGGCAAACTTCCTTGTTGTCTTATGTCAAGAAATTGCCGTGGGCACCCCACCTTCCAGCACCCACAACCCTGATCAGTCAGCAGCCAGCAGCCCTGAGGCATAACCTCCACAAGCAAAAAGATTACAACTCACTGGAAGCTCAGATGATGGTTAGCGTTTTTTAGCAATAAAGTAATTTTTAATTAAGTATACATTTTTCTAGACAATGCTATTGCCCACTTGATAGCCTACGGTATAATGTAAACACAACTTTTATTTAGGTTGGGAAACAGAAAAATTCACTGGACTATTTTCACTTTATCACAATAGTGAAAGATAAATTCACTTTATCACAATAGCCACTTTATCTCAGTGGTCTCGAACCAAAGCTGTACCCTCTCTGATGTATGCTTATAACTGGCTATTGGGTGGCCCCATTCATTATCTTATATCTGTTCTCTCTGCTGTCGTAATAGTTCAGATCGTAATCTTTTCTCAGATGAATTCCAAACCATTTCCATCCCACAGGTTTTAGTTATCCCCACCCCCAATCAGTCCAAAGGGTTTGTTCTAAAAAGAAAGATACACTTGTATTATGTCACGTCACTGCTTAAAATTCTCTAGTGGGACTCTGTTGCTGACAGTGTAGTTAGCCTTTCATGGTCTGGAAATCCTACTCCAGCCATTATCTGGAAACTGCAAATATTTTTTGCTCCAAATATATTAAATTACTTATAAACTTCTAAACATTACCATATTTCAGGGGGACTTTTACACATGCTCTTTAATATATTTGGTTAACAACATGTTATCATCTTTACAATACTTAGTTCCCCTTGGAAAATATTATCATGTAGATTACAGACACATACTGCATTAGGTAAACCCACTGTCACTCTTTTCCTGACTTCCAAAATATTTCATATATACATCTGTTATAACAACTATTCCCGATGCTGTCATTGTTTTTCTTTGAGAAAACATTAATCATTGAGATTATTTTTTTTTAATTTCTGTACACCTATGATTAACGTATCAACTAATGGTTAGTAATACTCCATAAATAATTTTGGAATAAAGTAGTGGATATTAGAAAGAAGCATACTAAGCTTGCAGGAGTAGCAAAAAGAATATACAAAATGCCAATCTCAGACATGATCAGTTACAGAATTTATTACACATAAACTTATTATGTACATAATTTATTATATATATATAATTACACATATCATATATGAATTACTTTATATAATGTAAGCATATCTATATGTACATACGAGCAGAGAACAAAATTTTCCATATGTGCTTCCTTCTTTGATTTGACTCACATTTGCAAACGCTGTGCAGGCTATGCATCTGTAAATGGCCTTTGCTTACCTTTCTAGCAGAACGGTGGCCAAATGTAAGGATATAATAGCAGGATGAGTTATAAAGCCAATCACCCAGTGACGCTGTCACCCCAACACCCAACCTCTATTGGGAGAATTTTATTTTATTTTCATTAGGCATTTTGTGGTCACAAGGATGTGCCCAGCGGGAGTGGAAACCTCCAGAGGCTCATTCCGTTAAGCGTGCTGACAAGTGATGGTGACATTAATTGTGGTCCTGTTCGAAGTTTAAAGCCAGAACCGTTTGTACCCCGTTGAAAGTCTTAAGCAAACAGAGGCTCTACCGCGTAACCTCAGAGAGACTCGTGCCGTGCCGGGCGACAGACGCATGTTTGCAGTGCCCAAAGTGAGATGTGTATGGTCCGTATTCATGTTACTTTTTTGGTTTTGTTCCTGAGATAGAATGCTTTTCTTTCATAAAAATCATAATACATTGAATGACCATAGGACCATTTGGGTTTTAGTGTATCTACATGATTAAAAAAAAAAACCCTGTTCCTTTTTTTATAGCTCCAATAGTTACAAAGACAGACCAGAAGACTGAAACTGGAGAAAGCTGAGAGAGCAAATGAGTAAGAACTCAAGGGCTATTTCCACCAGGGCCGGCCATGCCGCTACTTAGCAGCTCTCCGAGTGACCATCCCACACCTTAGTCTCCTCAGCTACAAAACAGGGATTCTAAGAGGATCTTTTTCAGAGGGATGAAAAGCATAAAAGAGTTGGTGCGCATACTGTTATATGACAATTGAGACTATTGCTTTTGCTTTTGTTTTTTCAGCAAATTGTAGAGACATACTAAATATATATCCCATAGCAAGAAAAATTAATTTGTGTTTAAAAAAAATGTATCAACTTATTTGTTCATTCTCTCTAACAACATTCCTGGAGACTCTTCTGTGCCCTCTGCTGTGTTAAGTATTACTGAAAATTTGATGACAGTAGGACTGTTCCTGCCCCCTCATGTCGTCCATGGCTAGTGGGGCCACAGGTAATGAGCAATCAGATTGCACTACAACTGTAAGCTCTTGAGGACAGGCATGATATATTTTCACTTAACACACTGCCAGGCACAGAGTACACTCTCCAAAATATTTGTTGAAAAAGGAGGGAAAGGGAGAGAAGGATGAAAGGGAGGAGAGGGGAGGATGAGAACAAGCAGTAAGATAACCAGTAAGTAAGATACGAACAACCAGTAAGAAGATACGAACAACGTGCCCTAAAATGAATGAATATTCCAAATAGTCACCCCGGAAGACGAGATGGTATTTGAACGTGAGTTTTAAAAGAGGGGCTAAGGAACCAGAAGAAAACCAACTCAGGCTGAGAGAATATCTTAAAATCACACAGATGATCTGAGGCAGCCCTCTTGGGTGGGGCCTAGGTTCACGGGCAGACGGTGGAGGGACAGACAGAGGAGGGAGGGCTCCAGAGATGGCGTTGGTGCAGCACTGTGCAGATCCTGGGCTCCAGGCTTGGACTTCATACGAATGAATGAGCGGGTTTTCTTTTAGGTAGGAGGAAGCAAAAAATAAATCCTTATGAGGGGAGCATCATAACTTGCTTTGCATGAAGAAACATAATCAGGGCTTATTTGTGACAGACAAATGGCTAGAAAAGTGGTGACAGGCTACTTAACAGTGTAGTGCACAAATCAGAACAAATCACAGTCAGCCAGGCTGGACTGGGATAAGGTCACACAAGAGCCGAGGGATTTTAGAGACTGTGACTCCGTCCAGCACTTCCTCCCGTCTCCCACCACAGGGACTCTGCTTACAACTTCTAGACCTGCTCTGGGCTGCCTGTGGCAGGGCTTGAAAAATCCACCCATTCCTGTCCCGGAGGGTGGAATCCAGGAGCTGAGTCATAACTCAGACAAACCTTGCAGGCTGGACCCGATGTCAAAGGTCAAGATGAACAGGAAAGAACACCTGGATAAACATGAGGACAAAAGAAAATGAGAAAAACAACGAAATTGAAAAGTAGGCGATGGGATAAATGAACAAAAACAGACGGAGAAAATGTGAATGAAATTCGTCTTTGAAAGATAAGTCAAACACTCAAGGCAGGCAGTAGTAAAACATCCAAGCAGATGGAGGGAAATAAAAGGAACAATAAAGAAAGAAAAAGAAAAGTAGGAAATCCGCAAAATCTGGAAGAGCAAACAAGCTCATACCACCAGTACTGCGATCTTAATAACCGAGGCGGCTCTTGGCCTGTTTCTGTGTAACTTGCTCTGATTCCTGCGGGGTGCGTGTCTGTGTCATCCATGATTCTTGTAATGCACGCACCTCCTTCACAGATTCACACACCCCACTGTGGATTACACATAAAAGGAAGTAATAAAACAACAAAACCTGGTCCAAGAAATAGGCTGGAACACCGTAACCTGCCTCCCTTATGTCTCCTTTGTCCTGCAGTTCTCGGCCCTGCACCCAGGTTTTCAGCAACACTGGTCTCTGTGGCTCGGTTCTAGCTCTCACCTTACCAGGCCTCGACATCCCATGAAGTTCTCCCTACAAAAGTGAATCATCACAGACCAGTTCCACAGACCCCCACTGACTGAGCTCTTCTTTCCTTCCTGCTTCTAATGTCTTCACTTGGAAAGTTCTAGAAGGGCAGACAAATCTAAGCCGTGAATCTAGGAGTAAGAACGTGAGAGGCCTGGCTCAGGTGAAGGAGTGGACCCGCCGATCTGGACCGCTGCTCAGGATGGCGGACACCTGGTTCTATCTCGGTTACCTGGCATATTTTAGACTATATGTAACCCAAGGTCTTTAATGATAAATCTAATATATTGATCCATAGTAACACTAGAAAACATTGTATCAGACAGCTGAAAGGAATGACTTCAGGATAGTTAGATCCATAGTAACACTAGAAAACATTGTATCAGTCAGCTGAAAGGAATGACTTCAGGATAGTTAGAGTTTCATAAAGTTCAGTTCCCAATGCCCCTTCCCTCTAACATTCTATCTGCGACGTGAACATCAGTGAGTCCGTGAGGCTGGGGTGCCTGCCATGGGCACTGAAATATCATGAGAAAATGGCCCCAACTGTTTTTCCTCTTTTCTCTTTAGTCACAGTGGCCTCTGCATCATGATTTTTAGAGAACTGAGAGAAACTTCTACCTGAATACAGGAATGGACAGGAACATTATATGTGCTATACTCGTCAATGGTAATTGTATATGAAGGATGGCTTGCAGGGTACTTCAGCCACCTCTTCTGTGGTTGACACAAACTCTGCCCCTGTATCAAAAGGCAAGAAACAATTACAATAATAATTATCACTTTAATTCTTACTATTGCAAAGTATTGTACTCATTCTTAAAAATACATTATCTTATTTAATCTTCATGGTACCCTCTTGAGGTAGATATTAAGACTCCAGTTTTACAGGCAAGAAAGTGAAAGCCTTTAAAGAAGCTAATAAGATGCCTGTGATAACATAGCAAGAATATATATGAAAACATGTTGATAGTTAATATGTAAAAAAGGCAAGATGTACTTATGAAAAAAAGAGAACCTTAAAATAGTGCATTTAGGTCAGCTTAAAATGTCTTCCACTCAGGTTCATTGTGAGATTCATATATCTGTTGGACTATAAGTAGGAATTTAACTGGCAACAGACTTTCTTTAAAAAGAGAAGCAAAAAGGCAACATTCAACTTTCTCTTGCCAACTTTTTTCAAAAAAAGCATTCAGAAAACTATAAGGCTAAACATCCTCACTTGTTAATGAATATCAGACTGTATCTTTCACAATTATGGATTACTGATATTTATAGATGAGTTTATTTATTCTTTTTAATAAGATATTCATTGAATCCCTCTCCTGTGCACACATCACCCTATCCCCCTGGAGGTGCTACAGTGAAGGAAGAAGCTGGGGGCTTACGTCCTGACACGGGGTGTGTGTTCTAGTTCAAGAAACATGTGTAATGAAATAATCCCACATCAGATCAGTGATGTAAAGGTTACAAAAAGCTTAGACAGAGAGTAAAAGGATGTGTGTGTCAGGAAAGATATGTCTGAGCAGGTTTAGTGGACTCAGATGTGGATCTGTCCAACCTGCATCTCAGGGGTATGTGAGCTATTTATTCCTGGCACTGAGCTAGGACTGTGGTTCCTGTCCCCTAGAACAGTGACTGATTTGGAGATGTTCATGTAACCCAAGTGAAGGAAATCAGAATCTCTTCCTTTAATAGGGAAGAGGCTCCCATCCTGGTAGAGCTGCTAAGCTTGTAAGAAATGGGCTGTGGTGACATTTACAACTTAGAGGGAATTCATCAAAGAAATGAAAGACAGAGAGAGAGAGAGGATGTCCTCAGTGCCAAACCCAGCTGTGGCTTAAGTCACAATCTACCTCTGTACATTTCAGGTTGGGGCCAACAAATTACCCCCGAAACTGCCCATGTTAGTTTGTAACTGGTTCCTGCGTCATTACTCATGACAGAGTCATGAAATATTCACGGGTGAGATTTAAGCTTTGGCAGGAGTGATATGAAGGAAACACGTGTGAAGAAAATGAACAGAACAACATCCTTGGCAGGGAAAAGGGCGTGAGAAAATTTCCTGAGATAGGAAATAATTTTATACATTCTAAGAATTCATAGCTGTATCACCATTTTAAGAGAAGGTAACACAACAATCCTTACTGTGATCGATAAAAATCGACATTGTTTTGGAGCTCCTCACCAATAAAAGAATGAAGGGACAGAAATGGGGGGCAGCAGGGTAAAAAAGGAGGCCCAGAAGTGTCGTGTGTAGATACCTGTCTTCATGGAGAGCTTAAATATGTAGACAACCTGTTAGAACAAATAAGAGTTCTGCAGGAATTCTGAGGAAAAGGTCAGTATGAAGAAGTGAGTGGTGTTTTTACAAAACAGCAATAATCTCTTAGAAAATGTGACAATATAAAAAGATTCTATTTGTGATAGCCCCCAGCAAACGTGGTGTTTCTGGTAACAAAATTAACAAAATATATGCAAAACTGCTGTACAGAAACATGATAAAATCTTCTAGATGGACGTACAATAAACTTTAGATAATTGAAGAAAGGCATTACTAATGGGCGGGAGGATTCAACAATACATATATTTCAATTTCTCTTCAGATTTACCGGTGAATCTAATGTAATTCCAATCAAAATATCCAGGGGATGTTTCATGAAAAAAAAAAATAGGCAAAACTTTACCTGTACCCCGTTAGGGTCTTTGACGGGCCTGAGAACTAAGTTGACATAAAACAGGTTAACAGGAGAAACGTATACAGATATTTACATGCACGTTGGAGCCCCGATGGGAAATGAATACCCAGAGAGGCCACAGACTCAAATGCTTATTTAGTTTATTGAACACAGAGGGGCACTTGTAAAAGGTAATTAAATATACGGGAAAACTAAAGGAAGATTAGAGTTATTTTAGCAAGGTCTATTTTCACAGATTTTTCTTGGCCTCAACTCCCCGGTGATAAGAAAGTTTCTTGTCTCCTGGTTTCAGAGAGGGCATCTTTCACATGGGGTTTTTTATCTCCCATTTTCAGGAAGAAGAGGGGAGATCAGAATATCCCTTGTGTATCTGCTCTTTTTTAAGTGCCTTTAGCTCAAACTAATCCTTATGCCAAGTGGAACATGGGAGAGGCATAGTCTACCACCCTTCACTGCCTAAGTTAGTTCTAAAACTCATTTGGAAAAATCCGAGTGCAAAATACTCCTAACAATTTTGAAACCCAGAAAGACCAATGGAGTCAGAGAACTCCGCCTTAGTATCTCTCAGTCTATGACGAAGGCCGTTGGTATGTCCCAGGGGTTGAAGGACGCAGAATCTCAGGCCCTGTTCCAGCCCTACCCAATCAAGATCTACATTTTAGCAAAATCCCCATGTCATCTCTATGCCAACCGAAGTCCCCAAAGCAGCCATCTAGTAGTCATCACTGTTCCTTCTCTCCATAGACATAATCTTTTTCTTTCGATTATAAATTGCTTTTGATTATAAATTGGGGCACAGGCACATAGGCTCAGAACCCCAACACTTATTTGGTTTCTTTTGCGTTCATTCTATGTGTGGCCAAGACCTACTCTAAATTGTCTAGATATGCTTCCTTCCTATAAAAAACATAAGAAATATCCAAATGAACACTGCATACCTTGCACCCTACCATATGTAGGGAGTAGCATATTACCTAAGTATTCTCTCCCGTAAGTTGCTTCTCAGATGAGAATATAGAGAAACAAATGAGTACTGTCACCGGTTGTGCAGGAAGCTAAAATACTCAGGGAGGTCGTGGTGCCCGCTATATTTCTTGGAATATTATTCTGCCTGTCCTTCTTCTCTGGGTTTAATGTTTCCTTTCTGTGGTTGGCTTTCTTGATCCACTCTATGGTAGCAGAACAGGGTTTGAAGTTTGCTCCGTTGAAGCGCCACCCTACAGCTTCCTGTGGACTTCATCTCTAGTGTCAAAAGATCAAGATCCTGAAAATCCACCCCCTCTCCCAACCAGCCTGTCATTCTTATTCCTTAAACTCTGCTCCGCCTTCTCCCAGACATCTGCCATGATACACCTACTCCCAGGATGGCGTCCTCTCCCTGGGGACTACATTTCTTTCATCTGGGTTCCCCAAGTCCCTGAAATAGCCTCATATTCTAGAACTTCCAGTAAAGCACTGTCATTGCATGGGTTCTTGTCTGTCTGCCCTGGACCCGTCTCCCTGAAAGGAAGTTCTTTTTTCTCTCTATGGCATTAGCGTCTAACACAGTACCTGGCACACAATTAACATTCAATGAAGGCTTTTTGCAGAAAGAATAAAAGAAGGCCCAAGAGTAGGTAAGCAGGCCCCCCTTATTATCACTACCTGAAAATCAGAATAAACTTTTTCTTTGGAAGTGGAAAATAATTCTTAGAATTCTTAATTTTGATCTAGTCTTTTGTACTTTTTCATAATATAAAATTAGAAGTCCCTTAATACTAATATTTTGCTTAAAACTATGATATATAATCCATAGCTAAGTTTACAGTTGCATAAATGCCCAGGAATAAGTATCTTCTCAAAAAACGTTACTTACAGTTGTATTTAGCATAATTCCAGGTATCTAACTTACTGGGGAGAAAAAAAAAGGCCTTTAATTTCTTCTCACTGCCAAGAGGTCTGGCAAATTTTATCCATTTCCATTATTGAAAATATGTCTTGCTGTTTAAACCTCTGCTGCGGTTGGATTTCACAGGAATCCATCTCATATGAAGGGCTTTTTCACATAAATTTAGAGATTTCTGTTTCATATGGCTTCTCTTTCCTGTAACTCTGTGCTTCTCTTTTTCTTTTTCAAGCAATGTAGAAAATCAAGGAGATCATAACTGAATATCTAAAGTAAACATAAATTTTCATCTTGCTAATCAGTTAACTTTTTCTCAATTAACCATCTGAATTTCCTTACCACAGATGTTAAATATCAGTTTTGAACATTTCTTAATCTTTGCAAATTTTGTAGCTTCTCCTAAGTCAGAGGTTCTAGAATTTTTTTCAGGGTCTGATGAAAAATATGGCCCAGGTCACACAAAAAATATATGTGAAGATAAATAGATGTACCCAGAGATATAGGTACCCATAAGACATTTCTTTATAATTTTGAGATGTCATTAACAGGATTTATTTTTAAAGCACTGTGCCCTTTTTTCTAAGTATTTAAACAAATGCCTAGTATAAAAAGTCTTCAAACATAGTTTTACATTAACTTCCTCACAGAATAATTGATATTTATACCAAGTGTCAGAGGATATATATACATTGTTATCATTAAAAAACATCTAACCATTATTCTTTCTTGGATATTTTCATTATATTTGTTTTAAAAATACAATTCAAGTATCAAAATGTTTCTCGGGTTTGGATTTATTTAAACTGGAGGAAATAGGGATATTAATGTGACCATATAAAAAGATTTTTCAACATATGGTTTTGTGTATGATACAACCTGGTTAAAAACACAGAGATTAATGTTTCTTTTATTAAAAATTAGAGAATGGTTCCACTTGATTGTAATCTAAATTTAAAATGATTTTGATTGGCTCTTTAATTTTTAGTAAATATATAAACACAGTGCAATAAATGAGACTTGTAACTTTAAGGTTTTAGGTGCCAAATGAACACTGAGAAATACATATTTTAGAATAAACATTCACAATCATCTTCATATTCCTTATTCCAAGTATTGAGCTAAAATACTGATTCTAAAATAGGAGAAAAAATTAATTTCCTGTTGTCTTTCATTATCTCCAATTTCTAGAGAAACTGACAATCCACTTCAAATGTGACATCATTCAGAAAACTGAATGACTTATGAAATAAGTAACAGAATACTTGTTCTCAAATAACTCGTACTTGCAATGCAAATTGCATGCAAAACTTGCTATATAAATATTAATATGCATAAATTAATATACTATAAATATGCTTTAATAACATATATATACTAATTTAGCATCTAGAATGGGGAGGATAACTCACCTATGACAAGATTTGATCTGGTAAATATTCTTATTTAAATAATTTTAAGGCTTACTTAATAAAAGTCATAAGCATCCCACATCAATGAGATTGCAAAATCACTATCACTGAATACCTGCATAGTAGAAAGATCTGAAGTCTAAATAATGAGGGCAGCAAATACATGCAAAAAGGAAATTGATAATAATAGAGATCAACTCTTTTATATTGTCCTTCAGATAAAAACCCAGGGAGGTTCAAGTTTACTGGAATTTCATGGCATGAATTCTAGACAATCTTTAGTATATGGTACAAAGTGATTCCCTTAGTAGTAAGAGTAAGTTGTTACAAATAAAACTTTATTCTATTACATTGTAAACTTTTTGAAGGAAAGAAAAATGTGCTTTTCACCTAGTTTTATCCACAGTGCCTAGACTTAGTAAATTCTTGGTAAACAGTATTGAAAGAATAAAATGCAAGGAAGATTAAATACAAAGTAGTTCAATGCAGGCAAAGTCAGAGCACATACAAACATTTCCTGTTAACTAGGTAATGTGCCCATAGCCCTGGCCATGGTCAAAACAAGTCAAACGTGGTAACTGACGGAGGCCACACACTTTCAGCAACACCCAGAACACACGTGGCAGAATATAGCTTTGCATAAACAAGAGAGCCCAGGGGCTAGCCAAGCAACAATATGACTGCGAAATGCGTGAAGACGTCTTTACGTCAGAAGGGAGAGAAATAATGGTGGGCTCTGATAGCAAAGACCAACGATCTGATAGGAACTTGAATTCTTAAAGGTTGGAATGTTAAGGGAACTAATGTCTAGTGAGCTTCTATAGTACATCAGATGCTTTCCTAGGAATTTTGTAGGTCTTCTCATTTTCATCTCATAACGATAGTATGAAGAAGTATTTTTATGCACATTTTATTTTACCCACAGGTGAGGTTAACTGTTCTGAGGAAACAAAAGGAACATAATTGAGACCTGGGTCTGTGATGGTCATGCCATTCCTTCTCATGGGTGATGTTCCAGTGGGCGAGGAGAAGGGCTGGGCCACAGAAAATACCCTTGGAAAAGGAAGAGGGTTTCGAGGAGGAAAGGCACATGTGTGTAAGAGCTGCTAACTGGACCGGGTAAGTTAGAGGTTAAAAAAAATAGGATTTCCCAACAATGTGTCCTTCAAATTATCGCCAGAATTAACTTCTCAAAGCATATACCCATTCCTTCATCCACCAAATATTCATTGTCCACTGTGTACTGGGCACAAGCTGGCATTGAGAAACATTCTTTTTTAAAAGACAGACAAAAATCTTGTTCTTGTGGATGTGGAGACAGATAATAAATAATACACATAGTAAATAAATAAACTGCAGAGTCTTTTAGAAGGGGATAGGGCTTAAGGAAAACAAGCAACTTTAAAAATGCAACTCTAATCCTATTATTCTCCTCACACTAGACATTGATGATTTACTGGAAAATATAAAATGCTGCCCTAACCTCTGTGTACGCTTTCAAGGTTTTCTATGACTTTTCTGTGACTCACCTCTAGTAATACTTCTCTTTACTCTACCTCCACCGCCATCCTGAAAATGAATCATACCAGGAAACTTGATATCTTGCAAAAATACTGTACAAATATTTGCTCAAATTGTTTCTTCTGCCTGGGATTGTATTCACCTGCTAAGAGTTATTGAAACTTTAACTATCCTTTAAAGCCAAATTCACATATCACTTATTTTTCTTAGTTAATTGGAGGGCAATTAATCTTTAGCTTCTATTATGATTTATAAGTTTCCTCAAACCAGTAGTAAGTTTCTCCATCAGTGAATTGGTACAAAGATGACAAGGATGTTGCCGATCAGATTTTGAAGGTCCATAAAGGCCCCAGTTTGGTGTCTAGGCATTTTCCTCCTGCACATGTAACTTGATATGACAAAATGTACATTCCTTAGGGGTATGGAACTCTATTTATATGAAGTATATAAACTTGGAAAGTCAAATATATGGCATTGAATGAAAGTCAAAAATAAATAATGGAAAAATAAGAAATAAATATGCATCTGAAGAAGCCTTACATAACACAGTAGAAAAACATTATATTATTCCTCAAAATCTGAGAAAGAAGAAATAGGTAAACTAGAAATCTGATCAACGGTTTTCAATCTTTCGCACTCCACACAATGCCCTCCCTTCAAAACTAGATTTAACTCTAATTACTCTTATCAATGCTACACTTACCCTCTCCTCATCTCTACTTTCACTGTTTATTAAGTGTATAAAATAGCACTCTGAAATGGAGAGAATAAGAATTGATTGATACATATTCCTATGCAAACTCAAAAGAAGGGAAATGAATATGATATCAGATAAGGGTTTGTTTCCATGTTTGAGAAACCACAGTAATGAGAAAATTCATTAAAACAGATGCATTTCGTAATTTGGATTTCAGTAACACATAGCTGCATTCTTTTTTTTTGTATTTGTTTTGAGCTAATTTTTTTTTATCAAATGTACATCGCAGTGATTCAACAGTCCACCTCCTCCTCCCCTCCACTCCTGACCCCTTCTCTCCCCCATGGTAACCACTAGCCACTTTTCAGTGTCTATGAGTCTAATGCTGTTTTGTTTCTTCTGTTTTGCTTTGTTTTAGAATCCACAAATAAGTGAAATTATATGGTATTTGTCTTTCTCTGTCTGGCTTACTTCACTGAGCATAATACCCTCTAGATCATCCATTGTGCTGCAAAAGGCAGGGTTTCTTTTCTTTTTATGGCTGAGTAATATTCAATTGTGTATAGGTACCACATCTTCTTTGCCCATTCATCTATTGATGGACACTTAGGTTGCTTCCACATCTTGGCTATTGTAAATAGTGCTGCAATAAACATAGGGGTGCATATATCTTTCAAATAGGGGATCTTGTTTTCTTTGGGTAAATTCCTAGGAGTAGAATTACTGGGTTAAATGGTATTTCTATTTTTAGTTTTTTAGGAACCTCCATACTGCTTTCCACAATGATTGAACTAATTTACATTCCCACCAACAGCATAGGACAGTTCGTATTTCTCTATATCCTCACCTGTATTGTTGTTTCTTGTCTTTTGAATAGTGGCCATTCTAACTGGTGTGAGGTGATATCTCATTGTGGTTTTGATATGCATTTCCCTGATGGTTAGTGATGTGGAGCATCTTTTCATGTTGACCATTTGTATTTCTTCTTTGAAGAAGTGTCTGTTCAGGCTCTTTGCCCATTTTTTGATCTGGTTATTTGTTTTTTGAATGTTGAGACATATGAGCTCTTTACATATTTTGGATGTTAACCATTTATTGGATATGTCATTTATAAATATATTCTTACATACTGTAGGATGCCTTTTTGTTCTACTGATGGTGTCCTTTGCTGTACAGAAGCTTTTTAGTTTGAAGTAGTCCCACTTGTTCATTTTTGCTTTTGTTTCCCTTGAGATGTGTTCAGAAAAGAGTTGCTCATGTTTATATTCAAGAGATTTTTGCCTATGTTTTCTTCTGTGAGTTTTATGGTTTCATGACTTATATTCAGGTCTTTGATTGATTTCAAATTTACTTTTGTGCATGGAGTTAGTTGTATTATTTAATACATGTTTATACCCAATATTGTAGGGCAAGAAAAGAACAGGATAAAGGGAAGGAGAGAAAAATTTTTAAGGGCAGAGATAATAATATTTTACATAATCAAATCTGAAGACCTAACTAATTTCCAAGCATATTAACATTGATCAGCTCTGCTTTTTATGTACATAAAGCTAGCTGAAGGCTGATTTGTATTGTATTCCTATTCCAATTCTTAGTTCTTCCAGTTAAAATGTGTGCTTAGTAAAAGAGCCATGAGAAATAAGACAAATGGGAAAACTCTTCAGGAACAAACTACATTCCTTGGGATGGCGAGAGGAGGTCAAAAGCCCAGAAGATGCTAACATTCAATGTACTTGAAGTATATTCAAAAAAGTGTGGGAACGGAGAGAGGAATGAAGCATAAAAGGAAAGAAAGAAGGAAGTGAAAGAGGGATGGAGAGAAGGAGGGAGAAAGAGGAGGAAGGGAGGAATCAAGATTTCAAAAAACAATCTTCTTATCTGGGTTTTTTTTTCAGCATTAACCATATTATTTCATTTCAAGGTTTATAAGAAAATGTGAAGCTTAAGGAACATTATAAAGCATTAGCACATGTTACAATATGATCAAATGTCCTTGTCAACTGTATTATAATAAACTTTCACCAGCTCTTTGACCACGGCCATTTTTAGGTCTTTTGTCACTTGCAGGCAGCTATTGTTTTTCTCAGATGCTTTTCTAAAAGTGCCCCATGCAAAAAGTGCTCCACCTTTAAGGAAATTCATAGGAAGGACGGGTGACAAGTACAGATTTCTGAGAACCTTAAGATCATAAGACTAAAGAGGGAAAGAATTTCTGGAACTAGTGGAAAACTGGACTCAAGCAGAACACAAATTAATAACATGGCACTCAGTGAATTGAGGAGGTTAATTATAACTTTTCTTACTCTTGTTTAAAACATTGCTGCTTCTCAATGCTTGCTTTCCAGATTTAAGGAAACATTTTATCTCAATTATATGTCTTACTGCAATTTTTTAAAATATACCTTTGTAAACAAATATGAAACATTTATCTCTCCCTCTACCTGAGGCCTCCAAATTCAGAAACTCCCAGTGAGTATTCTTATTTTCATGACAACATAGTTACTTGCATAAGTTACTAAGCACCTGTTCTCCTTGGAACAGCACCATTGGAAACATTGGTTATATTTCCAATATAGAATATATATATATATATATATTCTAAGGAGGTATGGTTGACTTTCTGGAGCCAATGAAGCGCTTTGGAAAAAGTGACATAGTGCTTTGCTCACAGAGTTCCCAGCAGCCTTACGTGACACTGACACAAGAGCTCCACCAGAAAACAGGACATGTCAGCTGTCCCATGCTTCTCTCAGACGCTCTCTCAGCCCTTGGCAAGCTGCTTCCAGCCCTACCCCCTGCCAAGACCCACTACCTTCAATGTGGGATTGGGTGCACTGGGGCAGCTGGCCCAGCACTCTGGCCTCTACATGGGACTTTAGAAGAAATCATTGTTCCAGCTGAATCGATCAAGGATGTGACCTACATCTGCTCCTTGATCAAATGGAGGAAATAACAAAAGAAAAGATTGTGTGAGGCTAGGGCTACCATGACTGTCGCCATGACAGGTCCTGCAGCGTGGAAACAGCCGGTGCAGAGCTCTCTGCCAGATGTCTTGGCTCTCACTGCTCGGGGCAATGACCCTGGTTTATGAAGAGATTTTGGAAAGTCCCCTAGTACTTCTGAACTTGTGGGTTTTTCTATAAGGCCAACCGATTAGAGACTAGAAACCTGCTCACCCATCTCTTGCTCTTTTTTCTTTTTAACCCTCCCTCCTAGACCCCCAGGGGGTCACACTTTTTAGGGTCACACTGGATTGTATCTTGCAAACCTGCTAAATAAAGCCCCTTTCTCTCTACTTCCTATGCAGTCTGTTAGCTTCCAGTTAACAGGTCAAACACTGTCTAGCAGTAGGAAGAGATAGGAAGTGCAGTTCCTGATTTGGAAAAAGGCTTATTTCATAGTTAGTCTTATAGACTGGATAGTCAACCCTGATAATATACATAGTTAATTCATACGACTAGACATTCTTTGGCTGGAGACAACTTACTTTATCAAATAGGCAAAATAGTTCATTGCATGCAGAACATTCATGACTTCACCCCACAGTTAGTGCGGTTTAACTACAGATAGTTGGAAACCAGAGCAAAGGCAAAAAATAGTAATAACACACTGGGAAAAAAAGCAGAGAGTTATTTCTATAACTAACAAGATAAATAATCTTACAAGATAAATACAAACAAATTACAAGCCATAAAAGAAGTGCAATAGAACACGTTTAATATTTAACTCTTATTTATGGTGGTTTTATTTTTATTATATTTTCCTGCCCATTTCCTTTTATACAGCTGTCTTTTCTTTGTTTATCAAAGTCTAATGTGTTTCCCAGGAAAGTTCTTTGAATAACAGCAACCGTCTTCATTCTAAGTGTGCAGCACAGCTAAGCTCTTACCTTTTGCCACAGTCCCATGGAACTCTAAATTTGGAGGAAATAAAGTCATCGTAGAACCTAGTTAAATTACTTTGGCCCTATTTGAAAAGCAACAGCGCAAATTCTCACTTTTTTGCCTCTCAGTTTGAGTCCAGGATTTCCCTTTATATTTTTTCAATGTGGTTAGTCCTGCCAGCAAACTTGTGAGAGTAGTTCAGCAAAAACATTTTTCTTTTCCGAATCATCAACTGTAAATGAGTCAGGAGGCTGCATGGTATAGTAGAAAGAGCACAGGCTTAGGAATGACCCAGACATGGGTTTAAATTCCATACTACAAAGTCTTCCCGAGCCTCATTTCCTTCACTGTCTAATTGGAGAAGTATTGCCTACTCTGAAGCTTTGTTATAAGGATTAAATATAATGTACCTAAAGCTCCTGACACATGGTAGGTGAATAATAAGTAATATCCCTTGTATTGTAAATTCTGACACCTCACAAGTTCGATTCCGCTTAACTCCTTGCCAAAACGAAACACATTCATCTGCACTACCGACATATTACACCTATATTGTGCTTGGGTCAGGCTGTTAAGAATGCATGTATTTATGTGGGCAAAACAAATCTGAGTTTATTATATTTAGAAATAGTTTTTTTGTTGGGTTTTGGAGATAGTCATGCTAAATACCCTGTAACTATAACCAATGACCTGTAGGTTATGGATACTAAAGCAGTTGGCTTCAAATACAGAAAATATTTACAGACCTTAAAACTATGTGCAGAACACCTTGTTAAATAATGTCAGACGGTGGTCCCGACATTCACTGATTGGGAGAGAAAACATTTTTACGTCCAATATTTCAGAGTTCTGCAAATCCCTATCTGGAAGGCAACCATCCCGTCTGGATAACAGGACAGATGTAATGCTATGGTAATCATGGGCACTCAGTATTTGTAAAGGACCATGAAATGAGGCTAAAAATGAAGATTATTTCTTAGTTGATCTTGCAGCTCCCCCTAACAATAAAGCCAATTGTTTTCCACAAGTTATATAACAGTTGTCAGAGATAAAGCTGGATACCAGTTAAAGGTGGTCAAAGACAGATTTTATTTAGTGATAACGGCTGAAGTAGGGAAGACTAGACTCTGGTGTGAACAGATCTACTTGGATCTGTGTAGAGGAGAGGTGACCGTTAACAAGAGTGAGACTAGGGAGAGGCAGTGAGCAGAGGCAGGGGACTGAAAAAGTATTCAAAGTGGGTAAAAGGTCAATGTCGATGCCATTAGGTCACCTGTGTCTGCTGACAGGTATTTATTAAAGTCAGGCTCCCACCCCCCTCAGAGACTGAGAGGGGCCCCATCCTTCCTGATGATTATATTTCAAAGGAATGGCTTTCAAGTCCTTGGAAAAGACAGCCGGGCATAGGAGATGTGTATACATCTCAAAGGGACAGAGGAAGCATTTACAGTAGTAAGTTTGTTTTTATTAATAAGTGCTCGAAGATAGGGAGGTCAGAGGTCCGTCTTCGGTGTTAGCTGGAACAAATGGTAAGTTCTTTGGGTAGCCTCGGGCTTTTCCAGACAGGAACTCGAGCAGGGCTGGGTCATCCCACACCACAGGCCTAGGCTTCTAGAAGCCATGTTCAGCGTTGGCCAGTGAAGAATCTCGTCGTGTTCCCCTGACCATGGCAGGCTCGCTCCATCTGTTAGAGGCAGACGCAATAAGCAAAGACCCCCTTTCAGTTCGTCCTCACCAGGACCCTTCGCTCTGTCGGTGTCACGGTGACACACCAGTCCCCTCGCAAACTGCCCAACAGATCCAAGCTACAATGTACAGCGAAGAATAAGCCAGAAGCAGTGGCTCTAGCAAAGGAAAACCAAAACCATCCAGCTGTCCCTGGAAAAAACGAAAATAAAAACTTCTCAATCGGTCATTTGTGGATGGAATCAAGTCTTATTTTGTGTAAATAATTCTGTTGCTGCTGCTCTGGGGCACCCAGAGGGACACACCCCATAACCCCTGCCTTCAAAGGCCTGAAGTTCACCATGGGGGTCTCACAGGCAAGGTCCACTGTGTGGGTTGTGGAGGCCCGAAGTCAGCCAGCAGCTCCGGTGGTGTGGGGACTGACCACACAGCTGTCCCCCCTCGGCCGCAAGGTTTCCACAGCCCATCCCCTGAGGCAGAGAAGAGACACGGCCTGGGGCCCGAGCAGGACACCAAGAGAGTGCTTCTCGCGTCCTTGGCGGAATTCACTGGAAGAAGGAGAAACAGCTCTCTTCTGCGCCTCCTGTCACACATACTCAGCACCAGAATGTGTCCAGGCAGCTCTTCTGGGACACTCACCAGATGTGTCCTTGACGTACACTGTGATGTCTTAGTTAACCATTAATGTAACCTCTTTCCTGCATGTGTCTGCTGTTGTAAAAGGTATAAAAGTTGTTTCCAGAGAAAGGGCTTCAGAGCAATTGACCCAAACTCTCCTGGGTGGTGGACTTCAGGAAGACGAATGTATCTTTCTTACTACAACAGGCCTGCTGACCTCAGTGGGCACGTCCAAGAATGTTTACAGATAACTTGAGTATGCGGCGGCAGAGGACGCATGCCTTTTGAATGGAAGCCATGGCTTGTGGCACGAAGTCCCAGGGTGGATCTGAATAGTCAAGTAAGGCTTCATGACAGAGGCTGAGTGAGCCTCGAAGGAGTGATCAGATTTCAACCGTGAGAGAAAAGAAGCGCTGTTGTTACGATGAGAGGACTTCTCAGCAAGTGAGAGGAAACGGCAAAAACACATTCATCTTCATGAATGAGTTAACTATTTTACAATTTACTGTTAAACACCGGCCTTCACGGTCAGCTACATTTGGAAACTACATGAAATCAGATATTGATCCATCACAGAGATTTTTAAGAAGCCAGTGCACATTGGGAAGAATCCTAGCAATTATCAACTCCAACATCTGACATTTTCCCGTCGGTGAGTGGAGGAGCGGTGTGACCGCGCACATGGATTTGGCCGTGATTGGCAGAGCCTGTGCGGAAGCCGCTCTGTCCTCACGTTCTCAACACCACATTACTCCTTATTAACATATTTCACTTTAGGCCTAGTCAATGGTAATCCAGAGGGAAAATTGAAAAGACACTGACAATGACTAGCTTGGGGAAACTGAAGCCATGGATTGACTTGGAAACACTAGACCAAGGAGAGTAGGTGGGAGAAGATAGCTAACTCCATAGTGGGCACATCTGGCGTGCTTCCTGAAGAATGGAAGTGAATATGCCTGTTTGTCTGTAGGACTCATGAATCTGAAGCTTGAGAGAAGTGGGAATTGAAGGGATAGATTAAAGAACGGTCAGCTTGTAGATGGTCTATGTAAGAGTGGGAGGGATTCTTCCAAATCCGCATCTTTTTTCTCATTAAAATAACATAAATTTGGTGCACAATATGTGGGTTGGAAAACATCATGAGAATAATTTCAGCATGCCAATAAGCCGGCCTTTAAAACCAAGATTAAGTTCAACGATTATTGAAAAGCATCAATGGAATAAGTGAGTTCAGATCAATATTCAGAATAAAGTCTTCTTAAGGTTCCCATGAAATATGGCTTCCTGCAACCCCTGGCATGTCATGGTACCTTTCTATTTTAATTTTATGTCTTCTAGCTCATCATTTCAAAGAAAGCAGATTAGGGACTAACTTCCATAACCATGCATTGGATTCCTAGTGTGTGGCAGGTAATGGAGACACAAAGATGAAAATGATAGCACCTGAATATAACTCTTTTTTATTTTTTGCAATGAGTTTTACTGAGTGCCAACTAGTTTCCAGACACTGCCCTGGCACTGATGTTATGTGATAAACAAGAGAAACCCTACCTCAAATACTAGTAGGTTTTTAGTCTTTGTGGTTTAATGTGTCAGCATAGGCATATTATGGCAATAGCAATAATAACTTAGGCAATTGGACAGTCCGGGTGAAACAGCCCTTCTACTTTAAAAGCACATTGCTTGGTGATCTGAGCATTTGTGTCCTTCAAAAATAGAAAGCAAATTGTTGTTGAGTCAGTGTTACATAATGCTGGCAAATTCTTAGTAAACATTCAGGTACTCCCAGAACACAGGAAAACAATTCTTTGGTTTGCCTTTGGAAATACCTGTCATAATTTTCAATATTCTATCTGTAGTCACTTATCATTTACAAACCAGATTTTCATCTTCCTCTTGAAATCTGAGTTACTTTCAAATTTTAGTAGTAGCTCAATTTTCTAAACTTGCTCAGGTAGAAATCTTCCCTATTTTATGCAAAGTCTTGTTATCTGTTGGGTACTTCGTCTCATAGTCTTTGAATTTAGTTTCCAGTACCAAAATCTTTCAGGCCATTCATTTAATCTTTTGACATTACAGTGGGACAAAAGATTTTCAGTGGGAAAAAAAAAATGACATCACGGTTGTAAAATACTGATGTTTAGTATCTAATCATAGCGACCTATAGTCCATCTCCCATTCCCTTAAAGCCTAACAGGGTCAAGCCTAATTCTTTTCACAGAAAATGTAAGATAACCTATGTTACATTAACTTGAGATGACTGCCAATGGAAAAATAGGAAATAAGATATGCAAAGAGTATTTTAAAAAATAAATACTAAAAATAATATTAAATTATAAAAAAAACCCTTCCAGTTTAGACAATCTCTATTGGCCGGTGTAAGAGTACAAAATACTAATGAATCCAGAGGGACGGGAGAGGAGGTGGGCATGGCTGCCCCGCCAGGTAAGGTCTCTGTCACGAGGCCAGTGGGATGGGATCACCTGACCGTGGCCACGGTGGGGCCAGCACCGCCCCAGCAGGAGGACTCCTCACAACACGGGGTCAAGAAGCAAGTGCGCGGCAGGGGCCTGGGCTGTGTCCCACCCCGGGACCACAGCTACTCTGTGGTAAACCCCAGCAAACAAATAAACAAGACGCAGCTGTGGTTGCCTCTGGCTGTGATGGGGGCTGGAAACTCCCTGGGAAGAGGAAGGGGGAGTTTTCCAGCAGTAGTAATGCCCTATCCTAGTTGTAAACATTTGTCAAAACTCATGAAATGGCATGCTTTTATGTTTTGGGAATTTCTTCTCTTGAAGAAATGGGCGGGAAAGGGCAGTAAGTGTTCAGTGTAGAATGTGCACACCCACGAGGGTCCATCGAATGGAAATCCTTTCATTACGCCCTTGGCCTCGTCTCCTGCGTGCTTTGTGTGCAGCGGGCACTTGCGCCAGCCTGTGCTTCATTACACGATTACAATACTCCGGTTGGAATAGTTAAAGAACATCAGCCGATATCCCCCAAGGGGGGCAGCAAAAAGAGTTTTCCCTAAAATCGAGTCTCATTTCATGCTTGCAGGCTGTGACTGCTAAAAGCGAACGGGTGGAGCCCAGTTACTCACAGAATTGGTTCTTGTTACTCACGCATCTCTCATCCATGGGGCGAGGACGGGGGGGAGCTGGGTCGGAGCCCAGATTCCATGGCCCACTTCGGCTCGGGGAGCACGTGTTGGATGCTAAATGCTCTGAACTTGTCCCTGATGAACAATGGGGCATAGTGCCAACCAAACTAATTGGCAGAGAAAGGTGAGAAACCCCCCCACAAAAAAAGGGCCTGAGGCATTGACGTCTTTAACTACACTGCCCGAGCGATTCGGGAAGGGAAGGAATGAAGCCAGTCTCCCGGTTTGAACAGTCCTATCGTATCATCATTTCATGAGAACTTGGCATTACGTTATGAAAAAGCCAGCGTCTGAAGTTGTAACTTGTTTTAGTAGGTAATAATGTTTGTGTATTTTTTAAAGAGATAATTGCACTGTCTCCCAGGAATGGGCTGCTTCTGTTTTCTTATATCAAATAGCTTAAGAGAGAAATCTGAGGTTGTCCAGGGCTTTGCCATATTTTAAGGAAGGCACTATGACAGTAAGAAGCCTCGTGTGGCAGTGGCATGTGGTTGGCTAAGTGGCCTAAGTCTGGGTCCCCAGAAGAGATGCTGAGATGAGGGTCACTCTCAAATCATCCCTAAAGAAGGACTCTCAAATCATCCCTAAGGAAGGGTAAATTACACCTCAGAGGGACTCCAGCCAGAGGTAAGGAAACAACTTTCACACTCTGCCACCCAGCGTGATGGTTTAACAGCTGTTAGAGGGCAGGGGAGTTGAGTAACCAGCTCCGGGGCCTGCAGGGCAGCTCTCGGTGCAGGAGCCACCACCTGAGCACGTCTCAGGGCACATCCTTTCCCCACAGAGAAGACAGAGAAGGCGATCCAAGCAACCAGGGTGGAACAGCAGCGTCCTCACTAATCCAGAATCTCTGCCCCAGAGACTGGCCACAAAAAGGGGTGACTAAGATGATAAATGCTCAGCAATGAAGCAAATGTTTATTCTTAAGCAGTATTACAGTGCTCCAAAAAAGAACACCAAAAAGAGAACATATGTATATGTGTGTATATATTAATACATAGAGATCCATCTTTTTCTCTTTAATGATTGGAAAATATTCTATAACATGGACTGATTAAACTTTACCCATTCACCCAGCGATGGACATTTTTATTTATTGGTTTAATGACTTTTTTGAACAAACTGTGATTGATAAATATCTTTTCCATGTGTATTGGTATCCGTCTCCACACATGTGTGCAGGAGGTTGCTGGATGAAAGGGAATGTATGCTTTTATTTTTGTAACTATTGCCAAATTGTTTCCCAGAACGATTGTACCACTTCAGTCTCCCGTCATCAGTGTATAAGAATATTCACCGATATCCTCAACAAGATTTCCCATTAAATAGATCACCAATCACTATGGTTCTGGCCTTCCTGAAAGTAAAAGAATAAATTGTTTTAATTTACATTTATTTTTATTTTGCTCAGTTCTTCTGTCTTCTCTGGAAATAAACCATTTTAACCTCTGTAATTTCATAATGTGTTTTAATTTCTGGTAGAGATAGGACCTACTTATTATTTTTCTGCCTCAAAATATTCTGGATAATTTCATATGTTTATGTATCCAGAGAAAAACTTTGTATCATTTTGATAATTTATCTGTACAATCTTGTCCCCATGTTAATTATATCTTTAATCAATAGGTTGATTTATGGGAAATTAACACACGCTAAGTTGTCCTTTTGAAGAGCACGGTATCTTTCCACTTACTAAAGTATTTTTCAATTTTTCAATTTTACCACTTTCAGTAGAGTCTTAAAGTTTATTCACAGCCACGCCCATACCTTGGTAAATACACACCGATGTACGATCATTTGATTTGCCTTTCAGAATTAGGTGTTTGCTTCCATAAATGTTCTCACTGACGATTATTTGTAGTAAGAAAAGTTAATGAATCTGACATATTTATTAGCCCCCTACCTTACCTAATTCTCCGATTGTTTCAAAAACGTTTCATTCTACTTTCCACAAATACAATTTTTCTTCCTCCTTCTCTGTGAATGTTTCATGTAGTGTCTAATGTTTAGGAGTATTTTTGTTTTCACTTTTAAGTTATTTTTCTCCTGATTACTAATCTCTCTGAGTGTAAATGGCAACACTTCTTACTTTTGAAAATTGCTTCCAAGTCATTCCTTCACCATGCCTGCTGAGAAAACAAATGACCCAACACTTTCCTTCTCACAAAACTTCCTCAGTGAGATGGAAAAGAGGGAGTGGCAGATTCCACCTAAAACCCCATCATTTCCAGCACTGGATGGTAAAACAGCCACAGCCCATCATCTCTATCATCATGGATTTGATGTCCTAACAGGCATCCATGCATTTACTAAAAGATAAGGTGCACCTGTCATTTCCCATGAATTCACTTCTTTGGGCTTCTGTTACCAAAACATTAAACAGTCACAGAAAATGCAACTCCCTGTTTCTTTGAAGTGGAGTGCTGTATCGTAGAGATTAGTAAAGCAGCTCCTGAATGATTGTAACAGCAAAGAGTTAGTTGCGAAGAGAAGATCTGTTAAAAAGGTCCACGTGGAAATGGAGAAGTTCAGACAGTGGCTGCCAGTCCCCTCATCCTGTGCTCTGCTCTTCACATGTCCCTGCTCCTTCCATTGAGAACAGGACCCTATTGTCTGAAAGTCCTTACTTCTTTGTTTGTTTGTTTTTTCTATCATTTGTTCCTTCGAGTAATTTTTATCAGGAACTAGTATGTGCCAAGCACTATTAGAAACACAATGATAAAATACATACTTTCTTCCTTCAAGTAGCTCATATAGTAAGGGAAAGAGACCAGGGAGCAAAATATTAAAATTTAGTGTCATGTGATAAATACTATACACGGTATTACGGAAGCCGTTAGCTTAGAGGGAAAGAGTAAGGAAGAAAGCATTTGGGAAACCTTCCCAGGGGATGTCCATTGGTGCAGCCACTAAGGAAAACAATATGGAGTTTCCTCAAATAATTAAAAATAGAACTATCATATGATCCAGCTAGTCCACTTCAGGTATATATCTGAAAGAAATGAAATTACCGTCTCCGAGAGATATCTGCACCCCCATGTTCACTGCAGCTCTGTTCACAACAGCCAAGTCTCGGAAACAACTTAAGTGTCCACCTATGGATGAATGGATAAGGAAAATGTGGATGGATATTTAAAGAAATACATCCATTATAAACAAAAATGGATAAAGAAAGTTCAGCCATAAAAAAGGGAAAAAAATAAAAGAAGGAAACCCTGTCTTTTGTAACAATGTGGACAAACCATAAGGACATTATGTTAAGCAAAATATGTCAGACAGGGAGAATGACAAATACTCTATGATCTTACTTTTATGGGGAATCCATTAAAGCCAAACCCACAGAAACAAAAAGTAGATTGGCAGTTACCAGGGGCTGGTGGGTAAGGGAACTGGGGAGATGTTGGTCAAAGGGTATGAACTTCCAGTTATAAATTGAGTAACTTCCAGGGAGCGAATGTACAGCATGGTGACTGGAGTTAACAGTACTACATTGTATTGCATGGCAAGTTCCTGTGGGAGTAAATCTTAAAAGATCTCACACACAAACTAAGTATGTGAGGTGATACATGTGTTAACTGACCTTATTGTGGTAATCACTTCGCAATATATACGTGTATCAAGTCAGCACATTGCATACCTTAAATTGACACAGTTATAGGGCAGTTATATTTCTTTTTTTTTTTTTAATTTCTCATAAGAACTCTGTGGAAAACCAGTTAGTGCATGGTATTTTACATAAAATGAGATTGCCACTAATAGTCAGTAAATAACTTGCTCAGCCAGTAAGTAGAAGATCAGGATTATAACCAAGGCCTTTGGGATCCAAGTTCCAGATTCTGTTCTGCCAGTATTTCCTAATGTGTGCTTCAGCCCACACTCACACCCAGAAATGCTTTTCCAAAAAAGGATGTCACAGTCAACTTATGGTTTTTTTTTTAAGTTTGGCACAATTCCATCTTTATTTAAAGACTGTGTATGCATACCTAGGAAAATTCTGGAAGGATACCCCAAACTTAGCAAGGTATTTCCAGTGAGATTTAGAGGAAAACAACGGGTTAAGTAGGGACGTATTAGGGCAGTTATATTTCAAAAACAGTGGGGGAAAAAAGGAAAGGAAAAACCTTTCCAAAGAAGTCACCTTGCAAGGGAAGAAAAAAACACCTTTATGGGCAGAAGAAGAGAGAAAGTCCCAGGAAATAAGATGCAACAGAGTATAGGCAGAAAATAGCTGGACAGAGTATAGGCAGAAAATGTTGTTACATTTAATATTAGATGCAGAGACAATATCAAATTTCACTTTAAAAAGATCATGTTTTGCCAATTAAAAGCAAAACAAGCATGAACAATATTTAGCTACCCAGTGTCAACACACTCAAAGCCTTCTGGGAAGTAGACTCCAGTGTATGCACAGGTCTTCCGGGGATGGCCGTGGCATCTCTATGAGAATTGATTAGAGAGGCGGCGGAGGATCTCTTCGTGGACTTGCTATCCATTAAATACGCATGAGTCTAGAGATGCCGAAGACTGAGAGACGTATTAGCAAAATCACCCACACTAATTTTGATATTGGCCTCTGGAGTTATTCCTGTTTTGTTTTGTTTTTTGTTTTTTTTTTGTCATCAAAACGATGGTATACAATGCACTCACGTTTAAGTTATGCGCCCTGGGCACTAGTTCCTTATTCTCTGAGTGCTTATCGTCAATGCAGCTGAGGTGAAGCCATCGGACAAGAACTGTTGCCATCCTCCTGTCAATACGGAACCTGATTCCAGCCTTTTCCAGCAGGGACCTTTCCCCTACAAGGCATGCCTGGACAGCACTGTCACACACTGGGGGACAGCTCAAGTTCACCTCACGTGACACCTAAATAACTCAACACAAGTGAAGTGGCGGGAAATGTGGCAGAAATGGCTATGCTCAAGCTGTTGCAAACTACACCGCCCATTTAATCCACTCCAAGCGTCTGATAAATTCCATCAGCTGACAGACAACATCAAAAGTAGGTCTGGCGATTCTCCTGAGTGATTGACAGCTGTGGCTGCAAATATCCCGTATACTTGGCCTTGGCCTCTCTTTCCTTGAAGTGATCCCCAGCTCTGCGGCATTGCCAGAAGTCTCTGCCAGCAGGTCTGCGACGTACCATTCTGCATCAGCGCCTAAGACATTGCGAAGAGTGTCCACGGTCTGGGCTGGCTGAAAGTGTTGCAGTGGTTTACTGAGGTCACTAGGGTCGTGATGGCCATAGAACCTCTGCTTTGAACACTGGCTTCAGAATATATAAGTAGAAAATTCACACACAAAGGAACGAAATGGTAAATAAACACATAAATCCTCACTAGCGATGAAAAGAATGTATATTAGAACCAAGCGTATAGCCTGAGCCCGTACTAAGTAGGTTGTATTTTTCTCTCCACAAGGCAGATATTTTTGCGTGCTTTTCATTCACTCATGTATCCTAAACTCCTGGAAGACTGCCTGGCACAAATTTTTGGTGAATGACTGCATGAATGACCGTACTCATATCTACCATCCTGTGGTAAAGCCAGAACACTCACACACTGCTTGAAGCATCGTAAATTGAAGCAATTCTTTTGGAAATTGTATCAGGAGAGTGTAAAATTATCTTCAGTATGATCTAGCAAACTCTCTCCCCTGGAAACTTGTTTTAAAGAGACGCAAGAGCTTTATGAATGAAGTTGTTAATCCGAGAAGCACCCATTAGAGTAAAATCTTGTTAGCGACTTACATGTCTGACTCCATGGGAGTGTTCAAATAAATTATGGTTTATCAATTAGGCAAAATAATATGGAGATGGAAAAAATTATCATAAACACTGGAGAACAGGAAAGTATGCATTCTTTGGTTATAGGTATATGTAATGTTTATGCATATAAATAAATGATGGAAATGTAAAAATGGAAATTTTAGTGAGGGTATTTTTGTCAAAAAAACTTTATTTTTTAAGTAACATTGTCTTTAATTATTTTACATTATTTTTTAAAGAGATGAATGGGGCAATTGATATCCTGATTTCAAAGTTTATGCGTCACATTCAAAATTTTCAGTCTCCTTTTCTCACGCAACTGGTGGGGAAGTAGAAGGAAGTAGAAGAATCCAGAAGGAATCTTGATTATGGCAATGCTGGGAAGGGACCACGTGTGAGTATACGGCAAGATGCTACAAATGAAGAAAAGCCTGGACACATAGGAAGGAAAGACTATATCCTCTTCCCTAGCCAAATACGAGTGGAAAGAGTGTCTGAATTCTTATTAGATTATCTCTGCCTCCTCCTTTTATGCCGCAACATGCACACTGAAGAGAAAAAGGTTTTCCTACCTGCCCAAATGCAAATGATGTAAGGAGCCTTTCGCCCATAGGATGGAGTCCGCACATCTTGTCTCGTTCTCTGATTTGCTGCAGTGAGTCAACTTAGACAAACAAGGAGTTCTTCACCAGAGCCTGGAAGGGAAGGTGACCTTCCCGGAGTGCTTCTGGTGGTCTCCACAAAGCTCATCCATGGCTGGCTTTTCAGCAGATGCCACTTTAAGAAAAGTGTTTACAGAACGTTAAGGTTATCTTTAAGGTCCAAAGGAAGCACTCAAAAAGGTGAGCTCAGAAAAACCATAAACCCGACTATTGCCGCAATCTTGAGTAATAAAACAATGAAGTCTTTTTGGTCAAGGTCAGAGATGAGAATCATAGTGTTGGCATTATTTGGAGAATAACCCAGGCATTTTATCAAAAGCTTTGAAATGCAAATGCCAGACCTTTTGGGGGATGAAAGTATATAAGTGGCAAACGTCATTGAGTATCAGACGACTTAATCAGTCTTGGACCTGTTTTTAATCAATATTGATATGACGGTTGGATATTATGTATAGCCAAACACAAAAGGTCTTAATGTCTTTGAAAAATGAGTGCCTTCTATTTGAGAGGCACCAAAGTGAGGGAAAGTGTCTTCAATAACACAACATTTCTTATGAAAAATCTGAACAGCCTTTCATAAAATAGAATGCCACTTACTATAAATGAGGAAATAATTTGATGTGGCAGACTTAGGAAGGAGACATTCTGATATTGGCTGCAAACCGAGGTTCAGCATTTTGCAACGAAGAGAAAGGCTGAACATGCATGAGTGTACCTGGCCCCGACCGCCCTTTATCAAATGGGAGCCTTTGAGTACTCTGGGGACTATTTCCTCTCTTGTTAATCCACACAAACGCTGAGCTTTCATTGGGAACTCATTCTTACATCTGTTGGGACTTCTGAGCCCTCCAATTTTGACATTTGCCGAACAGAAAGTTCTGGCAATGGAATGACTATCTGCTAATGAACCGTGACTCACCGGGTGTGCAGCACAGCTGCATGGCTCCAGTCATATGGCGCAAATAAAAACTGGAGGCTGACTTGGCGGCAGCCACAGCCCCTGACCCAGGCTTACCCTGTTCATTATGAGGAATGCCCCTGGGTGCCAGGAGTCCTTTAAATATGGTACAGTTACTTAATGGGTTACTAAAAAAGAAAAAGTACTATTCATTCTTACTCCTTAATATGTGACTGTGACAAGTCCAAACAATGGGAGTAATAAAGAAGATATTAATAAGCTCATCACCTTATCATCTCACTGGTAATCCTCCTCTGCATCCAGCATTCAACCAGGACTGTGCATTCCTTCGTTTCACTTCCAGTTATTAGGCTTTGAGGGAGCTTAATCACCATGGAGCTTGAGGTATTAACAGAGACTAACGATATAAATGTTCTCTCTCCCACTCTAAGGTCTAACCTGTAGGCTTTGTTTTAATTTGGTAACAAGAGAAATGAAACGAGATTTTCCATTTACTCCTTTTCTCATTCAAATGACTGTGTGTTCCACAACTCTTCCTCTGTATTATCCTGCGTGCCCTCTTCTCTAACTTCTTAACTTTGCATAATTATGGGGTGGATTGCAACAAAGTGCTTAATTTTTCTGCGTCACCATTTTCTTTGGAAGCAAGGGTAATCGTAAAATTGCGTACCAATCGTTGTAGGTATTAATGTGGAAACATATGTTAATTCTTGAAAATGAATTCCACAGGTCTTCACCCGGGATGAGATACCATACTATTCTTATGAAATCACACCGAAATGGCATCGGTGGTGTGCTACTATATAACAGTTATGTTGCTCCTGGTTGTGAGCAAAAAGAAAAAGAAAAATCAGCCTTCATCAATCCTGGTAATTTAACTTGTGTAAATGAAGGCCCAGCAGGATAAACTTTAGGCATGATTTGGTCAAGGCTTACACTCCATTTCCTTGTGATGGCTTCTCCAGGCTGCACTTCTCCATGGGCCAGCCTCCTGCCCCGTGCCGCCTCCCACAGGGAAGAATGCAGTGCAGTCCGCCTCGTTCCCGTCCGGGGCGGGAGAGGCCTCTCTTCCTGCAAGCATCAGTGTGAAGCTCTGAGTTCAAGTCCCCTTGGTTCCTTCTTCGTGACATGCTCACTTCTGAGGCGGTCCTGGGAGCCACCCCATTATTGTAAGGACTGGTTTTGGTCTGGAGAAAGGATCACCGAGCAAAGGGTTATGGGATTGGTCTGATTGCCTTAAAACAATCAGGGCTCTGCCCCGGGGTTGGAGACAGGATGGCAGAACTCGGATCACACTGTAGCTCCACAGTAAAGGAAGGACAAGACGGATGTCAAGATGGCAAACAGGTCTGCATTGTGACTTGCCATCATTTCATGGTAAGTCAACCGAGCAAAAGGCCTAAATATGAAATCTGCTAAAGCAAGACATCCTGCTAATATTAACAGATGAGAGGTTAAATAATGAGTCGTCCATGTCCTTGCTCTGCTGTCCGATTAAGAAAAAACAACTCAGTCAAATTCTGTTAACTGAAAGCAAACAGAGGTATTTCCTAGCATTCTTTCCATGCTGCCTGTCAAACACAGAAATTTGTATCTCCTGGATCACAATAAATAGCTCAGACATACTTCAATAAATTCTGAAACGCTCGCTTTTGTGGCATGAATACTCCCATTCATGGGGGAGAGGACTGCTGAGGCCTTAAGTCTCTCCACACCCTCCAACAGGCTTCCTACAGCCCCCGAAACGGATGCCAACTATAAGCCAAAGTCATGCACTTTCTAGGCAAACACAGCACCAAGATAAATCCCCTAGTCTCGGCCTCCAAAAAAGATCACCGTCTTCAGCATCTCTTGCATAGAATGCCTGGAATTGTACAAGGCTAGGGCTCAGGTATGACAACAAATGCTTCCATGTATCTAACTGCAGGCATAAACCTTTAAAGAGAAGGCTAAAAAGCGGGCCCAGATCAAGAGACAATCACAGTCCCGGAGACTGATAAGGAAGGACAAATAGGAACAGTCACATACACTTAGCGAGGAAATTTTGGGGGAGACTGGAATCACTAAAGAGCGGTGGAAATGCCTTCCTGATTTTTGCAATTTTCTCATCTTGAAAAGAGAAAAAAGAGTATCATGAAGACAAGAGATGGAGGAACTCGGTGTCCTACAGTCGATACACATGGATACAGACTTTACATAAAGATTGTTTCTGAAAAGTAAAGGTTATCTCTCACTTACCTGCCTTAGGTGTTCTTACTGCACTTAGGAATCTGTTAATTTATATTATAAAAGGGTATGTAATAACTCAGATGTCTTTAGACGACACAAGCGTGTAGATACAAATGGGACACAGCAACATTAACGCTGAGATCCGACTAGGGGTTTGCAGGTGTTTACTGTGAGGTTTCAGTCTAAGTCCTCCTGGATTTAATGAGACGTCTCCAGGAGAGTTTCGTGTATGCTCTCCTCCTTCTTCTAAAGCAGTGGCACCTCTTACCGCAGGGTCACATCAGGATAAAGCTGCCAGCAGCCTTGGGGAGGGCATCACCCTTCCAGAAGTAAAGCTTATCAAGGTCCACATGGGCCAACGTGCCCTGCATTACATTCAGTCTTTCTTGAGTCAGATCCACATTGTGGAAAGGTTTGGTTTGATTGTTAAAACAGAGCTCTGGATTCAAACGGCCTCAGGTTCAAATTCCAACTTTGCCACTTGTTAGCTGTAAGAGCTGGCAGACTGCACACTCCCCTGAGCCTCTGCTGTCTCATCTATAAATTAATTGCAAGTGGTACTGATTGAATGAAAACTTACTACTAAAGTGTCTAGCACAATGCCCTACTTAGCAAGGACTGCTAAACAGTTACCACTGCACTAAGAAACCAGGTAATATGTGTCTTTGACTATAGGGCTGGATACCGCACCTGCCTCCTCATTTTCTCTTCTCACCTGTAGCTCTGTAAGTCACCTCATGTATAATCATCTCGAGAGGATGTACAGTTTTCAGATGTCCTTGAATATATCATGCTTTCTGTCTTAGAGATTGAGCCAGCTCTTAGAGATAAACTCTGCAGTTTAAAATGTATCATTTTAAGTTTAAATTGAAATTGAAAACCACGGATAGAAAAATCAAAGTCATTTAAAATATCTTTGTGACAGAGAGACAAAGCCCCAGAGTAATGATCACCACTGCTCGTTACATTACAGCCTGTGTGACCTGGAACAAGTTGTTCACTTTGTTAAGCTGGGCCTCAGCTGCCTCATCTACAAAATGGGTAATAAGTCTCCTTCCTTAGGTTCAGGTAACATACATGGCTGAGACTACTTGACATACAGTGTTAGGTAAGTGTGAGCTACTGTTACCATCTAAATACCATACCTATAGGTAAATGAGTGTCTCCGGTAATATTATCTATTGTCTAATGAGTCAGTGGCCTGATTATATCTGGGAGATATAAGAAATTTAAAAGAAAATCCCTATTGTTGTCTGTCCCATGTCTCCTTAGAAACACACTGTTGCTCATAATTTGATCCTGTCATTAAAGGCAAAAAAAACGTAGAGCCCTGCCTCAGCGGCTTGGAAGACAGGTACCCAAAGCATGACCAGGGCCCTGGTGTGAGCACCGCGCCAGGGCACGGAGGAGGGCGCTTCATGCGGGATGTGATGGCGGTCTGCTCCCCGCAGCTGCTGGAAAGATGGGGAAAAAATGAAGACCAGCTCAAAATATATGTTATAACAATAGAGGGCTGTGTTGTATGAATCAAATTAAAATTTTCAGGAGTCCACTGAGTTGGCTTAAAAGATGCCCTTTCTGCATTACCAATGGAATAAAAAGATTCCTTCTAGGTTTTTCTCAATAGAAAAATATTCCAGTCAAAACTCCTCTTAGGTAACCAAGTAGTATTACTTAGTAGTGTATTAAATAATACTAGTTGAACCAGCACGAAAATTATTTTTAAAAAAGGACAAATATAAAAAACTGCCAAACAGAGTACCAGGCACCCTATGAGAGCTCAAGGTTTATCGGATGCCGATGTTGCAGAGAACCGAACTCTGCCCCATTCGGAATCAGTTTTCCACGGCAGCTGTTTCATTGGATGTTTTATTTGTGATGATAATGCAATTTGGTTTTGAAATACATGGCCAACACCATGGTACAAGAGGTCAAACTAAGTTTCAACTTTTGTTTTGGAAAAAGCCAAGAGAGGATCAGGAAGAGTATCTTAATGTCCTGTTTTGGTGGGTGCACTTGAGTTTATTTTAAAAAATCCATGGAAACCTTTCTTGGAAAAACGTAGTCAACAAGTTACTTTGTCTTAAAAACATATTTAGTGACTGGAAGACTTCTTTTTTCAAATCTATGTGAGCCTTACGTATACTTTAAATAAGATCATATTGAGGTTAAATGAATTTGTGTGTTTTTATTTAACTGAGGGTTGAAACTGACCAATAAAACCCATTAAAATATTATTTTGGCAGCTTGATTCAAATTGAGCTCATGATAAACTGGCAAAAGCAGATGTTGTTGGTCACAGGTCACTTGAAGTAGTCAAATGTCTGTTTTGAATGGTGCCTCCTGAATCAAAATTATTTTTTCTCAGCCTTAGACAAAAGACACTTCCTTTGCACACTCTGAATGCTTCCACGGCAGACGGAGATGCTGTAATGCAAACAAAAATGTATTCTTTCTTTTCGTCCTTTAACAACATTCTGGTCATGACCCCTAAGTGTCTCTGAAGGAAAACTTCGTAGAATTTGCTTTCCTTATCTCGGCTCTCTCTATCTTTGCTGGAATGTCTTGGTTTTTTGTTTATATTTTACTTTCCAGCTCATATAGAGCCCCTACAATGATCCCACTAGGATCCTGCCCCCAAATGCACTCATTTCAGAGCCCAGCACTGCCATGTGCTTGTTTTCAACAGTGACCAACTACTCCACTGACTCAGGGGTCTCCAACCAGTCACAGGAGAAACTATCCAGAGTCAGAGATTAGGGTGAGGAGTGGAACCACTCTGAAGCGCCTCCAGCTCATTTCCCATCATCCTCCGAAGGTCATATTAAAGAAAGTACCAGCTGAGCTAATGAAGAATACCTTAGCAATTCCGGCTAATTTATACTGGCTGATTCCATTACTGCATCCGTGATTTCCAAGGTACAGGCCTCATTCCCATAGAGGTCTTTTATTTTGCTGTCTTTGGTAACAATTAAATCCGGTAATCCCAAAAGGTGTGTGAACAAAAGTATTCACAGAACCATTGCTTCTACAAGGAAAAAAACCCAAAGTCTTGTTTTCTAATAAGTAACATTTAAATTATAATATGTAATTACTATGGAATACATATACCATGTATACTGTGTTATATGTAAAATATGTAGTTTTGGTATGTGTGATATTGTCATTAAAATATTTAGATAAGATTTTCATTCCATAATTTTTAAAATATTAAAATGAAAAATTGTATTTTCACTAAGATTACAATTACATTAGCTTACGTAATATAGGTATGAAAGTAACCTGAAACAAATAAGCAATATAGTAGTAGATTGCCTCCTCAGTTTGCAGGTGATTTACCCCTCAATTTTTAAGTGTCATTTTATTGTAAATAAATAAGTAAAGAAATAGGGAGAAACACTATTTTATGTATCTGTAGATCACATATAAAGAAATCGCTAATCTTACTTAAGAAGAACAAGAAATCACTAGAGTTATCAGTAAGTGGAATGCGTTTTGCTTACTTGCTTCAGATAAGCTACTGGTGGTCATGTCTGACTTTCATATTCTTACATTTATTTGTATATTCCCTGATCCATGTAATCCTGCCCTCCTATTTCAGACTACC
This sequence comes from Phataginus tricuspis, assembly GCA_029783875.1. NCBI lineage: Eukaryota > Metazoa > Chordata > Mammalia > Pholidota > Manidae > Phataginus > Phataginus tricuspis. The sequence goes on from JAQQAC010013566.1 coordinate 33,298,638, forward strand.
ATGATCACGAGGCTTTCCAGAACCTGGGTAGTTCCTTGGTAATTTCCTACTGGAGACCAGTTCTTTTGAATTACTGATGGTTTAGCAACGAGAACATGTGAATTCAGAAGGAAGACACGAATCCTTCCCAGTGACTCGTGGTCTTTTGATGCTTTGATTTGCTTCTTCCCTCGACCTGGTGTTGGGACAGTGATAAATTGTCTAGTCATGGAAGATGCTAAGCACCATCTAAATCTTAAATAGCATAAGGCCCCTTCTTTTTCTGTGCTGTACTAAGGAATGAGTTGTAGACGTACTTCTGAATCTGTTAGTCAATTTGAAATAGGATCATTGATAACTCACGCTGCCAAGCAGTGGCTGTACAATTGTTGCAGAAATATTTGTATCATGTATGCTGATTTCCAGCTAACAAGATCACAGATTAGGGAGCACTGAGAAAGATATAAGAAGAAATATATTAGTTTTATAAAGTTCCAAAAGTAATTTTAAGCTCTTACAAAGCAATTGTATGACGACATAAATATTTTTATTATTTTTATACCGTTTTATTTCCTTATTTCTCCATGCTCTGGATTTGTGAAGTGATGTCTCTAAGCATAGTCTTCTTCTTAGAAATAAAAAAAAAAAGTGGGAAACTACCTAATTTAACTCAGATTTTAAAAAAACTATAGATTACACCTAAGGAGAGAAAGGAAATGAGAAATATATATACCTACAGGTCATTGTTAAAGGTCTAACAAAGAGGAGACAATACATGATCACAAATTAGGGATTCTATTTTTTTAACGGACTTCAATAGAAACACTAAAAAGCAAGATAGATAATCACAACTACAAACAGACATTCTGTATCTCGGCTCTGCCCGTGCCCCAAGCCAAGGGTTGTGAAGCCAAGTGAGACTTCCCAGTTGGCATGTGCTCGTCCGCCAGCTCCTTCTCAGAAGTGGGAATGTGCCGTCAGCCTGCATGCGGACTGGGGAATGTTTGCTCATCCCTTGGTGTTTACACCTCCTTTATATAGTATTCGTCTTGAAAAAACGTTTCATCCTCCAGTACTTCCTTCTCTTACTTTAAGACTTGCCTTCCCTGTTTCTCCTCTCGGCAGGTGTGTATAGTAGGTTTTGAAGGCTTATTCCTATTTTGCTGAGTTGTTAAAAACAGTTTCTGGACAACAGCACCATTGTGGGTGCTTCTCTCAGCTTCCCACATGCTCTGTTTCCTTTGTTTCTTTAGTGGCTAGTGGCTTTTGTCAACTGCCACTGTAAAACATCATTTTAACCGCCTCTCCTTGCTCCCCAGGTTGGTAATATTGTCTAACCCGAAAACTTTGATTGAGTCCTTCAAAGTACCAGAATACTATACATAAGGCTGGCAGGGTTGGGCCAGCTAGGATGCAGTGCTCAAGAAACTGCGGCTGCCCACTCAGTGAGTCAGATCTTGATAAAAATACAGTTGACTTTTGAACCACTCTGTGGGTCAAAAATCCCTCATCCGCCCCGCAGTCAAAAATCCATGTATGACTTTCGACTCCCCAAAAACTTAACTAATAGCCTACTGTGATATTATGGGAGTAAACAATGAAAGAGACTAGTCTCTACATATATTTTATGCATTCATGGCATACCTAACCTAAAAAATTTATATTTTTGGTATTGCCAAGTTACAAGGCTCCTCTGCGAAATTTTTCAAATAGTCACAAACTAAAAAGTTTCCAGTATATTCACTGAAAAAACTTCACATATAAGTGGACCTGCAGTGTTCAAACCCAAGTCAAAGGGTCAATGTACCTCTTTCTATCTGTTCTCCCTTAAATTCTTATAGCATTTTGGTCACTGAAGTGGGTTCATAGGAAAGAGTGAGACTACATCTGGGAATATTCAATACCTCCCTACAAAACTGTAATAGAAAGTCAATGGTATCGGTTTCAAAAGTGAATGAAATATTGTGTTTCTAATTAATGACTGTCATTTGTAAGAATCCCTTAGGTTTCCCACATCCCAGATCATAGAACTCCTCTGAGCCAGTGAGCAAGGGTAACATTTCCTCTCCTTTAGATTTCTCCCTAAAAATGTTTCATTCATTACTTTACCGCACACCATTAAACTGTAATCATTTCTTTCAAATGGGAGTGAAACACACTAGTAGTCTGATGGAACGACATGGCAATTGTAATTCAATCATCTATTAGGGCTGCTGTAACAAGGAACCATGGACTGGGTGAGTCAACCATAGAAGGTTATTCTCTCACCATCCCGGAGGCTGGGAGGCCCCCAGAGTAGGGTGCTAGCATGGCCAGTTTTGGGTGAGAGTGCTTTCCAAGGCGCATAGATGGCTATCTTCTCCCTGGGTCCTCACAGGCAGGGTGGAAGAGCAAACTTTCCAGTGTCTCTTCTTAAAAAGGCGCTAATCTCACGGTGACAACTCCTCCCTCGTTGCCTCATCTAAGCCTAATTGCCTCCTAGAGCCCCGCCTCTAAACACCATCACAGAGGGGGTGAGGCTTCCCTACCTAATTTGCGGGGGTCACAATTCAGCTCATAGCACCTCCCAAAACCCCTCATTTTCACTTATGCTATTTTTATCTTCTCAACTTTGAAAGGCATTATTACCCTGTAATATTTGATATGTCTCCAACTATGAAATCCAAATCTAACTCAAAGTTTCCCGCATACTAGTAAATGTCAACTCTCTGGCCCTTTTTTGAAGTTAGCATCTGGCCTGTTATTTCCAAGGAAGAGAATCTGTTCCTAGTTTCTGCTACTGCCTTTTTCTGAGCGTATTAGTCAGAGTCCAGGCCAGAGAGAGAAATCTCACCAGTTATTTAAAGGAAAAATAATTCAATAACAGAACTGTTAACTAGATCAAAGTTAACCAGTTAACAGCAGGGTTAGAAGGACTTCGGAAGGTACCGTGGAGGTAGTAACAACAGCCAGAAACAGCTAATATCCTCAGGGCTGGGGAAATGCAGAAGAAAAGTTGAGAATATTTAAATAGAAATGGAGGAGGAGCTCCGTGAGAATGAAGCTTCTGTGGAAGAGGAGTTTGCTGCTTGACCCATGGCGGTGCCCGTGGGCTTGGAGAAGGGCTCCGTGGACCTGGGACCCCAGCTTCTGCAGAGTGGCCCCCTGAAGGCTGCTGCCGAAGTCCAGGTGCTGAGATGCCATGGAGCTGGTTCTGATGGACAGAGAGGCCGACAAAGAAAATGCTGGGTTGACCCCACACAGAACTGACGTGGGGTGGGCTCACTAGGTCCAGAACTGCAGCGAGGAGGTCCTTTAGTTCTTTCCTGCGCACAAAATAAATAAGTCAGAGCCACAGAGTTTTAGAACATAAGCCAAAGTTGACATGGTTTTGGCCCAGATTTCCGGTCACAGAGTTACCAGTCCACTAAAAAGTCAATATTTTTTTCAATTATTAGAAAAGAGTCTCCCTGAATATTTCCTTTTCAATAAATACAGTTTCAGACTGAATATCCCAAAAGGCTCAGATTTTTAGGTGCTGTAAATGGAAGCCACTTAAAAGCCATGATGATCATAGAAATAAAAATACATGTAATAAAATACCATCTTCATGTGTGAATTTATTGAAATTTAAAAAGCAATGCTTAACTCACAGAACCCACGAATGGACTAACAGTTACCAAAGGGAAAGGGACTGGGGAGATGGGTGGGAAGGGAGGGATAAGAGGGTAAAAGGGGCATTACGATTGGCAGACATAGGGTGGGGGGGCACGGGGGGGACTGTACAGCTCAGAGAAGACAAGTAGTGATTCTCATCTCACTACGCTGATGGACAGTGACTGTGGTGGGGTTGGTGGGGGGGACCTGGTGAAGGGGGGAGTTCAATCATCACGGTATTGCTCATGTAATTGTAGGTTAATGATACTAAAATAAAAAAATAAAATAAATAAAATAAATTAAAAAAAGCAATGCTTAATCTAGTAGGATTTGGTAATATCCGTATTTACATACTGCAGGTAGAATCTAGAAAGTAAATTATAAATATTTTTCAGGAAGCCTAAAATGTCCAAACCCTTTGATCTTTGATTAATTTAGTGTAGGAACACATTTTAAGGAATTACAGTAATAACTATACATATTGATTTATGTGTAAAGATACTTCTTGATGTGTTTACAATAAAACGTGGAAGCTATGTGCTAATTCAAGATGTGATGAAATATATGATGTTACAACACTATGACAGACTTTTCTTCAGCCATTACAATACATTAATTTTGTCCTGTTTTATTACATTCAGGCTAATGTATGGCATTAAATTAAAAAGTGTGACAAACTGCATATGTACAATATGATCTTATTAATAGAAACAAAATATGCTTTGTGAAAGTAAGATCTAGAAGACTATACATCAAAACTTAAACTATCCTTAATTTTCTGAATTCTTGGTGATGTCAACCTGTTTGTCATATATTTCATATTTTCCAATTTTCTACAAAAAGCATTTACAATTTTATAACCAAATCTATTTAAAGGGTTATCACAAATAACTTTTGAAGTGAAATTTTTATACTGTTCAAGAATGAGTGTTTTGACTGATGCTTATAGCTTGTACAGAGGCCTTTTTTATTCCATTCCAAAGGAAAATGCTGAGTTATCCACATAAACATGGTAACATTTATAGAAAGGGCAGATCTTGAAACATTTTTTAAAAATAAAGAGAAAACAGTCTAGCTCCTGTTCAATTGATAAACTGTTGCAATCTTTATATCAGTATTATAAATGACATCACTTTTGTTATTAAATACTTTTGTTATTAAGCTTTAAATATATCATGATTAATGTTTTACTTATCAGAAATTTGTTACCACCTCTTTGCCATGCACTTCATGCAGTTTTGTTAGACATGCATAACACATTTTTTGTCTTACTCTTAGCTGAGCCTCCACAGCAGAGAATGAAGGATTTCAAGGACCCATAGAGTCTAGAGAAATTCCAGCATCTTTGTGGAAGTTACAAACAGGCTGTTAAAAAAGAAAAAACTCCCATGCCCCTTAAGTCATCATTGTTACCTCAAATATATACATAAAGAGGCTCAGAAATTGAGAGATGGCAAGGCATGGATTTCCTTGGAGAAGGAGTTTTCAGCATCAGAGCACCTCATAGCTGCTTCCCTGCACACCCCAGCTGTAATCCCCCCACTTCTGTGAGGAGGATGGACTGGGGATGATGGGGTACTTATGGGGAAACTGTGGAAGCAGGGGCTGTACCTGACTCATGCTGTGGAGTCTAGAGGCAAGGGGTTTAGGAGGGCAACCTGTGGCAAGGGCCAAGAGGGGAGCTTTTCCCATGGGCTGCTTTTCTGTGTTTTGCTACAACTGGAGCTCCCTACAGACCAGAGGAATTTGTGTCACTTTGAAAAGGAGTTACACGATTCAGTGCCCAATAGATGAGGCAGTGTGGGGCAGCCGTCAGAAGCCAGGAGCTGGTGGAGATATAGATTGCCCGCCTCAGGAAAGTGCCAAGGGGGCTTCCCAGCAGGGGAACCCACAGACGGCTCATGAGAGAAATAATCTGCATTTGGAATTGGCCAACTTTGGGGGCTCGAATGCAAGAGTAGGACGCCATGGGCAGTAGGAACTGCTTTGCCTTTTACCCAACCTCCACACCCAGTGCCAACCCTGGCAGAGTCCGAGGTGGCATCGTAAATGGAAGCAAGAAGGAAAAAAAAAGGTGGGGAACCTACAAAAAGCCCGCAGTGCCTGCCTTCCTACTGCAGGATTTCCTGGAGCTGGGGAAGGAGAAAAGGTTTAAATCTGATGAGACATTGATGATTTCATATTTTCGTGTTCTGTGTCCACGCACGTCTCACAGTCAAAAACAGATCCATTCTTCTGTTTAGGGTCAGAGACCCCAGGCTAGAATTCCAAAATGACACTAGGGGGCTTTTCAGACACCAGCTCCCTCGCTGCTTCCAGGATTCCTGGTTTTCTGACTGTTTCCCGTATGGGAACTCCTTCTCAACCTTCAGGAGTTACAGAATCCCCTCTGTCTTCTTCTTTGGGGAACTGAAAAAAAACTTCAGTTCTTTACTGTTTGGCATTGACCCCTGGCTCAATGAATGTTAGTGAATTTGAATCTCCATACCTTCCAAACTACAGAAGAAACTCAACAACATTGGCAGGTCTATTGACAGTTGTCCAACTTAAAATTTCCCTGGGCTACAGAAATCAGATGTATATGTGGTTCATTTCGTGTGACTGGGTTATAGTTTGTTTTTGTAACAGCTTTTTTAGGCTGAGCCCTGTCATCCATCACATTTATGTAGGTATAAACTCAATAAAAGATCTGGCAATGTAAACACATATTTCTGAAAGCAGGACACAGCGTTTTCTCATAATACATAATACATGTCTCCCTTGATAACATTTTCTGTAGATTTTGACCAAAAAAATGTTGCTGGAATAAACTGATATTTTGTAGTAGGGGCTTCTTTTCCCTCTTTTCACATCATTTCTATCATCCGAGTTGTTTTTGTTGTTGACCATGCTTATGTAACCAGTTTATGACGTCAGCAGGATTTGAATGAGCACAAACATAAACAACTTTGTTCCTTCTCCCTAAGTGCTCTTTCCGACTCAATCTGTCAGATTGTTCTTTTCTACCCTTGAACGAAGATTCCACAGTTTTCCAGCAGCTTGCAACTACTGGTGCTGACAGTAGTTGCCGTGGTGGCGGCAGTGACAGTCACAGATGTTCCTGAGCTCTAGAGGCCTTAGAAACATTGCCTGACTCCCCACCATAGTCCTAGAGATCTGTGCTCTTACCTCCGGTTGGCCCATTAAGACACTGAGTTTCAGGCTATATGACTGAATAACATTTTCCAGTGGTAAGTGGCAGATCATGGATTTCCAACAGCTATGTACATGATGATGCTGTTACTATCCCATAATTGATACATTTTGGGCCTTTGATCAACTAACTTAGGAATGACCTGCTGGGTGATGGCTGTAAAGGTAGGAATGGAAGAGAAAGGTTGAAGGGCTGCAACTAGCATTTTTGGAAGTCTGCTGTACTCTAAGCAAAGCGATAAGGGCCTTATATTTCATGTAATCAAACCATGACTCTATGTTGTAGATGTCAATATCATCTTTAGCATCAGGTTAACAGAGGCTCAGAGAGTAATTGCTTAGATGCACATAGCTAGTAACTGGGTACAAAGCCAAGGCTCTCTCACTCCGGAGCATTCTCTTGGCTACATGAATAACATGTGTTCCAAAGGGTTTGTACAAAAGTTTCTAGAAGGTCAGAAAAGGGTCATGGAGAGGCTGTAAAGCTAAGGGTCTTTCCTAAGTTAAAAAATAATAATAAATCCTGAGGAGTTTAGGAAGAGCCAACAGGAGACCATAAATCTGTCTCCAACCACATGCTGGGGGTAATGACACATTGCAGTCCTCCTCTTCCTAATTATCATTACCATAAGAATCATCATTAGAGTTTGTGACAGTGATCAATGGTAACTTCAGGTATTAGAGTTTGTGATAGTCTCAATGGTGACATCCCCCTTCACTGTTCTGAGAGACAGGGACCCCATATAGTTACATGACTAGACAGCAATGTGTCTTCTCTAAACTATGGGGCTTTTAGTTTCATCGGCATTCCAGAAAACAGAATCCCAGGGCTCAGGTCAAGGAAGAGCATGAGTGTTGACTGGCATTCTTCTGGGTGTTAATAAGCATGAAACATGAAGCTGGGGCATACAAAGAGGAAACATGTACTCTTTTAATGCAAAGCCAAATCCCAGCCCACTGCTAGGAAGACTGGACAAAGGACAAGCTAGAGATAGCACACCAGGGAGGGAGTGTTTACAGCAGATTCCGGGACAATGACTTGAGTCTGTGGGATGGTTGTTTTCGACAAGGCTGACATGTGCAGTGAGCCCAGGAGAGTCACCTCTCTCTTCCCCAGGCATGACAAGGAGAAATGATGCTATGGCCCACTGCTTCTGAACAAAGGCTCAGGTGCTATTTACAGCAGCTCACCTCAAATTTCACATGGTAAATTTACCATGTGAAATTGGTCATCACGTGTATCAAAAATAATTTTTTAACTAAAAACAAATTACTAAATATGTGAATGATTCAGTTTTTTTTTTTAAACAACTGCAACTGTGGGGGGGAAATACATTTCTAGCCTGGGGCAAATAACCTTTGAAGCTGAAAGCAGTCAAAGGGAGAAACAAAGTGAGAGAAACCCATGTATTGCCTACAAGCAGTTGTTTACTCCTGCTTGCCTGTGTCTCTTGTGACCCGGCTGTGAAGAAGCCAAAAGTACCTCTACAGTCCCAGTGTGCACTGGCTTTCCAACCTCCGTGTAATCACCTGTTGATATGGAGATGGACTACTTCTCTCCACTCCTTGTAAACACCTATTGATATGGAAATGGACTAAGGCCAGGTGAGATGTTCTGGAAATATTTCATTTTTACCAATAGCCCACACCTCCAGAAATCTCACCTCACAATCTACTCACTTCCAATCTTCTGCAATGGCTCTTGTGCAAGAAAATTGGAGCACTGTAACCAGACTAATAACATACAATAATGACAGCAATAAAATCAGGGTAATCCTCAAGCCAGAGGATTCAGCTGGGTTCGAAGTTCTATGCAGATTAAGTCCATAGCTTGCCTGTCCCACAGGTGGTCAGAGGCTGAATGGTAAGGAGTTCAGAGCAATCATCATGCAGCAGCTGCAGCTAGGGGGTGGGTCCAGGCCACAGGGACTATAGAAAAAAATAACCTTAAGAGCAATAAGATACATGTTTTAATGACACCAGCATAGGCAAATTTTGTCCCTCATGTAGGATGCATGCAAGAGAGTGGTTCTGTGATAGGGCAGTGGCAGGAATGGCTCTTGTCCTGGTCTAGTATGCCAGACCTTCACCCTGTCCCTGTGGGAGTTACAGATTGGTCAACATATAGGGCTATGGGAGGTGTATTCCATATATACCTAGCCGTAAAGATAAAGCAAAACTTCCCCGTAAGATGCTCTTACCTCCCAGACGTTTTGGGTACACTACCATGATCTTTGGGGGCCACTCTGCTGTTACTCCAGGGACACACAACTCCCAGGCCTTTACCCCAGGTTCCAGAAGGGCCAGCCTTGCTGGTCCATGTGTCGAAATGTCCAGGGCCACAACCACTCAACAGTGTCTCCGGGGTTTAACGCAGTGGGGCTGGCAGCAGGATGTTGCTCTGCTGGTCATAACCTAATTTCAGTAACTCCTCTTTGGTTTGCACATGTAGTTGTATGGGAGAGGCAGCAAGGTGTGTTAGCATATCCACTGGGCTCAAGGCTCCTTTACAGGGCTTCTTATCCAAATGCACTGTCCACAAGTAAACTGACCAGCCCTATAGACTATTAGTGTCCCACTTCAGGCCAGATTTCAACAAAGCATGGTCCCTCTCTATCATGCCTGCTGGTAGAGTAATATGGTGCATGGAACTTCCACTTTATGCCTAATTGCTACATCCATTCTTGTAATGCACGTCCAGTAAAGTGGGTGCCCTGATTGTTCTCAATCACCTGTGGCCAGCCATAGTCTGCAAAGAGACGCTCTAGGCCCCTTTTGGTGGTTTGATGATCTGCATGACATGCAGGAAAAGCAACCAACAGGCCAGTAGCTGTGTCCACACAAGTCATGGCATACTGATATCCTTCTGATATGGGCAGAGGCCCATATAATCTATCAGTCACCTGACAAGGGGTATTGGCCCCTTTACTATTGTCCCATGTTGCTGTGAAACTCCGTGTAAGTCCCTCTTAGAGCACACAAGGTACTCCTTCCAGGCTCTGCTCACTTCTTAGAAGGTCAGAGGCCATGTAGGCAGAGGTTCCAACAGCTCCCGCTGAAACTGGACACTCATGTCCAGCAGCTCATCCTGGGTACAGGGGTGCAGCATGGCGTGCTCCACAGCCTGGGGAGGGGATGGCTCCTCCCCCTGAGGAGCCCGTGGTTGTTGAGTTTTCATTTTCTTAATTACAACCAGGCAGACCTTTATTTAATACGGGAGAGGCTGGTGCCTTGGGTGGCGACCTTGGCAATAGATTGACCCTCAGCCCCACCCCTTCATCCTCGTCAGACATGTCTTCTACCATCTCCAGGGCTGAAGGCACTGCCCTTTCCTCCCCCTCCCCCACAGCCTCCCACCACCTCCTCCCTTCCTGCTAATGTATCTTCCAGGAGAATGACCTGTCTTATCAATAACTGTCTCTTTCTTAAGGTCATCTCATAGGTCATCACCCACCTCCTCCAAGCAATGCTGAAGTGTATCTCTCTCCTGCCAAAGTCTCTCTCTCTCTCATACTACAATCCCAGCTGCTACATGACCACTCAGGGCCTCTAAGCAGTCTTCTATCTCACACAGGACTAATTCTACAGCTTCTGGTGTCTCCTCCCTTTCCCAATTCTGGGAAAGGCCCCACTCATCTAGGAGGTGATTTACCCTAGATCAGTTTCTCTCAGGGGCTCCCCAAGTGGAAGACCCATGGACAGGGAGCTCCCAGGTGAAGCTGCACGCCCTCTACCACTACAGCCACCGGGGCCTCCCCACCATCCACAGGGGTGTTCCGGGGATCTCCCTACCATCTCTAGGGGCAGCCCACCCAAGGGTCACACCCATGAAGACAGATTTCAGGTTCAGAGATCCTGTAGTTCAGGCCAGCTACACTAGATGTAACTCCGGGAGGGAAAATATGTTCCCAACCCAGGGCATATTACCTTTGAAGCCAAAATCAGTCTAAGGAAGAAATAAAGTGGGAGAAACCTGTTTATTGCTTACAAGCAGTTGTCCAGTTCTGCTCCCCTGTATCTCCTGTGACCCAGCTGCAAAAAGGTCACCCCACCAAACCTCTCTTGTCTATATATACCCTCTCTTCCCCACCCTTGTAATCACCTATTGATATGGAGATGGACTATGTCTCTCCACCCCTTGGAAACACCTACTGATATGGAGATGCACTAAGGACAGGCGAGAAATTCTGGAAATACTGCAATATTACCCACACAAACCTTTTTACTGACCTGTAAAAGAAAGATGCACAAAGCAATAAGCTATACAGGATGATGATTTTTCCAAAATGAACATAACTGTGTAACTGATACTCAAATTAATAAATAGAATAATATCAAATTCCACCTCCTCCTAGTCACTACCTTCCTCATGGTAACCACTACCTTGATTTCTAACACTGTGATTAATTCTTTTGCCTTTGAACTACATACAAATGGAGCCATTGAAAATGTACTAGTTTGGGTCTGACTTCCTGTATTTGACATTCCATTTCAGAGCATTATCCATGTGCTGGGTATAACCATAGTTTGTTCTTTCTTACTATTGTTTGATATTCCATTGTATGATTATGCCATAGTCTATTTATTCATTACATTATTAATAGATCTCTGTTTTATTTTTAATATGTACTGGTATATAATGAGTTATAAGAAATATATATTTGGTCATGTGAATGGCCAAATATGTTTTTTCCAGGTGTATTTGGTCTTCATCCACAGTTCCTGAAAACATTGCAGAGTATTAAAGGTGAAATGGGTGTTTTGTCATGTTAATGAGAGACTTTTGGACCCCCACCCAAGGGTGTGGACTGGAGGCTGAATCAGCCAGTGGCCAATAATTTAGTCAATCATAACTATGCAATGAAGCACTCACAGAAACCCCTGAGAAGAGCTTGTCAGTCTCTCAGGTCCTGCTTCTCAGTGGGAGCTCCTACTTGGGGAACCAGAACGCCTCCACCACTGAGCCAGGCCCCAAGCTCCACCAGGATAGAAGCTCCTTTATTTGGGACCTTGCCTTATGTATTTATTCATCTGGCCATTGTATCCTTTATTAAACTGGTAAACATGTTTTTCTGAGCTCTGTGAGCTGCTCTAGCAAATTAATTGAACCTAAGGGGGAGGTGGTTGGAATCTCCAATCTGTAGCTGGTTGGTCAGAAACAGAGGCAACTGCCTGGGGCTTGCGACCAGTGTATGGAGTTGGGGGTGAAGAGCAGTGTCGTAGGATGGAGCCCTTACCCTGGGGAATCTGGTGCTGTCTCCAGGCAGATAGTGTCAGAATTGAGTTCTTGGACACGCTGCTGGTGTTTGAGAACTGCTTGGTATTGCCTGTGGGGAGAACCCCTCACACACACACTTGCCTAGAAAAATGTTATGATGCATTTAAAACAAGGTAATAAAAGATTATTAGTATACACACACACACACACACACACACACACACACTGGAATCGGTTCCTGGACCCCGAAAGGAGTCGTACTACTATTACTGCTGGGTATGATACTATTATTGTTGTTATATATGAAAAAACATATCACATGCCTTTTTAATACAAAAAGGCTGTGGTGAACACATGTCTTTTGGTGTATGCTTTAGAGAGGAGTTGCTGAGTGCTAGGATTTATTGTGTTTGACTTTAATAAACACTCCCAAAGAGTTCTCCAAAGGTGTTTTATACCGATTGCCCCTCCACACAGAAGTGTTTGAAAAGTCCAGTTTTTCTACATTGCCACCAATGTCTGATATTGCCATCCATTTCTAGTTTAGCCTTTCTGATTAATGTTACCAGATGAAAAATAGGGCTTCCATTTACATTTGAAATATTTGGGATATACTTACACTAAAAAAAAAAATATTCATTGTTTTATCTGAAATTCAAATATATCTAAGATTTCCCTATTTTTATTTGCTAAATTTGGCAACTCCATCCTGGCTGATGTGTCATGGCATCTCACTGTGGTGTTAATCTGCATTTCCCTGGTGAATAGGTTGAACAATTTCTCCTAAGTATTTTGTCTATTTGAATATCCTCCTTTGTGGTGCTCCTGTTCAAGTCTTTTGCCTATTTTCCTATCAGGAAGTTCAGCTTTTCTTACTGAAGTCCTTTTAGTATTCTCTATTCAGATTCTTTGTAAGACAAATAAGTTGCAAATCTTTTTTCCCACTCTGTCTCTATTTATCCAATCTCATTATGGTGTCTTTTGATAAACCAAGTTTTTGGTTTTAATACAGTTAAATTTCTTAGTATTTTTCTTTACAGTAGTGGCTTTATGTCCTCTTTAGGAAATCTTTCCCTCTTCTAAGGACATGAAGAATAGAAGTGTCCAATCTCAACTGATATTTTTCTACCAATAACACCAAATACTGGAAGATTGTGAGGCAGAGTCTTCTTCAACATTCCAGAAGATGCTGATTTTTTACTGTAATTGTATACTCAGCTAAATTATTAATCAATGTGAGAACATAATAAAGAAAATTTTAGATAAAGCTTTAAAAATTCAGGCACTCTTAAGCAATATGTTTCAGCAAAATAAATGGAGGAAATCAAGAATGAGGAAAGTATGAGATAAAAACAAAGACATTCAAACAGGAAAATAAAAAGCAAGTCTTCCAGGCCTAGAAGCAAACCATTCTGATTTGACTTGAGCTACAGAAGGCTCTAGAAGGGGAAATCCAAACAGAAAAGTATAACTAATAAATAACTAGATGTGCTTGAACTTTTGGCAAGTTTATTGATAAATGTTTGATATATTGGGTAGAACATTTGCAAAATATTAAAGACTGATATCTTGACCACTAAGTACCAGAGAAAGCTAGGCAATTCTTAAGCTGAAGGCACACAAAATAGAAATTATAGAATTTATGGAATTTATGGTAAATAATGGAAAATGAACATAAAGAATTGTAAAATAGGTATAAATCCCTAATGTAAGAGATATCTTCTTCCTTCTCTCTCCCTCCCTCTATCGCTCTCTATATATATGTCTATATAGATAGACATAGATACAGATCTCAAAAACAGTAATAGTGTAATGTATGAATACAGAAAAAAATGCTTTAAAAATAGCTAAAAGATCTGACAGTATGTTTCTGTGAGGAATGAATTTGGGTAAATAGGCTAGGGGAGCAAGAGACTGTTATTATTTAACACTTTCTTGATTTTTTTTATTTGTGCATGTTTCACTTTGACTAAAACGGAGGAAGTTGACATTTAAAAAAGAAGATCCTAGCAATTCTTTTAATTTATGTAGCATTTCTTGCAAAAAATAAAAATAAACCTAAATACAATCTTTCCTTTTGCCTTTCTCTTAATGTCCATCATGCTGTATGGACTCCTTATTCATCTTGGTTAAATAAAATGGTTTTTCTAGGTTTTAAAGTAAATGTTTGGGTAATGTTCTTTCTGCTCCTATATTATTGATAAAATAATACCCACATTTAACAGTTCCTCAAAATATATGTATCTTCCTTCAGGGTATGGGAAAGGCAGAAGAGGATTTGGGAAAATTATCCTTATTTCGGTGCTTTCCCCTATCCTTTATTACCTTGTTTTAAATGCATCATGACATGTTCAAAATTGATACATCCATCTTAAGAGGGATAAATTGAAAATAGTTTCTGAAAAGTTCAGGGGGATAGGGATGCTATTTATTATGAGATAGTTACATCTTTTTAACTTAAATGGATAAAAGAGAAAAATAAGTGGCTTATTGAGACAAAGCAAGCAACAAGGCAGAAAAAAAGTACATATCCTCTGCCTTGAATAATTTGACACAATACCTTTCTCTTCATTTCCTCAGTTTTGTTCAAGGGATTGTTCATTGTTCTTTAAAGTACATTTGAAAAAAAATTCTTAAAAAAGGGAGTTTTGATCTTGTAAAACCATAAAGGCAATATAAATCAAATCATTGCTATTTCAAGTCTAAGTTGTACACAGTGGCCTAAGGAATTATTTTCGCTTATCATTGGCTCAAACTCATATTGGTTGACTTGGCTTGGCTTCTAGAATTCCTTGGATTTATGTGGAGGCTCCACAAATCTATTTCCATTATTTGAGCCATACCCTTGAACTCTTTGTAGCAAAATGTCATCTGTGGTCAGTTCCATTAGCTATGTTTCAATGGGGCTAAGGTGGTAAAAACTCCACCAGAAGAGAAAACATTAAAATACGATCAAATTTATAACCAATCTCCAAAAATACTGCAATCCCTGACTCTGTCCAGAGACAGGGAATCCACAAATAGAAGTGAGAACACATAGTTATCACGAACGGCACAGAGTGTTTCCTGCCTGATGTATTCAGCATTTGGCCTGGCCTCCCTTTGATCTAAAACGCCCATTGCATGCTTAGCGTTAGGAAAGCCAAAAGTGGGGGTGCCCGGCCAAAAAACTGGCACTTATTACAGAGGAATTTGACCATCTCTACCTCACTTTGACTTATTTTTTATCACAAGGGCCTCTCATCTTCCAGACAAACCCTGCTGTCCTATTTGCACTCCTATAAACATGCTGATTAGCTGTTTGCAATCCCACATTTGTTCTAGATGTCTGTAGATGAATGAAGAGTATGTTTAACATATACTTATATGTGTACATTACTACTTTAGATGTATGAGGGTGCTGTTAGGATTCATAAAATCCTGATTCATATAAAATGGTTTTTTGTAGTACAAACTATCATGATTTGTTTATATTTTAAGCAGTTAACTCTAAAATGTTCTGCATACTTCAAAAGGTTCTGAAACTTGAATTACTACCATGTTTAGACTGTGTCACTATAACAATAATACATCTGTTTAAATATGAGGGAAAGTTCAATGTAATATTTAGAAGCATGTAATCAAGAGAAAAAAGGCTGATTTATTATTTACAAGGGTTGTTTTTGTCTCAAGTAGAACTGTATTTGATTCAGTATTTTGGTCTGCCTCACTTTGTAGAAAGTTTCAACAACTATCATATTCCTCTGATTATGAACCCACACTGAAATAAGCAATCTGGCTTGATTTTATCCAAAATGCCATGAGGAAAAGAAAACAACTATTACTCATTGCCTTTACACGCATTTCCATATTTCTTAGTCCCATGATGACTATTCGTGATACAAGCAGGAGTTCTTTAGACCCAGATTGTTCCAGAAGTCATGTTCGAAACTTAGTTTCAAAAGACTGGAATTTTTGTCCAGTCAGGAATGACTTATAGGAACTATATTCTCAAGTATGGGTAGGTATGAAAGTTAATACAATATAATAAAACATCCCAAATAATCAATATACATTTCAGTGAAACAGTAAATCCTACTTTCTATACTTGAAAAAAGAAAGAGCAATACTTGGAGGGAAAGAAGGAATGAAGATACAGACAACTGAAAGGCTGAAGTCAACGATGTTTAAGGAGGGTAAGCAAAATGTTTGCAAGGAGGATGTGGAAATTGACAAATATCCACTGCCCTTAGCAGGAATATGTGTTCTAAGATCCCACAGTGACTGTAGGAAGCATTGTATTTGAAAGTACCTGGGTAAACAGAAGAGTTAGTTCCAATCAGCAATGTCCTTTCACCTTCTTTAAGGGATACAAAGCTGATAATGGTGGGGAATTGTTTTCAAGTCCATGGGAAACCTAGTCAGCTAGGAGGACCTAATGCTCACAGTTGGGAAAAATATTCAACAACCAAAATAAATTATATAAGAAGAGGAAGCACATTAAGAAATAATATTTAACTAGAAAGTGCAGGATTTTTTGAAATAGTAGAAATTCAATGTGAAACACAACAGTGAAAAGAAACAGGACTGGGAATTCAGAAGACTAGATTTTACTGTCTCTAAATCTTGACCCAACGGCTATCTAACTTGTCAATAATCTCTATACAATTCTCACTGCTTGGTAAAGTAGACTCCCATTATGTAAGCTGAACAAAATGTATGTTGATAAATAGCACTTTTTTAAAGAGGTACACTGGAGTTCAAGGAAACATTAAGAAGCCCACCTTCCCACAGTTACTAAGGCTGTAGTAGAGGAGGAAGTAAAACAGTGAATGAATGTTGCTCCCCCGCCCCCTAGAGCAAAAGGCCTAAGAAGGAAAAGCATTTGAATTGGTTATATAAAGAGAGTTAATTACAGAAGGACTGGTGAGAAGTGAGACAGAGGCTTCCTCCTAAAACTGCACATAATATGAAAATATAACTAATACAATTACTTTTGAAAGAGCAACAGGAAAGAGGACTGCAACAAACTGCATACATCTGGAGACAAGAGCAGACCTCAAGGAAAAGGGTAATGTACTAAAGCTGTGGTCCTGCTGGATCCAAGCCCTTCCCCCACCCCAGCTCACCAGCAGGAGGAAGAGGAACAGAGCAGGGAGGGAGTGAAGATCTAGGACTGCTGAATACCTAACACCGGAGATCTGCTCTGGGAGCACAAACCTACATTTCATGGGGCTTGCATGATACTCTTGTAATTTGGAGCTTGGAAAGCTAAGACAGGCGGAGTTCCTGGAGAGACTAAGATTCCGGCTGCTTGTGAAATCAGGGATCCATATCTAGCTGCTCTGGGACAAAAGAAAGGTGGGCAGTCTGAGAGACTTCCTAACAAAGAAGCCCTTAGCAAGAGGGCTGCTAAAGGGGCAAGGATGCATAGAGAAAGGACAGGTAGACAAAATTGTCCAGGTGCACTCTGCCCAGCAGATTGGGAGCTTTCATGATCTTCAGGGGCTCCAGCTCCCTGGCTGCCTACACAGCTCCAGCAACCCCTTCTGTGACAGGCAGACTACTGTGCCTTTCTCCTGCCCAGCCCCACCAGGCTTGCAAACTGGGGAACCCTACCCTGGCGTTAGGCCAGCCAGAGGGAAGATCTGTCTACAGCAACTAAAAATGCAAAGCACAGAGGCTTATACCTGTGTGCTCGGCCCACTGGTTCAGGCAGTGGAGACAGGCATAGCAGCCAGGAACCAGGAAACAGCTCTTTCCTCCCCTGAGGCAACAATACCACTCCCCTGCAATCCCCAACATTACTTCAGGGGCTGAGCAGCTCCAGAGAGTAGAGCTTCTGGGCACTAGAGGGCACCATACACAAATATGAAATGCCAAAGGAACTTGGTCCAGAGTAAAATTATGAATACAACTCCTGAGAAAGATTTAAATGATATGGACCTTATGACTCTCCCTGAAAGGGAGTTCAAAATAAACTCATTAACATGCTCATGGAGGTAGGAAAGATATTCAAGAACTCAGGAATGAATTACGGTCAGAGATCCAATTATTGAAGAGCACAGTGGACAGTATTAAAAGCAGATTGGATACGGTGGAGGAGACAATAAATGAAATAAAAACTAGAGAAGAGGAATACAAAAAGCTGAGGCACAGAGAGAAAAAGGGATGTCTAAGAATGAAAGAATATTGAGAGAACTGTGTGACCAATCCAAATGGAACAATATTCGCATTATAGGGGTACCAGAAGAAGAAGAGAGAGAAAAAGGGATAGAAAGTGTCTTTGAGGAGGTAATAGCTGAAAACTTCCCCAATCTGGGGAAGGAGATAGTCTCTCAGGCCATGGAGGTGCACAGATCTCCCAACACAAGGGACCCAAGGAAGACAACATCAAGACATATAGTAATTAAAATGGCAAAGATCAAGGATAAGGACAGACTATTAAAAGCAGCCAGAGAGAGAAATAAGATCACATACAAAGGAAAACCTATCAGGTTATCATCAGACTTCTCAGAAGAAACCATACAGGCCAGAAGGGAGTGGCATAATGCATTTAATGCAATGAAGCAGAAGGGCCTTGAACCAAGATTACTTTATCTGGCAAGATTATCATTTAAATTTGAAGGAGAGATTAAACAATCCCCAGATAAGCAAAAGCTTAGAGAATTTACCTCCCCAAAACCATCTCTACAGTGTATTTTGGAGGGATTGCTATAGATGGAAGTGTTCCTATGGTTTAATAGCTTCACCAGAGGTAATAAAAGCACAGTAAAGAAAGTAGAACAGCTAATTACTAAGAAAATGCAAAATTAAATTAGCTATCCCCAAAGTCAATCAAGGGATAGACAAACAGTACAGAATATGATTCCCAATATAAAGAATGGAGGAGGAAGAAAAAGGAGGAGGAAAATACAAAAACAAAAAAAGAACCTTTGGATTGTGTTTGTAATAGCATATTAAGTGAGTTGTTAGACTCTTAGATAGTAAGGAAGTTAACCTTGAACCTTTGGTAACCACAAATCTGAAGCCTGCAATGCCAATAAGTACATACCTATCCATAATCACCCTAAATGTAAATAGACTGAATGCACCAGTCAAAAGACGTAGAGTCACTGAATGGATAAAAATCAAGACCCATCTATATGCTGCCTTCAAGAGACTCACTTTAAACCCAAAGACACATACAGACTAAAAGTGAAGGGATGGAGAAAGACATTTCATGCAACTAATAGGGAGAAAAAAGCAGGAGTTGCAGTACTTGTATCAGACAAAATAGACTTCGAAACAAAGAAAGTCACAAGAGACAAAGAAGGACATTACATAATGATAAAAGGGTCAATCCAACAAGAAGACATAACCATTATAAATATCTATGCACCCAACATGGGAGCTCCTACATATGTGAAACAAATACTAACAGAATTAAAGGGGGAAATAGAATGCAATGCATTAATTTTAGGAGACTTCAACACACCACTCACTCTGAAGGACAGATCAACTAGACAGAAAATAAGTAAGGAGACAGAGGCACTGAACAACACATTAGAACAGCTGGACCTAACAGACATCTACAGAACCCAAAAGCAGCAGAGTACACATTCTTCTCAAGTGCACATGGAACATTTTCAAGAATATATCATATACTAGGCCACAAAAAGAGTCTCAGTAAATTCAAAAAGACTGAAATTGTACCAACCAGCTTCTCAGACCACAAAGGAATGAAACTAGAAATGAATTACGGCTTAATAACATGCTCCTAAATACTCAATGGATCAATGACCAAATAAAAACAGAGATCAAGCAATATATGGAGAGAAATGACAACAATAATTCAACACCACAAGATCTGTGGGATGCAGCGAAGGCTGTGCTAAGAGGAAAGTATATTGCAATACAGGCCTACCTCAGGAAAGAGGAACATTCCCATATGAGCAGTCTAAACTCAAAATTAATGAAATGAGAAAAAGAAGAACAAATGAGACCCAGAGTCAGTAGAAGGAGGGACATAATAAAGATTAGAGCATAAATAAATAAAATCGATAAGAATAAAACAATAGAAAGTGTCAATGAAAGCAAGAGCTGGTTCTTTGAGAAACTAAACAAAATAGATAAACGCCTAGCAGATGTATCAAGAAAAAAAGAGAGTCTACTCACATAAACAGAATCAGAAATGAGAAAGGAAAAATCACTACAGATACCACAGAAATACAAAGAACTATTAGAGAATACTATGAAAAATTATATGCTAACAAACTGGATAACCTAGAAGAAATGGACAACTTTCTAGAAAAATACAACCTTCCAAGGCTGACCCAGAAAGAAACAGAAAATCTCAACAGACCAATTACCAGCAACAAAATTGAACTGGTAATCAAAAACCTACCTAAGAACAAAACGCCTGTACCAGATGGCTTCACCACTGAATTTTATCAAACATTTAGTGAAGACCTAATACCCATCCTCCTTAAAGTTTTCCAAGGAGTAGAAGAAGAGGGAATACTTCCAAACTCATTCTACGAGGCCAGCATCACTCAAATACCAAAACCAGGCAAAGACACCACAAAAAAAGAAAACTACAGACCAATATCCCTGATGAACATAGACGCAAAAATACTCAACAAAATATTAGCAAACCGAATTCAAAAGTACATCAAAAGCATCATTCATCATGATCAAGTAGGATTTATTCCAGGGATGCTCCATCAACATCATCCACCACATCAACAAAAAGGACAAAAACCACATGATCATCTCCATAGATGCTGAAAAAGCATTTAACAAAATTCAACATCCATTCATGATAAAAACTCTCAACAAAGTGGGTATAGAGGGCAAGTACCTCAACATAATAAAGGCTATATATGATAAACCCACAGCCAACATTATACTTAACAGCAAGAAGCTGAAAGATTTTCCTTTAAGATCGAGAACAAGACAAGGAAGCCCACTCTCCCCACTTCTATTCAACATAGTTCTGGAAGTCCTAGCTATGGCAATCAGACAACACAAAGAAATAAAAGGCATCCAGATTGGCAGGGAAGAAGTTAAACTGTTCCTGTTTGCAGATGACATGATAGTGTACATAAAAAACCCTAAAGAATCTACCCCAAAACTACTAGATCTAATATCTGACTTCAGCAAAGTTGAGGGATACAAAATTAATGCACAGAAATCTATGGCATTCCTATACACTAACAATGACCTAGCAGAGAGAGAAATCAGGAAAATAATTCCATTCAAAGTTGCATCAAAAAGAATAAAATACCTAGGAGTAAACCTAACCAAGGAAGTGAAAGATCTATACTCTGAAAACTACAAGACACTCATGAGAGAAATTAAAGAAGATGCCAATAAATGGAAACACATCCTGTGCTCATGGATAGGAAGAATTAATATTGTCAAGATGGCCATCCTGCCTAAAGCAATCTACAGATTCAATTCAGTTCCTATCAAAATACCAACAGCATTTTTCAATGAATTAGAGAAAATCATTCTAAAATTCATATGGAACCACAAAAGACCCTGAATAGCCAAAGCAATCCTGAGAAGGAAGAATAAAGCAGGAGGGATTATGCTCCCCAACTTCAAGCTTTACTACAAAGCCACAGTACTCAAGACAATTTGGTACTGGCACAAGAACAGACCCATAGACCAATGGAACAGACTAGAGAGCCCTGATATAAGCCCAACCATATATGGTCAATTAATATATGATAAAGAAGCCATGGACATACAATGGGGAAATAGCCTCTTCAACAGCTGGTGTTGGCAAAACTGGACAGCTACATGTAAGAGAATGAAACTGGATTATTCTTTAACCCCATACACAAAAGTAAATTCAAAATGGATCAAGGACCTGAATGTCAGTCATGAAACCATAAAACTCTTGGAAGACAACATAGGTAAAAGTCTCCTGAATATAAGCATGAACGACTTCTTCCTGAATGCATCTCCTTGAGCAAGGGAAACAAAAGCAAAAATGAACTCATGGGACTACATCAAACTAAAAAGTTTCTCTACAGCTAAGGACACCATCAAGAGAACAAAAAGGCATCCTACAGTATGGGAGAATATATTTGTAAATGACAGATCCGACAGGGGGTTAACATCCAAAATATATAAAGAACTCACACACCTCTACACCCAAAAAGCAAATAACCCGATTAAAAAATGGGCAGAGGTTATGAAGAGAAAGTTCTCCAAAGAAGAAATTCAGATGGCCAACAGACACATGAAAAGATGCTCCACATCACTAATCATCAGGGAAATGCAAATTAAAACCACAATGAGATATCACCTCACACCAGTAAGGATGGCCAGCATCGAAAAGACTAAGAACTACAAATGCTGGTGAGGATGCAGAGAAAGGGGGACCCTCCTACACTGCTGGTGGGAATGTAAGCTAGTTCAACCATTGTAGAAAGCAATATGGAGCTTCCTCAAAAAATTAAAAATAGAAATACCATTTGACTCGGGAATCCCACTCCTTGGAATTTACCCAAAGAATACAACTTCTCAGATTCAAAAAGACATATGCACCCCTATGTTTATTGCAGCACTTTTTACAATAGCCAAGATATGGAAGCAACCTAAGTGTCCATCAGTAGATGAATGGATAAAGAAGAGGTGGTATATAAACACAATGGAATACTATTCCGCCATAAGAAGGAAACAAATCCTGCCTTTTGCAACAGCATGAATGGAGCTGGAGGATATTATGCTCAATGAAATAAGCCAGGCAGAGAAAAACACGTGCCAAATGATTTCCTTCATTTATGGAGTATAACAAAGAAGCAAAACTGAAGGAACAAAATTGTAGCAGACTCAGAGACTCCAAGAAGGAACTAGTGGTTACCAAAGGGGAGGGGGGTGTGGGAGGGCGGGTTTGGAGGGTGGGAGAAGGGGATTGTGGGGTATTATGTTTAGTACACATGGTGTGGGGAATCACGGGGAAAACAGTGTAGCACAGAGAAGGCAAACAGTGAATCTGTGTCATCTTACTACACTGATGGACAGTGACTGAATTTGGGTATGAGTGGGGACTTGATAATATGGGTAAATGTAGTAACCACATTGT
The DNA here is from genome assembly GCA_029783875.1 of Phataginus tricuspis. Classification (NCBI taxonomy): domain Eukaryota; kingdom Metazoa; phylum Chordata; class Mammalia; order Pholidota; family Manidae; genus Phataginus; species Phataginus tricuspis. The sequence continues at coordinate 33,321,722 of JAQQAC010013566.1, forward strand.
TTTTTTATGTGAAACCTTCATAAGACTGTATGTCAATAATACCTTAATAAAAAATACAAAATAAAAATAAATAAAGAGAGTCCATTACAAGCGGTGATATAAGAGCGCCATCATAACTGTGTAATTGCGTGGTATGACTATGACAAAGAGACATTTGCCGGTCGGGTTGAGTGTGAGCAAGCATTAGTGATAAGGAATCATAAAGGTGGGAGGCAGTTAGGTTACTGAGTGTATAAGGAAGTTTATAACTGGGCACAATATAAACAACATTAACAGCAAAAGGAAAACAATGAATCTTCTTGTATGGGTAAATGAAGATAAGAGAAGATGAAGAAAAAAACTAAAACCACAGAAAATATGGATAACATTAGAGTCAGATACAGGGTGGGCTACACTTGCCCACTAGAGTCCAATGTAATACATTTTGGAGAAGTAAACGTGAAGAAGAAGAAAAGAGGGTTTGGCTCCAGGGGTGGAGAAAAGTTGCTGGGAAATGTACAGTCAGTAAGGATTGCTCAGCGAGGTGTGTTATGCAGATAAGAGTGTTCTCCTTTTCCTGGTACTGGAATGTCTTCACAAATGGAAATTTGTGTCACCATTATGAAGAGAGAAAAGTATGTCCTGTTTTTAGACAGCACAGCAGAGGCAGAGACTTCTCCTGTGTCTGCTGCTTCCCAGCTGCCTTCAGCTCAAAATAATCCTTATGCCAAAGTGACATATTTTGGGGTAGCATAATCTGATCCCCTTTGCTGGCAAGTAAGGATATGACAAAATATTCAAATCACTATAATTAGGGGCATGCACATTAAAACCACAATGAGATTCACTACACACCTATCAACCAGCTAAAATTAAAAAAAGAAAAGGAAACAGATTATACTAAGTGTTGGAGAGGCTGCCAGGGGTATTTAAAATGACATAGACACTCCTGTAAAACAGTTTGGTAGTTTATTGAAAAGTTAAGCATATGCCTTCTGCAGAGGAGGATAGGTGATTTTTCCTCAACCCTCTGAGTTCTTGGCTAAGACTCTTATAATAAAAGATACGGTAACAAGAGGAAAACAAATGAAATGTAGCAGCCTGTCTACCTCTATATATGTGGGCAACACCCAAGGGAAAATGAGTAACTCTCCACAGAGGCATGGAGCTCCAGCTTAGGTACCATCTCCAGTGAAAAAGAAAGGCAGAAAGGTGTGAGGAGAGGAGGCCAGTTAAGGGGCAGTTACCTGTAAAACCGTGCTACGCAGGGGCAGTACTGTTGTGCAGTTTTATGTGAGTGCCTTTTTCACTGATAAAACTCTTGTAATTTTAGACCCATCCCTCCCTTCCTGGAAGAGAGACAGAAATCCTTACCAATGGAAGGTTCTTTATAAATGTAAATTTCCCTTACAAAATAGCAACTTCTGTGTTTTCAGAACTACATGTGTCTGTGTCTGCTTTTTCTGGAATAATCAGCTCAAAATAATCCTTATGTCAAAGAGGCATATTTTAGGATAGCATGTTCTGTTACTCTTCAGTACCATATTATTTAGTCCTTCCACTTACAAGTATTTACCCCAGGAAAAAAAAAGTATATATCTTTCCAAAACCTGGTACCCATACACTCCCCACTGCAGTTTTATTTGTCACAGCTAAAAACTGTAAATAGGCTGAATGTCCATTAATAGGTGAATGTACTAGCAAACTGGTATGTACCGGAAAGAATGCTACTCAGCAATGAAAAACCTACTGTTACCTGTAACAACATGGAAATAGCTATGCTGAGTGAAAAGCCAGACATGAAACAAGAAGCACTGAGTAATTTCATTTAGATAGCCCTCTAGAAATGAAACTAATCTGTAGTGACAGAAAGCAGAACAGCGTGTGCCTGGAAGACGGAGGCACCAGAGGGGTGGAAGGAAGAAATAACAAGGAGGCAGGAGAAAACCTTGATGGTCATGAAAATTATTGTGGTTAACTCCCTTCATTGTGATTATAGTTCCACAGGTGTATACATATGTCAAAATATCAAATTGCATACTTTACATACGTGCAGTTTATTGTATGACAATTACATTTCAAAACACTGTTTTAAAAAAATAGGTAGCACCCTTGGAAGGCTTTCCAGATGATTAAAAGGGGAGGAACTGTAGCCAAACTATACTATTTCCATGCTCCTGTGGGTGGGTGAGGGCAAATATAAATTAAAAATAAGAAGCTTACTTCTCCCTGTTGAAAAAAAGGGAAGACACTTCTCCTCTCTCTCTATTTTATGTCAGAATTTCTTTCTCTGTCCTTTTCAAATGTATGTAAATCTCTATAACGACCAAAAAAAGTGTCTGCCGGTCTCTTTCCTAAGGACTTCAGAGCCATCATTTTGAAATACAAATATGAAGGGAGACAGCATAGCTCTCTCTTAGATAGCCTCAGAGTCTAACTTCCCTAGATCCCTGCTCAGATTTACAAGAAATCTGTTTCTCCTCTGGATAAAGCAAACATAGATACTTTCCCCAAATACCACGACAGAGTTAGGATAAACTGTGTGGCCAAAGGTGCTACCAGGTCCTCTTACTTAAGGACTAGTGATTGTTTATCTTGAAATCACGTGTGTACTGGGTTGTGTTTGCTTGGCCACGTGAGCAGGGAAGTTCCTTTCTGTCTTGGCAATCTCTTACGGATCGCCTGTGATGCACATCACATTTCGGTTTACTATTTATTCAATAATACTGGCTTATTTCTCTACTACCTTTGAAGAGAGGTTTTCTGTGTTAAAGAATTTTTTTTCTAATATTTCCCCAACAGTAGATACATGCCCTCTTTTAAGTTTGAAATTTTAAGTTTAACTTTTAATTAGAAAGTCAAAGCAAACTTAGTCATTTATTTGGGGCTTTGTCTTCCAAAGTTAAAGTTATAAAGCAAAACAGAGTTGTATTATTTCCCCATAGAACATAAGTCCCAAAGAAGAATCGGGTCTGTTTTTAAAAAGGTTGGTGATGGCCTTGAAGATGTGTAAACACACCCCCTTTATCAGTTAGCTGCCTCTTTACAATCGCTAGATTCTTAAAACATTGTTATCTGATTTCAAGTTTCCGTGCCAATGTTTAAATTTTATATATAAATATTTTATAAAAGAAAATGCCATAGAGAAATTGAGAAGGTGAGTTTATTTTGGTACATTTAATCTTTCTGCCTCACCTTCTCTGAAATAAATCAAGTTCTGTGTAGAAACAGGTCTTTTGAACAGTAGTTATGAGAATGATTAACATTAGGAAGTTATACTGAGTGGATTTGCTTGATTTCAGGCAAGTGCTCTATGTCTGTGACGGATTTGACTTAAATTCCGATGCATTTTGTATTACAGTGAGTACTGGGAAGTAACTAAATTCAAGTAACTGAAGTTTGAAACTAATTTTTAAAACAAACAAAACCTCTAGTAAATACATTTGAATTTATTTTTAAAGCAATTATAAAAATAAGATGAAAGTCTATTCTTTGTTTACATACATATATTCAGAAAATAATCTCTCAGCACTGACAATGATCAGGTAGTCGGTTTCCAGAGGTGATTGGTATCAAGTTCCTAGCTGATTAAATTTCCTGGTAAGATCAGAGTAAGGTTGAAAAAGATTCCATGATTTAAAATCAATAGCTCTTCATAGCCAAGTATCATCACCAATACCTGCACTAAAACGATCAGCTGAAAAGAGAAATATTCAGTCATAAAGTACATATGTATTAATTTTTATGACATTTTAAGTTCCTTTAAAATCTAAGCATCTGATTTATGGTAATGAGAAATATAGAACATAAGAGTTAAAGCATAGAAGAATAGATAAAATCATGCCCCATTGTGGCAGATTTCATCATAGTTAGATTTATTTATCCATGAGCTTCCCACGACTGTCCTAGTTCTCTACCTTGCATTTTAATTAAATTAAAATAACTTCCTTCACCTTTCTGAATTCAAAGATGTTGAGGTAATTCATTCAAACTATGACTTTTCTGGACATAATGTCCAAAATTCTAAATAATAAGAATAGAACAATTAATGTACCTCGTTGCAGAATAAAATCAGTGTAACTCCCAAAGAAAAAACCATGTACTATGCCTGAAATCCAAAGGTCATGTGTCAGTTTCAAGAAGCTGTGTAAAGCACTTGACAACCTCGTGTTATTATTTAAAAGAAACATACTACATCCCTCATGTAACGTTAAATTCGCATTTTCTCTTAGCTGCTTCACTGTGATTGGAATACATTTATTTTTTCCTTAAAAAAAGTCATCTAAATTTATGGATATCATGATTTAGATAAAAATTATATGTCAATTTTGCCTTCCTTTCTTTATGTAGTTATGTTGAGCTAGTGTAATCATTTTGGTGGTTTTATTTCACTATTTTTATACTAGAATGTTTAACATAAAAATGTTTTGAGAAAAAATATCAGTAACTGGCCAATAAAATATCCACCCTATACAATGAAAAATTGCTAATGTAATTCAAACCTCAACAGTGTAAAAATGCTCGACCAGTACAAATCTAGGCTACTATCATACCATTTTAGATTCAAAAGACAAAACTGTTACACACGTTTTTTCTAATAGGAATTCCAATGTTCAGTGTGATTGTTCAGTTTGAATAGAAAAATAAGTAACATTTAATTCCTCAGGAATGAAGAGGTAGAAGTGAAAGTGTCCTCAGGTAACAAAATATTGTTTAAGTGGTATTTACGCTATTATAGCGGTTGTGACACTAGATTGATAAGCATAATATTAAATAACTTAGAAACTGGATGTTATTTTGTGAGGACTGAATTATTTCTCATGATTCAGTCTCCATTTTTATCTTCCTACACTGCGGTGCCTCAAAGTTATGTGCATGCTAGATTTTGAAAAGTAAATGTAGTTAGGTGATTAATTCTTGGGGATTTTGCATATGGTTTAACATCTGTCCTTTTGCACAAGTTCATTATGATTTTGCCAACAGTGCAGATGTTTCAGTAAAGTAGAAAACATGGTATCTATTGCTATCCGTGGCACTAACACTGGTCTCATTTTACCACTTCTGCCTGAATATTGTGTTTATTTTCTTGTGGATTTTCTTCTTGTGGCTAGAGATAGCAATAGACCTTATAATAAATGTGATTTACTCTTACAACAATGTTTTTATTCCTATTAGGTAATTTCTAATAAAATCATACATTAACTTTTCAAGGGGCCCATAACATCCTGTCAAAACAATCTTTCAAAATATCCTCTCTCCCAGTTTTTAATGCTAGTCTTTGCCATTATCTACATGATTATTCACTTTGTAGGTTAGCCCCTGCAAATTAAAAATCCCAGCCTTGGTTACTGTTAGTCATTCAGGAAATTCTGAGCTCCGGAATAACAAAATCATTTCAGTACTATACTAGGCTAAATACAATTTTTAAGGTAAATGTAATGCGAAAATCAAAGCCCTGTGACAAACTGCAAATATAATGCTTCTCTGAACTGTCTGCTTCTTTTAATAAGGGGCTGTGTGCAAATGTGCAGGCCCAGTAAATTAGGGTCCTGCCCCACCCATGCCACTCATCTCTGTTGCTGTAAGCATGTCACTTGACATCTCTCCTCCTGTTTCCTCATATAAAGCATGAAGATAAAGAAGGACCTCTCTCACTGACAGGCATGATCATTAAGATATAATATAGAAAGCCTATGCTGTGGGTCCTGAAATGTATCAAACACAAAATACTATTATGCTATTTTATTATATTAAAGGTATATGTATTATAAATGTTATGTATTATGCATTATAAAAATTCTATATTAAAATATAAACTATAATTGCTGTAGTATATGCATTGTAAATATAGGTATTGTGTGGTATGTTATATGTAATATAGGTAATGTTAAATAGTGACATTTATTCTCAATGTTGTTTAAATCATTGCTATTTCTCTTCTCTCTACAGTACCATTTTTCCCATCGAACCACAGATTTGAGAACTAATTAGGTTTGCAATCATGTAAAATGTTTTATGGCGTATTAGCAGTGTTATATGAGTTCCACCCTTATTTTAAAGCTTCGACCACAAGATGATGCCAAGAGTAATATAAGACAAATTGTTTCTGATTGATAATATTTTTCTAATAGGGTGCCTTCTTACAAATTTTTCAATTTCACTTATACATGGTGAGCAACCTCTCCATCAGGAAGAATGTGATAAAAGGGAAATAAAACTGTAAAACTTATAAAACGTATAAAACAGTTATTAGCCTTTTCTTTGCTGATTTCCAACCAAATAGGGCAATTAGCATAGCACTATGTCTGCTGTTTCTATTATTGGATTTATTAATGAGAGATTGGTTTTGAATATGTTTGTATGTGATACCTTCACATTTATAAGATATGTATGGAGAGAAACTGAGAACTCCTATTCCATTTTACCTTCTTTATTGCCAGTGTCTTTTAATGTATTTGGTGCAGTTATAAAATTGTAACTCAAGCTGTCATTGTTCTGTGAGTACATCTGCATTTAAAACTCTCCCTGAACAAGACGACTAAAATGGAATAAATAGGAAATCTTCCTTTTAAAGAATATTTGTATAACTGCAAACAAGTAGAGTGGGCCTCTCGTCTACCTTTTCTGTTAAATAGACAGTCTTCCTGGGAAGGCCGCACGTCTTAAAGACTGCTGACATAGCGCCTTCTCTTGAGGAATTCTGAAGGCAACAGGAAATGAAAAAAAATGAGAAGTAAGCACTAACTTCCGGCAGGAAAACTGTGTATCCGGATTAAAAAGTGCATGAAGAACAAAGACCAAGAGAAGACAGTCCCAGAGAACAGTTTAGTTGAGAACAATGCGCATTTTACATGTTGACCAAACAGAAAGAGCTCAACATTCCAAACAATACATTTGCTTAAAAGAGATGAACCTTTTCAAGAAACGGTCAAATAGCTGTATTCCGGAAGGTTGGATGGTATTTGACTGTTGCAACGATTGTCATTCCAAAAATAGAGAAACTGGCTAATTAAAAGAATTTTTTCATGTCTTTCTTTCATGTGCATATTATAGACAGTATAGCTTTTGTAAGTTTTTTTTTCCTCCATCACTTTAAAGGAGAGCACATGTGGGTGTCATTCTTATGTTTTATGGTAAATCTATCCCTCAATTGATGTTCAATCCCTTTGACACACAGCTAAAACTAGGAGTGGGCGACATTGAATATTTTTAGGAACTGGCACGGTATGGGCACCAGGACATCAGGGCAGCACCAACCCCCTGCCTGCCTCACAGCTCTGTCTGTGCAGAATGGGTGGAGCACAGGTTCAGGGCCGTCTTTTGCAAATACAAAAGAAAAACAAACTCCTATAAGCTGGTCAGGATAGACAAGTTTTTGCATGAACAATCTGAGGTCCAAAAGTATCCTGGGTTGTTACACTGTATCAACTGTTAAAATTCATAGGGCTAGGAGTAAAATTCAAATATGGAGTAAAAAGAAACACTAAAAAAAAAGTGCAACACAGAGAAAAAGGTAAAATCACAAGGTATCTGAGAAATACTGGACATGTTTCCCTGACTGTAAGCACCAAGAAATGTACAATCTGGTGGAACCACTCATTACTACACACAGCACACATGTTAGAATTTATGCTCAGATCTGGGAAACTGTTTAATTCAAAATATGTGCATGGAAGGATGGTGAGGATGGTAGAGAGGCTTGGAACCTTGTGATGAACAAACTGCAAATATCTGTTGTGAAAACAAGAATATCAGGCAAAATACCATGGTTGCTCCCAAAGATATGAAAGAATAACATGAGGATTTGAAAATATGACAGTTGGCCTACATTACCACAGGGGACAGGATTGGAACAACAGATGTTCTACTTAGGAGGTACTTTGCTGCCCTACCTTACAAGCGGCTTGAGCAATTCAGTAAAAGAACAGGTTGCCTGAAGGAGGTGGGCTTTCCTTATGCAGGTGTGAAAGGAAGCCTGGCCTATGGTGGCGAGGACAGCTGCCCTAACATCCGATGAGGACTCCTTTAAGATGACTGCATTAGGATGACAACTAATTGCACTAAGGTTCCTTACACCCTACGACGATTTGATTGAATCCTCACAAATACAGGTGTGCAGGGAAGCAGGTTTGGCAGTACAGCTAGTAGACTGGCCTGGAGGTGGCTGTCACCTAATGGAGGCCTCTTAAAATGCACAGGGCTACTTGGGAGAAGCCAGCAGGGCCTGCTGAATCTTTCGTCTGCATTCCTGTTCGGCCTGTAACTACGCCCATGAAACCATTTTCTGAGCATTCCGTAGAGCCTGTTCTGGCTGTCACCGACCAGGAGGCGAGGACACACAATAAAGGAGCAAATACGGGAGGTTCGTTACACTCTGTCCTTATTCACAAACGGGTTCTTTGCATACAAAGACACTTATAAATTCTCCCTAGAACCCTCTTGACAGATTCTGGAAGAAAAGGCAGTACATTATTTTAGATTTAGATTTTGAACTTTTGAGGCAGCTTGATTCCCAGTCTGCTTGGAATTCTCACCAGTTGACTTTTGGGGGTCACTCATATAGGAAGTTTGTTAACCTTTGTAGTCCTTTTCTTCCTCCTGCTTATAGAAAGTATATGTTGTATGTTTCCATGCTTGTCTGCACATCTTAAGAAGCCATTACTTTATGTCTGATAACCTTGGTCCCTTTGAACAGTACAGAGGAACCAGAATTGGGCTATACCATCAGCCTAGTGAGATTAATTGAATAGATATACGAACCCACATGAAGAAAAGCTCTTGGAGTGCTCCGTAATTTTTAAGTGTGAAAGAATCCTGAGACCAAAAATTTGAGACTTGCTACTTAATAATATGTTTTTTACCAGTTGCATTACTCTTCCACTGCATAGATACATAACAACTTTTTAAAATGATGTTCTATCATTGGACATTTAGGTTGCTTCTATTTTTTATTATAAACCACGCTAAAACTTTTTTTGTACAGATTCTTTTGCACACATTTCTGATTATTTCTTAAGATAAATGTGTAGAAGCAGAATTGCAGAAGCAAAAGGCATATACATTTATCTGTAAGGACAGGCAAATTATTTGATGTTTCCCCAGCTTCTCTATAGTTCCCCTGATATCTCCTTGGCCCACACCTGACACTGCGGGCAGGATTTTGGAAGTTACTGCACCTGACCTTCACTGGCAGTGTGGCATTAGTCTGCTCCATATCACTTTTCTGGAGATAACTCCTAAGCGTAGATCTCTTGTCTGAAACTCGTTGAAACACCAAACACTACTCTCCAATTTCCAAGTGAATCTGCCCAATAAAAGCCCCACTCAAAACTCGTCTACTCTTTGCATGGCCAGTGCCTTCTCGTCCTTCAAGTCTCAGAGTTTAAACAGTCCCTCCTAATGGACACTTCCTGCTTTCCTACCACGAGTTTGCCTTCTTCATTATAGATCATAATGATTTATTTGCATCTCACTTTTTTTTTTTTTTGCCTACTCCCCACCAAACCATACACTTCTTGAAAGCAAGAATGCTCTTGATCCGGTTCAACTTTATATCATCAATACCCGCCCGGGGCAGTGGTCCACCACCACCACCACCACCCCCCGCCTTATCCATAGTTTTGCTCTTGGTGGTTTCTGTGATCAACTGGGTTTTGCAAATATTAAATGGAAACTTTGAGAGAGAAAAAATTCAAAAACCTCAACCTGCACACTGTTCTGAGCAGAGTGATGCCCTCTCACACCATCCTGCCTCGTCCCATGCGCATCATCTCTTTGTCGGCATATCCACGCTGTCTGACCCACCCCCCCATCAGCCCCTTCATGGCCCCTCGGTCATTCGGTCAACTGTCTCAATATCACAGTGCTTGTATTCAAGCAACCCTTATTTTACTTAGAAATGGCCCCAAAATGCAGGAGTAGTGATGCTGGCAATTCAGATATGCCCCGGAGAAGCCATACTGCTTCCTTAAGGAAAAAAGGTGAAAATTCTCCACTTAATCAGGAAAGAAAAATGCCTTACGCTGAGGTTGCTAAGATCTATGGTAACTTTTATTACAGTCTCTTGTTACAACCGTGCTATTTTATTATTAGTTATTATTCACCTCTTACTGTGCCTAATTTATAAATTAAACTTTACCATGGGCATGTATATATAGGAAAAAACACTATATAGAGGGTTTGGTACTATCTGTGGTTTCATGCATCCCCTGGGATCTTGGAACATATCCCCCCCGGGTTAAGAGGGGGCTGCCGTACTCATTAGGTGATTGTTGGAAGAATGAATGGATGGATAAATAAATGTAGCTTCTTGCCCAAGAAAGCATCTCCCTCCCCAGTAGTGGATAGCTTGGTCATAGCATATATCTTACATGCGTTGCACACCATATTCCCTTTATCTGTCCCCTTTGCTGTAATGTCTTCTTGAACTAATAGATGTTTATTGTAGAAAACTTAGAAAACATAAAGCATAAAGTAAATAAAAATGACTTGAAGCCAAGAAAAAAATTTGTCACTCCACCAACTGCTCTCATAGCATTTTGTCCCCACTGCTATAATAACAATTATCACTTTACATAATAATCTTTGTAAATGGCCTGCTTCCTCACCTAGATTCTAACCTTCTGAAGGACTAGAAGCCTTCCTTGGTATCTCCAGGCATTACCTACTCAGATTTGAATTATCACTGTAAATGTAACTCAACTTTTCATAACAAGTCATGGCCATGTAATGTATAACTGAAAAAAAAATAACTCAGGATTATGGGTTGAATTGTTTCCACAACCCAAACACCCCCCCCAAAAAAAATTCTTGAGGTTCCAACTCTCAGTACCTCCGACCATGACCTTATTTGGAAACAGGGCCATTACAGCTCTAATTAATTACGATTAGATGAGCTCCCAGTGGAGCGGGGCGGGCTTCTAACCCAATGTGACTGATGTCCTCAGAGAAGATGTCCTTCTGAAGACAGTGATACATGGGAGACTGAATGTCCTGTGGCCACATAGACAGATCAGAGGACGCAGCTGTAGCTCAGGGAGCACCCGAGGTTGCCCACGAAGCACCTGAACCTAGGAAGAAGCAAGGAAAGATTCATCTGCAGGTTTTGGAGGGAGCATGGCCCTGCAGACACTCGATTTCAGACTCCAGCCTCCAGAACTGTCAGACAATAGGAGGTGTTTTAAGCCACCTAGTTTGTGGCACTTTGTTATGGCAACCCTCACAAACTAACCCGAGAAGCTCTGACAATTAAACACTCTTCCCTATAGCTTAGGGCCAAGGTCAGGATTTGCATCACTGATTGGTTTACTGGCATCAGAATAAGGGAAAACATCAATTACATGTGTTTTTCTCTTTCTCTTTATGACTAGTTAAGCTCAGAACACATAGTGGTTACTAACTGGCAGCTGCACATTATCAGGGGAAACTCCCATCTCCGAGGTAGTCAATACTTTATTCTTTTAATTTCAACGAGATAGTACTTCATGAGTGTGAATGACAGAAACTGGCCGACGGGCTTTACATGCTCATCACTGATTATTGCACATGTATAAATGCAGTGCTCTATGAATGTTTACATTTTATCCACAATGCGTCCAGCCTTCTGTTTGAAGGTAGAATATTTAGTGTCTAAAGAATCTTATATCCTAAACTGTCATGTCTTGCTCATGTTGGAGAGTGGATAATTTAGACCTCTGTGGTGGGACATCCTATAGTGAAACTGCTTTAGAGAGTTTCCAGGTTTTCTACTCCAGAAAAATGGATATTCTGGACTTTTACTACTTTCTTAGGAGGCAGAGGGGCAAATGTATAATTGAAGAAAGGAAAATTACTCACAGTCTCCTTAGGGCTTAATCCAATTAGCTCTGGTAGGAGGTAAAGTCCTTGGTGAATCCTTAAAAAGAAGGTCAAATTTCTCCCTAAACATATTCAGGAGAGTTAGAATGAGCTACACGGGCCCTGAGCAAAAGAACTTTAGTCCCAGGAATCTACAAGTACATGTCTTCTTCCTTAACACATATATGAAAATATCTTACAATAGGAGATGATGAGAAGTTTGGGGTAACCTGCTGGAGAGCTGAGCATATGAATGCATCAGTATTTCCTCTTTGAATAAGAAGAAAAAATTACCACATAAATGGTAAACAGGAGACTGAAACTTTACCTTTCCACACACCCGATTCCACAGAACATTTAATTTGTGAACTTCTACTTAAATTTCTGACCTATTAATGGTGATTTTGTATCTTTATAGACACACTTCAGAATACCCTGGATTTAATTTGAGATTCATGGTATACAGGATGCCTCAGCATTTCTAACTTAGACAAACAGATACCAAAACTGTTGGACCTCTGCAGAAATTACCTATTTCTAATTGTTAAGGGTTTCCAAAATCAAGAGCTAAAGCTTTCTTTATTTTATGTTTTAGTGGACAGTGTTTTTTGATCGCTCAGGATGTCAGAATGGGCACATCTACTTGCCAAAAATGAAATTATTGGCTGATTTATGAAGTTAAGAAAATCTTGACTTGCAAAAGATTTGAGAAACAAATGACTTAGAAGTAAGAAAGAAAAAGAAGTAAACCCACATCATGTACAAGCTTTGTTCCCAATTTCATGATTTACATTTACAGCCACAATATATTTCACTCATACATTTGAGGCCATTATCTGGGTACCAAGCTATTTATCTATAGAATTTGCTTCTTTCACTTACAGTTTAAAAATATTTACTTCTGATCTAATTTGTCTGTAATGTAAAGTCAGTTTAATTTGATTTCTTTCAGACTGGATCCTCAAGGGGGGTTAATGGGAGACTCAGACAAGGAATAGAAAACAAGAAGGCTGGGTAATCAGCAGAGTAAGACATGAGGGCTGCCCGTGAACTAAGCTGTCAGCACAACTACCCAGTGCCTGACTTAGAAATGGAGCTCAGTGAATATCTATAGAATGAGTAGAAATATTCTGCCAGATACACAGACACACGCACACACACATTACATTTCTTAATATTGCTTATAGCGCAATGTTTCCATCCGATAAGAGAAGCCCAGAGCAGCCATGCTATAGATGCAGAATAGCAACTTCAGATACCTGAATGTTACAAATGAAATGCCCGTGCTTGTCTCAGTAGCCACTTAGATGGCCACAGAAGCACCGTCACAGTTTATAAGGTCATCTGCCCAGAAATGTGTTCTACAAAGATGGCCCCAAGTAATGCAAAGATGTTGTTTCATACCACAAGAATCCTGGGAAAATAGTCTGAACTTTTCTTGCTGATGGGATCTGGCAATGCAGACACTGAGCTCACCTCAAGGACATTAGCGTCGCTGTTTTGTATCCCTAAACTTATACAAAGAGAAATTTACCCACTGGCTATGGTGTAAGTAATTTTTTAAAAGAGTGGTTAATGAAAAAAATACACAAAACTCCCGAACAGTTCTCCTCAAAACTCTCAAGGTCATCAGAAATGAAAAAAATCTGAAAAACTATCACAGCTAAGAGGAGCCCCAAATGATATGACAACTAGGCGTCAGAGTATCTATGATAGGATTCTAGAACACAAAAAAGACGTTAGGTTAAAAACAAAGATAATTTGTATAACATATAGACTTTATTAATAATAATGGGTAAATATTGGTGCATTAACAATAACAAGTGTGCCATGTTAATGTATAGGGGAATGGGGTTCAGGCTATAGGGAAAATCAGTACTCTCATAGTCTTTCTGTAAATCTAAAACTGGTTTAAAAACTGAAGTTTATGTTAAAAATCATTCCATTGTTTATATATGTATGTATGCACATCTGACACTACAGCACACTCTGTATCTGAGTCTTATATGAAGCCTAATTCCTGTAACACACACAAGTGTATATGCACACATGCACACATGCACACACGCACATCCGGGCTGTGGGAGTTTGGGTTACAAAAACATCTACTTGTTTCCTAGGGTCTGACAGAAGTTGCTTTTAAATTCTAAGACTTTCTAGCTAGCAAGCTTGTTAATTTCTGTTCCACAAACAGCTCACTGAGACTAGAATAGCTGTTTGTTTTGTAATCCCAGGACAGCTACCCAAGGGCTCACTCTGTCTAGCAGTGGTGTATGGAGCTCATCTTTCCTGGCTAGAAATATCAAAAAATGCCCAGGTCTGGGAAGAAATAATAAGAACTGTTACTCTAAGGTGGTAGAGGTAGGAAAATTTACTTTTACTTTATCCATTTAAGGTTCATTGGCTGGGGTCCTGGAAATTAGACTGACAGAAGACAAATTAAGAGTAAAATGAGCAGAAGCGTATGAACATGTGTGTCGCACACACATGGGAGCGTCTAGTGATAGTAACTCAGAGGGGTGGCTGGAACTTGGGTTTATGCAGCGTCTTAACAAAGAGCAATAATTTTGTAGAAATGTCAAGATAAAAGAAAAACAATTTGAGCTTCTAGGGGCAGCAAATCATGGAAAAGCAAATATATGGGGAAACTAAGGATAGATAAGGGCTAGTTTTAGCAAAATTTGCTACATAGAACCCTCTGGTGCTCCCTCTGAGCTGAGAAGGGTCTAGACTAGTCTCCAGTGACTAATCTCTGTTCTTCATGGTGGAGAGGGGAGAAGAGACACCTTTCCAAATTTATGTCCCACTTTTAGGCAAATAGTGAGAGGGCAGAGAGCTTTTCTTTTATCTATTTCTCGATTGTTCTCAGCTCAAAATAATCCTTATGCCAAAGGGGCATATTGTGGGGTGGCATATTCTGCTGCCCTTCAAGGTCATTGCAAGTCTCAGTGATGCAATGTGGGAAAATGTACTTCTTCATTTTTTAAGGTCTTTGCATGGAAAAAAAAGGACATTTTATTCTGTAGGTATTCATTCATTTATTTTGGATTTAAATGAAGAGAAAAATGTGTTTTTCCCAAACTTGGCTGCCAGAAATCATTTTTCAATATTATTCACCCTAAAGGTTCTGTGAGCTTTATTTTTCCTATACACCTAAGGACTGACAAAAACAATAATAAAAGGAGGCCTCTCCGGGTTAGCATGCACACTACAGAAGAGCAGATGTTGCCACGTGCACTGAGGACAAAATAACCTGCCAAAATTGAACACATCAGTTTTAACAACCCTGAAACTCATTTTTGCCAAGTGTTTTAAGTACAGGAAATAACTTGAGCTCCTCTGTATTTCTTTTTATTTAAGACATGACTAAAGGTTGAGTCTTTCAGAAGACCCAAGGCAAATAGCCAATTAAAGCTGCACCCATCCTCTGACAATTTCTCTGGGAGATTATCGGGCACAGTAATCCAAAGAGTTATTCCTTCATTTACTTAAAGCAATAGGTTGGTGACAAGGCCCCATTGTGTTTTCAGTTATTTGCAGTGATCCAGACTGTGTGGTATGAATTAGAGGGTATGAGTGAGGAAGCAGAGGAAATATCAAAATGTTGAAAAAAATAACCTCAATGCGCCATCTAGTTTCCAGTCTTTCATTCTCTGGAATATAAACCTTGTGCTTACATGTCACCCCACAATATTTATTGAGTGTTTTCATCTAATTCACATTCACCATTTCAGATACCCAGATATACTCAGGGGGCATAGGAATTTAAGATTAAAAAAAACACTTCAAATAATCTATAATCATTTAAGAATACTAATTTCATCACTATGGAAATTTGTCCTGGGGAAAAATCAACAATATTTTTGGACATGTATACATACGTGTATATATTTATGTTTGAACAACCCTTTGACAGTTTATCCTGCCAAAGAATGGAAAGTCGTGTGTTTAGTCTCGGTGTGTGACAGATACCGCTCGTTTGCGGTCTCTGACAACACCCTTAATTCCAGCCTCACTGGTCACCGATTTATCATCACTGACAGAAAAACAAGTCAAAGTCCAAGCAGACCGAGCCAATAACATCATTGTTCACATAGGAACAGCAAGTCCTTTGAATTGTGCTCACTTATTTCTATTTGTCATGTGCCCAGGTTATATTGCCAATAAATCCCGTATCTTATCAAGGATATATGAAAGGGAGGTGATTTTCAAGTAGCTGTATATATGAAATGTATTTAGTGTAAATGGCTCCCCGAATTGTCAAAATAAGGAAATTGGGGAAGGCTGAGTCTTTTATTCTGGCAGAATCTTGCCTATCTCTCAGAACCCAGCTTAGAAGTTGTTTCCTCTGGGAAGCTTAACTGAATTAAACTACCCTCCATTTACCTCCATCTATAGAAAATGAATTGGTTTTCTATTGTGCTACTTCCATGTATTTTCAATAAGATTCCTGTACTTATCCCCATCTATTACAATTTATTTACTTACATGTCTGCTTGCCCTATTAATCAATGAGCTCAACAGAGAGATGATTTTTTGTTTCTTCAGCGTCTCACCCAATTTGCTGTACACAGAAAGCAGTCACTGAAATGATGTAAACGCACCATGCTATGTGAAAGGAGCAAGTGGGAAAAGGCTAAATACTCTATGATCCCAAATACATGACCTTCTGGAAAAGGCAAAATCTGAGGCAATGAAAGATCGACGGCTGCCAGGGGTTTGGGTAAAGGTTAGGAGGGATAAAGGGGATTTTTAGAGCCATCACACTATTCTGTATGATACTGTAATGGTAGATATAGGACATGCATTTGTCAAACCACAGAACTGTTCGGCACAAAGAGAGAGCCTCGTGTAAACTATGGCCTTTAGCTACAATAACGTGTCCCGATCGGATCATCAGTGGGGATAAACGCAGCACGCTAATGCAAGACGGTAACAAGAGAAACGAGGAGGGGAGCCAGGGACTGGTTTGGAGAGAAGGGTGGGTATTGGGAACTCTATTTTCTGCTCAATTTTTCTGTACACCTAAAACTCATCTAAAAATTAAAGTCTATTCACTTAAGAATGTATCGAAAAATAAAATGTTTAGGGGTCATGATTTTGTTTCAAGTTACTAAACAAGGTTAATTTTTTTTTATGGAACTTTACAACTGCTATTAGTGTTATTAAAAAACTCTAATGTCAGCATATCAAGATTAATTTGGCCAAGAAGTTTGAATTTCTCAGGTTCCTTCCATGTCTGACACACTGCCAATAATCATTTCTTGGCAAGACAGAGATCTCCTTAGGGAATCTTCCCTACATCTAAACATATTTTCTCACTGTCGGCAGCCATACCATCTCTCTGCTTGTGCTTGAAGTGCATGCACACACAAAGGAAGGGCTTCATGTTTAGTAGTAGTATTTATTTGAGGATTCTATAGGGAATTTTTATAGTGTTAATTTCTGACACTAATAGGCTAAATTCAAATAGCATATTTTAAAGACAAATCTATAAGGCCTTGTCTATTTCCTCTATCAAGATAAAGCTTTAAAATATTGCCCCAAAATATACTTCCAAATTTTATGATACCTTAATAATTCAATTGTTTAAAATGATAGTTTATCTAGAATCTCTTATCCTTCCAACAAATGCTTTTTAATGATAACACTGACTGCCAGGCCATGTGTGAGGGACTGGGACTATAGTAAAGAATAGTCCCGCCATTGAAGGATTTACACTTTCTCGAGTGAAAGGGACAAAGGAACAGATAATTATAATACAGTACAATGATGTCCACAATAATGGATAAGTTTAAGGTTATCGGTGAGTAGAAATTTTTCACAAACCTATTGCTTTTATTATTAGTCTGAAGATACTGCAGCATTAAAATGGACAGGGTAGGAAAAATGATTAGAAAAGGAAAGAAAAGATGAAGGAAGAGTCAGGGTGTCACCATGGTCTCTGACTTGGGAAAATGAGGACCATGTGTCCTAGTTGGCAGAGACAGGGCACACGGGAGGAGACCTGATGGACGTTTCGAAATGGACATCAACAGGTTAAGAGAAGGCAAGGGCCCTGAAAAGACTGAAAAATTAGAGGGCACAAAGCACGGGGCAAGGTCACGAGACCCAAGGCAGGAAAATGTTTCAGGAACTGAGAGACAAAGAGGGTCGGGGGAGGGGAGCCGATGATGATAAAGACCAAAGCGCGTCCATCTGTGGACGTGGTCACCACCTGAAGGCGGCTCTGCGCCTCTCCCTGCCCCCGGAGCCTTGCTGGGCATCCACCATCGCCTCACTCCTTCAAAGTGTATTTGCTGAGGGCCTATTATGTTCCAGGAAATGGCGCTCTTTAGAAAGAGCAAGTGAACTCTCTCAGGGTTTGGGCTGCATCAAGAACTAAACAGACCAAAACCTCTACCCTGCGGTGCATCCATCCCGAGAGGAGGGAAAACAGACAATAAAGACGTGAAGGGAAGCCAAATGTTAATGACTGAAGAATGAATGGGAATGATGAAATTGAGACAACGAGTAATGTACCAATATCAAAATAAATTAGGTCAACATGACAGCAAGGGATTTCTTTCTTTTTTTTTTAATTGAACAGAAAAGAAAACTGAAAACGTTTGCATGTCATAAGATTGACGCTAATAGAGTAAGGGGAACTAAAAGACAGAGGAAAAGAAAGCAGATAATGGGAAATTACATCCCTGGGAAGGGGGATAAGACTAGATTTAAAAGCACAAATGGAGAGATTACAATTATGCTAAAGAAGCGGCCTGGTAGGGAGATGTGACAGCAAGGGGAAAGGGTGTAGAGTCCCAGGTATGTTGAGAGTAAGTTGTTCCTCTTTATAGTTTCAGGAAAAGTAAAAAATCTCCTGCTGCCAATGAAGCAAGACTTGTGGAGATACAGAGGTTTGAATGCTTGAATTTGCTGCCGGAGGCGCATGAGAGAACAGCCGAGGGGCGCTGTTATCACCGTAGCTCATGAATGGTCTTAGCAGCCCAGCAACCTGAATCTGAACATGGAGAAGTTGAATAAATTCGTCAGTGTGGCTCCAATAGGTGAACAATGGCGGTAGAGTGATTGGAAAGAAAACAATGCAAATAGTGAGCTGTGGAATCTAGAAAAGATGAGAAGTCGACAAAAGGCAAGAGAGGCCTGATAGGCAACAAGGGGAGTATCCAAAACGCTGGAGTCTAAAGTTTAAAACCCTGAAAAGGACTATAAGGACACATTTTGGAATAGCGAATGCCTAAAATGAGAGAAGTTCAAAAAATACGAACATCTGAATATATATTCTTTGAAAAAAAGTTTTATAATAGAATATTTTGAACAAATATTGATTTAATGACCTTCTATCATACCTTAAATAATTTCCAACATTTTAGCAGTTTTTTTAAAAAGTTAATTCACTAAGAGATTCAGGTATGTACAAAGAAAATGGGTTTATTTGGACTTGAACATAGAAAAGATTTAGAAGATTTTTGATTTATTAGTTTAGGTGAAGTTTTATCAAAAAAAGCCAGAAGGTAGTTGAATATGGTGGCTGTACAGACTCTCATTTGTTCGGTTGCCGGGGTCAAGATGTAGAAGCAGAGCTGCAGGGGCAAAGTCAGATGGTTGCAGCCATGTGCCTGGGAGGGATGGCTTCATATTCGCCAGTAGTTCTCAAGACGATAAAGGGAGACGAGGAAAAGAGTCTGTTTTAGTTAACTTTAGAAAAAAAGGCTTCCTATTTTAAGGCAGTTTTAGGTTCATAGCAAAAAAAAAAAAGGACAGAGAGAGAGAGAGAAAGGTACAGAGATTCCCCATGTGTCCTATGCCCCCCACACAGGTGGGCTCCCTCGCTGCCAACCAGAGAGTACCCGCCGGAGTGGTACATTCGTTATAAGTGATGAACCAATGCTGACACACTGTAAAACAAGGCCGTAGTTCACATCAGGATTCACTCCTGGACTTCTGTACCCTGTGGGTTAGGACAAATGTATAATGACATCTATTCGCCCTTATATACCATACAGAATAGTTTCATGGCCCTGCAAAAGGCTTTGTGCTGACTTATTTATCTTTCTCTCCCCACTAACCCCTGGCAACCACTGATCTTTTTATTGTCTTGGTAGTTTTGCCTTTTCCAGAAGGTCCTTTAGTTGGAGTTATGCCCAAGGTAGCCTTTTCAGATTGACTACTTTAACTTAATGATATTCATTTGAGGTTCCTGTATATCTCCATGGCTTGATAGCTTATTTCCTTTTAGGGCTGAATAACATTCCACTGTCTGGACATAGCACAGTGTGTCCACTTGCCTTCTGAAGGACATCTTGATGGCTTCCAGGCTTTTATAATTATGAATAAAACTGCTACAAACATCTGTATGCAGGTTTTTGTGTGAACACGTTTCCAGTCCCTTTGAGTAACTACCAAGGAGCACAATTGCTGGATCCGATAGGAAGAGTAGTTTTGGGAGAAACCACCAAACTGCCTTTCAAAGTGGCTGCACCATTTAGAGTTCCCTCCAGCAATGAATGAAAGTTTGTGTCTCCACATCCTCGCCAGTATCTGCTGATGTCAGTGTTCTGGATTTTGGCTGTTCTAATAAGCGTGCAGTGGAATCATATTGTTGTCTAATTTGCATTTCTAAAATTATATAAATAATGAGGAGGAGTTTTTCATCATTTATTCGGCATCTCTTTATCTTCTTAGGTGAGGCATCTATCAAGGTTGTTCATTTTCTTACTGTTTAGTTTTAAGAGTTCTTTGTGAATTTTCGATAACAATTCAGATGTGTCTTTTGCAAATATTTTCTCCCAGTCTGTGGCCTGTATTCTCATTTCACAGGGAGATAATTTTAATTTTACTGAAGTCCATCTGACCAGTTCTTTCTTTCATGGGCTGTGCCTCTGCTGTTGGACCGGCAAAGTCACTGCCAAACCCAGAGTTATTTAGATTTGTTCGTATGTTATCTTCCAGGAATTTTATGGTTTTGCTCTTTACATTAGGTTTGTGACCCATTTTGAGTTGGTTTTTGTGAGGGGTACGATGAAGGTTTGCATTCCTTTTTCGCATTTGTTTGTCCAGTTGTCCCAGCACTATTGTTGAAGTATTTTCTTTGCCCCATTGTACTGCTTTTGCCCCTTTGTCAAAGCTCAGTTGAGTATAAGTATGTGGGTGTATTTCAGGGCCCTCTATTCTGTTTCACTGATCTATTTGTCTATTCTTTCACCAATACAGCCGTGCCTTGATTACTGCAGAATTATAGTAAGTTTTGTAGTTGGGTAATGTCAGTCCTCCAACTTTGTTCTTCTTCGATACTGTTTTGGATAATCTGTGTCTTTTGCATCTCCATATAAACGTTAGGATCAGTTTGCTGCTATCCACAAAATAACTTGTGGATTTTGCACTGAATCTATAGATCAAGTTGGGAAGAACTGACGTCTTCACAATAGTGAGCATTCCTACCCATCAACAAGGAATATCTTTTCATTTTTTTAGTTCTTTCATTTCTTCCATCAGAATTTTGTAGTTTGTGTACATCTTTTATTAAATTTATACCTAAGTATTTCATTTTTAGGGGTACTAACATAAATGGAATTGTGCTTTTAATTTCAAATTCCAATTGTTCATTGCTAATATATAGGAAAGTGACTGACTTTTGGTATATTAACCTTGTATACTGCAACCTTGCTGTAATGCTTATTGATTCCAGTTTTTCCATTGATGCTTTGGGATTTTCTACATAGGCAATCATCATTTGTGAATAAAACAATTTTATATTTTCCTTCCCTATCAGTCCACCTTTCATTCCTTTTTTCTTGTTTTAGTGTGTTAGCTAGAAATTCCAGCGTAATGTTGAAAAGGAATGGTGAAAGGGGGCATCCTTCCCTTGTTCCTGATCATAGTACGAGAGCTTCTAGTTTCTCACCAGTCAGTGTGATGTCAGCTATAGTTTTTTTGTAGATAGTCTTTATAATAATGAAGAACTTCTCTATTTCTACTTCATTGAGTTTTAATCACAAATAGGTATTGGATTTTATCAAATCCTTTTTCTGCATGTATCCATATAATCATGTGATTTTTCTTCTTTAGCCTATTGATGTAAAGGATTATGTAATTGATTTTCAAATATTGAATCAACTATGCATACTTGAGATAAATCTCACTTGGTCATGATACATAATAATTTTATACATTGTTAGATTCAGCTTGCTAATATTTTGAGGATTTTTGCATGTAGTTCATGAGAAATACTGGTCTGTAGTGATTGATTTTAGTTTTTCCTACTTTTCTAATACATTCATTCAATGCTGTAAATGCTCCTCTAAGCTTTATTCTTGCTGTTTCCCACAAATTACGATAAGTTATGTCTTTGTTTTCATTTAGTTCCATGTCTTTTTAACTTTCTCTTGAGACATCTTTTTTGACCCATGTGTTATTAAAAAAGAAAATGTGTTGTTTAGTCTCCAAGTATTAGGGGATTTTCCAGTTATCTTTCTGTTACTGATTTCTAGGTTAATACCATTATGTCTGAGAGCAGGCATGGTATGATTTCTACTATTTTAAATTTGTTAAGGAGTGTTTTATGGCCTAGACTATGACCCAGCTTGGTGAGTGTTCCATGTGAACTTGAGAAGAATGTGAACTTTCCTTTTGCTGGATCAAGTAGGCTATAGATACCTATTTTATCTCATTTACTAATGGATCTGTCCATTTTTGATTGAGGGGTGTTGACGTCTCTACCTATAATCATGGATTCATCTATTTCTGTTTTCAGTTCTATCCATTTTTGTCACATACAGACTGATGCCTGTCGTTAGGTGCATACACACTGAGGATTGTTATGTCTTCTTGGAGAATTGACTCTTTTATTGTTATGTAATGCCCCTGTTTGTCCCTGGTAACTTTCCTTGCTTTGTAGCATGCATTGTCTGAAATTAATATACTTATTCTTCCTTTCTTTTGATTACTGTTAGCTAGTATATTTTTCTCCATATATTTAATCTTTATGTGTCTTTGTATTTAAAGTTGATCCACTCTAACAATCTCTCTCTCTTAACTGATGGAGTTAAACCAACTGCCTCAACTAAAAATTGACATTTAAAGTGATTATTGGTACAATTGAATTAATACCTACCATATTTGTTAATATTTTCTCTTTGTTGCCTTTATTCCTTGTTCCTATTCTTGTCTTCCACTTTTTCTGCCTTCTGCGGCTTTAATTGAACACTTTATATGATTCTTCTCTCCTTCCTTAGCATATCAGTCACACTTCCTTTTTTTCTTAGTGGTTGACCTAGAATTTGCAATGTATATTTACAAGTAATCCAAGCCCACCTTCCAATCATACTATACCTCTTCACGGCTACGAGAGTGCCTCACAATGACGATGCGATTCTGATTCCTCTCACACCCACTGGGTCATTGCTGTCACACTTCATTTACACGTAAACATACGTAGCATAAATGTGCACATAAGCAGGCATAACCAAACACATCGTTGCTGTGACTATTTTTTGACAAACTGTTGTTACATACAGTTAGGAAGAAGAAAAATGAAAGTTTTTATTTTACCTTCACTTATCACTTCTTCAATGCTTTCCTTTCTTTCTGTAGATCTGAGTTTCTGAACTGTAGCCTTTTCCTTCTCTGCAAGACCTTTGAACAGTTCTTGCAAGAGGAGGTTTATAAGCATCACAATGTTGAAATTTTTGTTTGTCTGAGAAAGTCCTTACTTTCCCCATCTTAATAACCTGACCCTTCTCAATATTTCTTTCTCTTTCTGGTGATTTCCCATCTCCACTACCCCCCACACATGTTTAAACCATCTAACATCATCAGTCTTGCTAAATATTCCTCACATCTTTCCACTGCTTTCCGTCATCATTGCTACCAGTTCTGCTGGACAACTACAATCACTCTCTAACCGGCTTCCCTTATCCATTCTTGCCGTTCGCATCTGTTCTCGCGCAGCAGCCAAAAGGATCACTTGAAACCTCAAATCTCCTCCTTCCATTCTTTGGCCTCTCAGGTGACTTCCCAGCGCGGGACCCCCTGCTAGCTGAGTGGTGACCCCTTGCAGGGATGGGGTCTTCTCACTCCCACTAGCAGTGTCTCCTTTTAAAATGATGAGCGTGGATTTCCAAGCTTGAAAATAAACTTGATTTTCAAAAGGAACAAAACTGTGGTCGTTAACTGAGAAAAGAGGCTGAACTGAAATAAAAACATCCATCTGTGGAGTCTCAGAATTGCAGTTTGGAGAGCACAGATTCAGATAACAAGTCAAACTGCTTTCCTCTGGGGAACAAGAGTCAGGGCCTTTTAAAAACAAAAGGCAATGCTTGTATACGTTGTTTACAAAGAATTTTGATTAGTATTGGTGGCAAAAAACTAATTTTGGCTAAACATAATTGGCTGCTAAGGCTATCACTGAGCAAAAAATCTATCCCTGTAGCAAGTTCCAGGTGTTACGCCAAGTCCTTGGAACACTTTTATTTTTCACTCCATTTTATTTCACCTTTCAAAAGGTCAGTGATTATTATCTACTGAAATAATTTTAGCGTTCAAGGACACTTGTTTTTTTAATGGGAATAAAGAAAATTTAAGACTATGAACAAGTCTAAAAAAAGGAGGGTATGCAACACTCCTGATAACACAAACTATAGGCCAGCATAAGAGTTAATTAGAAATCAGCTTATGTAAGTTTTTCTCTACAAAGATTTCCATTTTAACATTGAGCATTAACAAAAAAAGGGGGTACAGTTAAGTTGGATTTCTTTCAATGTGAAAGAACCACTCAAATGTTGAAAAGGTCTTTGCCTTTCTTCCGGGAATTTGTCTCTTTGTTTAAGCAGCGCTATGCAGTCGTGACTGCCAAGGCTGGCCTAGATGGGGGCGGCAGACCGCACGTGGGATTTTTTGCAGTTAGAAGATTTAGATTCAAATCCAAGATACAACATTTACTAATGGTGGGAACTTGAGTGACCCAACGAAGCGCGGTGAGCCTTGGTTCCCACATTAACACATCAATATACATAATAATAACCACTACAAACAATAGTTGCAAGTGTTTAACAATATAATAGATGTAAAAACAGAAAGCCCTACCTGTTAGGTTGCTTCTTTCTCAAGTAATTTAGAATTGAAATGAATTACTTGGGAAATGAAGGAAACTAGGATTTTCCCCCTAATTTTTCAGTTCCTTTATCATTCTTCCTGTGTTTAATGTTATTTAAAGACCAGCACACCAGATATATAGAGCAATTTAATTGAAACATGTCCTTCTGTTTTACTACCTTTGATAACTCTGCAATTTGGAGTTCCTGTTAAGAGTCCTTTAAATCTTAAATTTGGAAACTGAAAGAAAAATAATTGCAAAAACATATACATTTTTATACATTCTTCAGATGACCTCAAAAGTGCTCTTGTGAAATGTAAAAATTGAAATGGCTTTCAGAAGTAATCTTGTAACACAGATAACTTTTACAAGCAAGGATGAAAGCAACTAATACGTATTGGACGCTTAGTCAGACACCCTGCTGGCTGCCAGCTGCCTGACATGCATTCCCTCGTTTATTAATTGCCACACTCTTGTATGCATCATTTTTATCTTCCTTTTATACATGTGGAAGCTGAGGCTCAGAAGGGTGAACTAACTCACTTAAATGTACAGAGTAAGTAGCAGTGGCAGAATCTGAAGCCAAGCGGGATAGCTAACTGCACAGCTCATAGATTTATCTACTAGGTTCGTATAAATCATTAATGAAATCACCTTTCAGACAATGGATAGGGGGTCACCCTAATCAGCAGCCACTGAGTCTGGCTGCACGTGATGAGGGTGCGGGGCCTTGTCTCCACTGCCCAGAGGAGAGTCTGAAGGCTGGGCTCCCGTCATGCCTACACTTCCAGGCCAGCTGGGGATGGCCTTTCTGGTTCCAGGGTCCTCTCTCTGGTCAGCACAATTACCGGCCTGCTGCAACCAGACTTCCAGAGAGAAGCAGCCTCGGTGTGACTATTTAAAGATGTGGCTGGACTTTAATGACTTCACATGGGAAGAATGGGGTTTCCTTGATAATGCTTTGAGACGGCCATACCACGTGACACTGGAGCACTCTACTCTGCACCTATAACCTCGCTAGGTGTGGTGGGAAGGGCAAAGAAGCATCTTCTGAACAGACTGTTCCAGTAGAAAAATGTCAGAGGGCAGGACGGTACAGCCAGGTGCCTCCATCCAGAAGGCTCATCCTGGGAGCCCTGTGTCCTGGTGGCTGCATGTGGGGGACCCTTCTGGCCCAGGGCAGACCGGCTCCAGAGGGAGCAGAGCAGGGGCGTGGACAGGACCTCCTCCGATGGGCCGCAATCTCCTGGGGGAGGCTGGGAGGACGGCTGCAGCAGTGCCAGCCCTCTAGGGCCAGGCCGCTCCCAGCTGGAGGGAAGCCACAGGGCAGCGCAAGTGTGGGGAGGCCTTGCACAGCAGACGAAGTCATCGCAAGTGCAGAGAATTCGGGGAACCTTTCAGCTACAAACACACACTTGTTCAGGATCTGAATTCACAATGCGTCAAGGCCTTATGAGTGTGGGAAATTCTTTAGCCAAAGCTCTGTGGTCATTTATCAGTCAGGAACCAGGCCTCACTTGTGTGGTAAACGTGGGAAATCTTTTAGCCTCAGCTCTGTCCTGAATAATCACCAGAGTCCACACTGGAGCAAAAGACCTTGCGAGTGTGGACAGTGTGGGAAACCTTTAGACAAAGCCCAGGCCTCCTGCAGTCCTGGGGAGTTCACATTTGAGAAAAACTGTGCAAGTGCAGTGAATGAGGGAAATCCTGTACCGCAGAGCTGACCTCCTTCATTGCCAGACTTCACTCCTTGTTCAGCACAAGCCTTTCCTTATGAGGCTGCATCACCTGAATTGAGCCCCAGGTATCTGAAAATACACTGGAACAGAGTCCTCATAAATTCTAAAAATGTGGGTAGCTTTAATTCGTTGCACTGTACCTTTAAACTGCCTAGGCCAAGCCACTGCCAAGTTCTGTCACCTCTGCCACCTAGCAGGTCCCCTCTGCTTGCCTCAGTCACCTCGGTGTAGTAAGGGAAGGCAGATGTTTCTTCTCTCTCCCACTCCTTGGAGAAAACCATGAATAGTCCAAGCCCTTTGTGGGCCTCAGTCCTTCTCCTGACTACCTAAAGCATGGTCCAGACTCAGTTTTGGCCAAGAAGACCCAGTCTGGATATTGCTGGAAACTTGCAAAGAGTTTTACCTTTTTCCAGTTTTGGTTTAATTTGCACTGTGACAGAGACCACGCTAGAAAGACTACAACACTTTGGGTCTTATTCTGTGGCCTGGGTGCTAAGATTTTTTTGGAGGTCCAGAGGTGACCTTCAGGAGGGGACAGTTGTGACAACTCTCAGGGCTCTGGGAAGAAGGATGAACTGGGTCCCTTTTTCCCGGGGGATGGCACCAAACGCCAGCACTACTGGGAAGGCTATTCCCAGGTGCTGCAAAGGAACCATGCACCTTCATGGCCAGCACTCAATATGCTAGTGTTGCTTGTGGTAAGACAACAGGGGCCAGGCTGCAGCCATAGTGGTGCAGGAACACTGCGGGGGACCCATAGGTCTGGAGGAGGCTGCACCAACCTAGCGGGAACGTGCCTCTTCTGATAGTGCCTCCGCAGTTGTCCCGGTGACAACGGCTATAGGAGGTGAGTGTCTGCACTCACTACTGGAGTCCATGTCGCTGTCAGAACAAGTATGGTTTGCTCACTACTGTAGCCTCTGGACTGCTCACCGCAAAGCCTTTGCTGAGCAGTCAAGAAAGTGAGAATAGAGAAATGAGAGATCGCATAGTCCAGGGATGTGACCTTTATCACCGAGCTAGAGTTCTTGTTGACTCAGATAGAAATGGGCTTAACCATTATACCTTAGCCCTGTTACATTTTAATGGTTATACTGTACTTATGTAGGAGAATGTCCTTGCTTGGGACCCAAAACATTGTGGGATAATGGGACAGTACCCTGACAAATTGCTCTCAAGTAATTCTGGGAGAAACAGTTCCTTGTACTATTTTTTGGACATTTCTCCAATTTTGAGATTGTTTCAAAATAAAAACCAAGTTAAAAATCTTACCAAGCGAACTCAGTCATAGATCATGTATATATAACATTATAGTTCACTGGCACAATTAACAAATTGCACCTCTATACTTAATTTTATTCATAACAGATTGAAGTATATTATTGAACTCCACATTTTGTCAACATGTTTCTGCTTTCAAAGGATAAGTAAGTTCAGTGTTTCATAGGGTCACATGCTGTTTTACTAGATGTAAATATAACCATATGTTTATTTCAAATAGAAGTATCCTATCTATACTCTTCAAAGGCAAATCTGGAATTAGTTATTAATTAAAAAACAAAAATGGATGTTCCATTTACTAAAAATCTTTATGTTTGCCATTTACTATATACATTTACTTGGAGTGTAAATTTTTAAAAAAGAAACAGTGAAAGAGAGAACTATTAATATTGAAATTCTGTGGCATGTTACTATCAGCCAAAACATTTATCATTTCTAATGTAGTGTATTTTTTGAAAGTGAATGAAGTTTGCAAAATGTTAACTTTAAAACGCAAGTCATTAAACCACACTTTTTCCTTATACAACTTTCTCAAATCTAGAATTATTTGTCCTCCTTGACTTTTCGGTCTGGAAAATATATCAAGTTAGTTTGGCATGAGAAATTCCCATGGAGTTCAGTCTGGCTCCTGTGGTAACTGTCTTGCCTCACTAAGAGCTTCAAAATAATTGGTTCAATATTCAAGCATAAAATTATGCTGGAGACGGATGTCAAAGTTGTCCCACTGCAACTTCTGGAATGTATCTATGCTAACTCCTTCCCTACCCCTACCACCCACCACATCTTGACTTGTCCTTTGAAAACATGGCCATTTGTGCATTTCTGGTCCTCTGGCACCTGTCATATTCTCCTCCAAGTTTGCTGATAGCAGCTCTTCAATCACCAAAGAAAATACTTAGACATTGAAAAATGTCAAGGTTTTGATTAATAATTAACTCCATTTAAAAGTAACCAGGTGATGCCTTTCAATCATCTAAACCTCTTGTGATCTTCAGACCATGTTTCTTTTGTTCTTTCTTGTTCCAAAAATGTTCTCCTGGATTAAGAAGACCACAAACAAAACAGCATCATAGAACTATGAACACTCGATTATTCACTACCATCATCCACCGGAGCTCCTCTCCTCTCCACCTTTACACAGATTTACATATTTATATTTTATATACATCCATATACATTTGTTGTTTGTTTTGCTTTGCTTCACATATTTTAAAGAGCATTTTTTATTGCCTATCCATGATTTAGAAATCTCAATTCATTAGAAGCTTTGACCTTCATAAAACTTCTCAAACCTTGTACCTTTCTTTTCACACTCCTACCAGACTCCACACAGCATCTCTTCCTTATTCCCTCTGTGCCCAGATGTCACTTCCTCAGAGGCCCTCCTTCCCCACTGGCTCTGAGACTCCCTCCTCCTCCCCCACCCATGGCACTCCACTCTAACCCTGCTTTATTGTTTTTGTATCACTTATCACTACCTGCAGTAATTACGCTTCCTGTCTCCCTCGCCTAGAAGGGTGAGCTCTGTGAAGGCAGGAATAGTATTACCATCCCAGCGCTTATTACTATCCAAGCACATAGTAGATATTAAACAATTATCTGTTGAATATGGTGCCAATAATCAAAATATTAACTGGCGCAGATACTGGAAGGTCAGAACGAATGCCAGATGTGAACAACTGGCGTCCCCCCCAGAGTATACAGACTGAATATTAGCCTTGGTGAATGAAAAGTGGATCAAAGCTTATGACATCTGCCTCCTGTCCAGGAACTTACTCCTGTTTCCTCTGTTGGCTTTTTTCAAATTCATACCAAAACAGGGATCCCTCTCAGCTGTCCAGCGGAACTTCATTACTGCAAGCCTCACAACTATTTCCAATATTTCTTTACTTTGATCTCCAGTCATGGGATCTTTCTTATATTTTTCTCTGTATTCTCCATAATCTGGCTTTTGAAAGATGACTTCTAATTCCAGCATTTCTTTCGCCCAATGAATGAACTGAGATGCCACGTTTATTATGAAGTCTCAGTGTACAAATCAGCCTTCCTTCTGGATCGCAGCTCAGCGCAGTCGTACTTTCTCCTTTTCACGTCAACTATCTCTAGAGACTTAGAACTCATAAAAAAGTAAGTACGTCGAGTATTTTTCACATCCCCCTCACTGTAGAGCCTTCAGTCTGCGCTGAGTGTTTTCCACCTGCTCTGCTCACATCTGCCGGGTAACACGCTGGTGAAAGACAGCGCTCAGTTCTTCATTTTTTAAAATCCCTGCCACCAGTCACCAGACTTTGACTATAAATGGGAACAGTAACCTTAAGTTAACGTGAATTGAATATGCCTTCTGATTTATCCAGGCTGGATTCCAGCATGTACTATATAAAATTAAGAATTTCACATTACTTTTTTTCTATCTTTCACGGCCCAAATCATTCCTCCTTTAGATTCTTGGGATTTCAGTTGCGCTTATGCTCTGTAAACCCCGCCCCTGCTCTCAGGTCTGTTTCTTTGCCATGAGCGATATCCTCACCCTGCCAGAGTCCAGGTCTGACTGCCTTCTCACTTGTTCACAGTAACAACTGAGACCATGTTTACCTATTTATGGTTAAGTTTCAGTTTCATTTCATTCATTCATTCATTCATTCATTCACTCACAATCACTCACATTTTAGTTCTTTTTCCAGTTGCTTTCATTTAAGAAATACCAGGAAACCCTTCCAAGTATCTGGGTTTTCCTCTGTCTAATTATTTTCCCCTTCCTCCAAACTTTTTGCTAAAATCCAGACTCCTGATATGCGTTCCAACTTTGCCAGGGACTCCTGGGGACCAACTAACGTGTAATAATCTTCCTAGTGTGGTGTCAGACACTTCCACTTCCATCTTATCACTTAACCTTCCTGTTCACGTTGTTATAAAAATTATTATCCTCATCTCAAATCTTATACAATTGACCTGAGAGAGATTCAATCACTTTCCTCATTTCACTGCTGGCAGGTGGTCAGCTGGGCCCCACGTCCACTGCTCTGTCCATTTAGGAAGACTGTCTCCTTCATATTCTTCTCCCTAAAAGCCAGTCCAGGAAAATCTTGGTACTCAGCTCCAGCTGACCATACAGTGACTCAATGCCCAGCATCTAATTTAAATGGTGTCTGGCAGAACATTTGTTTCAGAGGGAGAAAGGAAAGAAACTGTCAGGCAAAATAAGGAATCTGTTTATTTTGCCTAAAATCACTCATAACATTGAGATCTAGAAGAAACTGAATTTGTGAACTTCCATTCCAGTTTATGTAAAGAAGATGAGAAATAGTGATAAAGAGACAAGAAACATAGGGGAAAGAGATAGCCTTTCTTTTTCTTTCCTTTACTGAAGCCTGGACTGCCTCCCAAACCCACATCAGGTAAATTTACAGAGCATCCAGTCCAAAAGAACTTGATGAATAGTGCAGTTGTCTCCACCCGATAGTGCAAAAACTGAGTTTCTCTTCAGGTGAGTCATGGGAAGACATGAATCTTATCCGGCTCTCAAGCCAGCCCCCTGCCATTGCTGTCATTACTGTGAGCTGCCCTTCCTGGAGGGTGTGCATGTACCAGGGCAGAAGGACCTTGATTCCCAAGGGAGAGGCTGAGACACCTGGTCAGGGAATCCCGGGCTGATGTTTCCGCCCCTTCCTTAGTTCCTCCCTCAGTCTTCGTCTCTGTATTTCTGTCCTCTTTCTCACACTTTCTCTAAGCCCGACTGCCGCTCCTAACTCCACCAGATCCCCGGGGTACTTGCTTTGTTACTGTTAAAACCCTTAAGGCCTATCAGTAGGAACGTCTCTCTCATTGGCTGATTATTTACACAGCACGATAAAAGGTCTCACCTTGTAGGTTCAAAAGGTCAACAGCAATTAGAAAAACGAAATTCCAAAGCAGAGTGAAAGCAAGCTGGCATGTTTACATAAAAGTGAAAGTCTTGAAAAAACAACAGCAGTGCCAGCATACAGCATCCTCATAGTTATCTAGATATGTCCAAATATACTTAAAGAAAACATAACAAATGACAACTTTTTAAAAAAAGGGACATCTGGAAAAATACACTTTGCCTAACTTTCCTGATTGTTTGTGGCCTTTGTGAATAAAAGGGCAAGTGAAAGGATAGAAGGCTGCTTTAATCAAATATTGCTCCAGAAGTTAAAACATGTTCTCTGATCAATGGGAGAACATTTGTGAAATAGACTCGATAATTTGTAAGTCACTTAACTATTGTTACTTACAATTTTTAGGCCATCTTGAAAAAGTCAGTACATAAATATGAAATAGTTCCAGGCCAATGACAATAACTTACGTATAATTTTTTCAACCTAGATGTTAACCTAGTTGTCCCATTTGAAGTAAATGTGTCTATTCACAGGCCTCTGACATAAATATGGCCCATTCAGACACCACATTCCAAGCTTTATTATTTGTGACAGTTCCTATTATTAGATCTACTATAACAGAGACCTACAGGATATATTTCACAGTATTAGCAAATGTCATGTCTCACCTTCATATTTTTTTCTTTCTAACGATTTTAACTATGCTCTTCTGTAGCTCTGCTGATCTTCAGCAATATTTCAAGAGCAGAGAGCGTGTGCTGAGTGGGATGTACAGGTGTGAACAAGTGACCCTTGTGTTCTTGGCTTTTCCTCAGCCCCACTCTTCACATTGGCTTCTCTCATGTGCCACCTGAGTCAAAGTCCAAGTAGCTCTGAGGGCTGAGTCTGCATCCACATACACAGAGGCTCCCAACCAAGAAAGAAATCCCCCAGAACAAGCACTTTGTCCCTGTCCTACTTCCATTCTTTGTTTGCTATTTGCAAGGAATTCTAGGCTTGGCTTAGAAAGAGTGTGAGCGTGGCAGTGAGGGGCAGTGGTGATGCTTAGCGGGAGGCAGCCAGGGGATAGGGGAAAGGAACCCCCTTCTCCCAGGGACGCTCCAATACACTGATGCTCTAGTGCTGCAGATGAGAAAACAGGATTTGATTTGCAAAAGCCTGCATGTCCCTTCACATCGGCCTACACTAGGGCAGAATCATTTGACATCCAAGTCACTGATCCTAGAGGTTTCTGAGTCTGGTTTTCCATTGTGTATTCTAACTTTTGGAACCAAGAATTTATTGATTAATAAAATTAATATGTACCTTAATATATAATGGCTATTAAATGTACTACCTTAGAAACACAAGAATTTATGACACATGAAAAATCATATGTTAAGAGTTTCTTCAAAGTCTAGATGAAAGGCTACTGAAGGTTATCCTCTGTTGTTATTAGATGCTGAAGAACAGGGGTTTTTACAATGTCAAGTGAAAATATTCTCAAGTACTAATGGCTCAACAGCCATATAGGCACATTCTAGACTCTAAATCCTTCCTCCACGGCAGACTTTGGTGTATGTTTTGAGTGTACTGGCTCAGGCCAGTTGTTCTGGGAACTTCCAGAAGGCCTCCTATGTCTTAAGACCTCCTCTTACAACACCACGACAGGAATGAATGAATTGCTCTCTCCACTGTGCATGGAGGGTCTTAAGTAAACCCCTTAAGTAGAGGAAACTCTCTCCATCATGCTCTGAAATGCGAAAAGACTAATCTGATTACTCTTCCCTGACCAAGATGATTAAATTGCCAAATAGACAAATGGGCCAGCCCTAAAAGATTTTCTAGGACGCTGCCCAGAAGTTCAGAAAGAATAAATAACCTCCCAGAGATGAAACAGCCCAGCCAAGTACAGAGAAGCATCCTTCTTAAAATGTAAAAACTGAACGTAGAAGCCCTAACATCCAGCATTACACACAGCACATTTTTTTTCATTATTATGAGGAGAAAAACAAACTCAAAAACAGAAGACAATGTGATGCAAACAAGAACGGGCTGCTGTCATCTGAGGTCCCGCTGACCTTCCGCCAAGCGTTTGTCCGTCAGGCTCATTCTGGTCGTTGGCATCATGGCCAGAGGCGCTGAGTCCTTTGTGCCTCCCAGACCCTCAGATCCTGGAACAATAAAACAGGATGAATGCCCTTGGTCTGCTTCCTTGTCCTTGACTGCACTCATTCTCCAAGTGCAACTATGATAATCTTTCAAACACCCAAATCGGAGAGGTCTGTCCGGTGACCTGCTATTGTGTTTACGAGTGGAACTGAAGTCCATTTCATGGCTGGTAAGGTTCTTGGCCGCCAGGTTCTTCCCTTTACTCCCGCTTCACCTTCTGCCACTCCCCCACCCACACCCCACCCCAAACTCTCTCTTGCTTCAGTCGTTTGAGTGCACAGTCCCGAGAACCTTTAGATTTCTGTTTGCAGTCCCCTTTCGTCCCCACTCCGGACCACTCCCACGCACCTGTCGGGCTTCAGGAGGCACGGCCCTTTCCACAGGAGGCCTGCCTCTCTCCCCACCTCACTGCATTAAGTCCCTCTGACACGTGCTCCCCACAGCTGCCTGGGTCCAAACTACTGTCGGCCTCCCTGGCCAGGTTAGGGCCCAACTTCCATGAGCGTTGGGCCCTTGGTTTTATTGACTGCATATCCTCCTGTCCTCATGCAGGGCATCTCTTCAGCTCCCAGGAAACACTTGTTGAATGAATCCTATGTTCTATAAGCAAAGCATATTAAGCAGAATTTATTTCACAGCAGTTGCTCACAGCAGATGCCAGCCGGTGCGGCCTCCTCTCGCTCAAACCTGAGGTCACCTGCAAGAGAGGATGTTTTCCCCTCCCTGCCACAGCTCCCTGACACATGGCCATTTGGCAGGTGCACACTTGACCGCTCGCCCATTCCCCTTGCCTTCCAGTTCTTACTGCTCACAGGAATAGAGGGCGCCATGCCGGTTCTAAATCTCCAACTGGCTCTTTCCCCAATATGCTTTAATCCATAAACAAACTTCCATTTCCAAACTGGAAACCCAGTTATTGTGTCTTCCCCCGCCCCCAATCAATTTCATCTGTTGAAGTGCCAACCCCCAGTATTGTAGGGTGTGCCTGTATTTGGAGATAGGACCTTTCAAAATGTGGTTAAGTTAAAATGAGGCCTTTAGAGTGGGCCCTAATTTAATGTGATTGGGGTCCTTATAAGAAGAGGAAATGTAAACAGGAAGGGAGACACAGCAGGGGCTCCGGCACAGAGGGAGACTGTTTGGGGACCCAGGGACAAAGAGGCCGTCTGCAAGCCAGAGACAGAGGCCTCAGGAGAGACCACCCCTGCTGACACCTTGACCTTGGATTTCCAGCCTCCAGAGCTGTGAGAAAATGACTTGTTTTACCACAGAGTCTGTGGTGTCTTGTTACAGTAGAGCTACCAGACTAATACACAGTGAAAGTTACCCGTATTCTTCTGGACCGAATATCTATCCTTATCATCCCTGCTTTTCTGTTGTTAACTAAGTCTTTGGCTGTAAATCCAGAAATAAATAGGAACATTAAGGAAGAACCTAAAAATAATAATTCACTGGTTACCGAATATGTGCCAGACATTGTACTGGGTGTTTCATGGTATGTCAACTTATACTCCACCTAACAGCTCCGGAGACAGGACCACAGGGCTTGAGTAATCAGCTCAGCATCATGCAGTTAGCCAACAGGAAGGGGCTGCATTTGCACATGCATCTGTCTAAGACAGCTGAGTGGTAGAGGGAGTAAAGGCTCTGGAGCTACATGATAGGCTGGAGCCCAGGTTTGAAGCTAAATTTGAGAGTGTGACCTTGGGACACATCTTGTCTTCCATGAGCCTCAGCTTCACATCCATAAAACAAAGGGAATAATATTTACACTGCAGGATTGGAAACAGGATCAAATGAGATAACATACAAAAGAACAAGAACACAGTAGATATTCAAAAATAGCTCCTCTATTGTAGTTTGTGGAGGTTAAGTCAAGACAAGAATACTTGATCCCAATATTTACTGCTTTATGTCAACAGGACTTTGGTTTCAAAAAAGAAAAGGTCTATTTCTGTCCTGATTTACATGAGACCATTTAAAAATTAGATTATCTATCAGGTGACTAATTGGCTTCTGTCTAAGCTGGGCCTGTGACTAAGTGCACATGGGGATGTCTGTGCTCACCTCTGGGCACAGGATGAAGGAAAATCAAGTTAAGACTGGCTTGTCTTAATAGGTCGGAACTGAGCCAGCAAAGACCAGGGTGTGTGTATGGAAATATATATTTGATCAAGGAATCCTGATCTGAATTCAAGGCTATTTTGAACTTAAAGAAATCACTATTCCATTATGGCTAAAAGTCCTGTTCAACCACATTGTCTCAAAATAAAAAGCTTAATTAAAAAAAAAAAAGTAGTTCCACATAGGAGTCGCCATCTCTTGACTCAAAGCCACCTTCTTCAGTTTCCAAGATAAGTGACTTGGGCCAAATTGCCTAATGTCCCCAAACCTGTTTTCCTCATCTGTAAATAATAACTATGTACATAGTAAATGCAATGATATAAGGGTAGTACTTAGTGATAATGACCTTTCCATACCATTTGCTATGTGCCAGTCACTGATGTAAGCACTTGCCTTGAATTTATTTAACTCAGTGTAGTTTTCACAACAACTTTACAAAACAGGTGCTGTTATCATCCTGGCTTAACTGATGAGGAGCTGATATTCAGAGAAGTTAAGTAACTTGCAGCTAGTATGTGACGGGGCTGGATTCGGACCCAGACATGCTGATTACAGCACCTATGCTGTTAGCCTAGATGGAATGCCTATCCCTGAATAAACATTCAATACTCAATGCATGCAACTTCATTGAGGGAAGAATCATCTTTCCATTTGAGTTGTAATTTTTAATAATTTTATTTGTTTTTGTTTTATGAGAACTTTGTCCAAAACAACTAAATGAAATATATCCCAGGTTTTCACAAAATTATATGTATGATGGTTTGTTTCTGATTTAGCTTAGTTTTAGCTAAGAATCATGTTTCTGATAATATGAATTACATTGATGATAGAATCATAAAGCTAATGTAAATGAACATAATAATGCCATAAACATAGAAGCTGAGAAATATATGTAAAAAATTACAGGGGAGTGGAGGATGTGTTTATTGGGTAAAGAACACATTTTTGGTTTTAGAATACACACTATACATAATGTCCTATATCTATTTTCCAGTCAAAATATACATTTAATATAAAGTATGATAAAATATCAAAACATTCTTCTTCAAAACTACTGTATCAATTTTTTTCCCAATCTTACTTTTAAGTTGTGTCCAAAGATAGTCACAGTATGTGGGAAATCTTCCCATCCAGTTCAAATTTTCCATCTTCTCATGAACATATATCTCATATTTATCTGCATTTTTCTTCATGCAACATGTGTGATCATACACTTTGCGTGGCCCTGTGCTCCATGCTGGAGATACCCAGAGAGAAAGACACAGCTCTCCTTGAAGACACTCAGAGATGGCGAGATCAGTACAGTCACTCTACTGTAGAGTTTTCATGGCTGAGGTGGAAGACGAGGGGAGAAAGTGGGACAGAGAAGCACGCTCAGGAGAGCAGAGGCCTGAAGCTCGGAGGGTGGGATGGGTTTTAACTGGCACTGCTTCCTAGACTGCAAAGAGGGGCCAGGAGACAGACAGGGGTCATGGAATGCTTCTCCTGCAATGCCTTTGAGTTTGGGATATGTTGAAGGATTTTAAAAATAAGAATGTCTAAACATAGTCAGGCCTATGTTTTAGAACTTTTACTGGGAGGAGTGTGGAAACTGGATTGAATTTAGGGACCTTGAGGCAAAGAAAAATCCAGGAAGCCAAGGGCTGCATCTTTCAGGGGAGGAAGCCCGAGGATTCAGGCCAAGGCAGGGGCAGGGAAAACAGAAGAGAGAGGTTGAGAAATCCCACGGTGCCCTGGGTCCCAGTCCTTCCTGTGTACTAAAGAAACCTTTTCCTCACATTTTTCTCTATCTCACCTGCATCACTTAATTAAGAAACCAAAAATAATTAGAACAATATTTATTGTGTTATTACTTTGTGGCAGTTGCTGTAACAGTGCTGCATCTGCATCACCTTATTTAATTTTCATCCAGTTCTTACAGGAACTACTACTTCATTAATGTGGAATCCGAGGCCCAGAGAGTTGAAGTGTGCCCAGGGTCACAGTTCTGGCCAGCAGCAGGCATAAGGTCCAAACGCAAAGCTGCCCCCTTCTGTCCCACCCACCCGCCCCCAGACCGCTGCCTGTTCTGGTCTCTCAGGGCCTCCTGTCCTCTGAAGCTGAATCAGTCCCCCATCCTTCTTAAAACAAAGACATAATTGCTTGCTAATTTTTGCAACTACTGTCCTGTTTCTTTCCACATCATAATGTCTTGAACTCCTGCAGTGTCTATCTTCCCAGAAGACATTTCCTCCCTAGATTTCCATATGCTCACACTAATTATGGTCCTGAAAAATTCAAAGCATTTCTCCAGTCTCTTTCCTTTGTGTCACCAGAGTACTTTGTGTTGTTAACCAACCTTTTCTTCTTGAAACCATTTCCCCCAGGTGACTGCAACACTTTTCTCTACCATGTTCCCCTCATTCCACTGGTTTCCTCTTTCTTTGTTACTTCTTTCCTGATAGAGAAACTGTCCCTTTTCTTTCCATGCTCTGTGCCTACCTGCAGGGGTCGGGTTTTTGTTTCTCATTTTGTCTCTGTCTTCTGCTCTTCTCTTTTAATATGATCTTTCAACTTACTCTTCATATTATGATCTTCATTATCAGAACATGACTATCTCTCACCCTGTCTTGATTCCTCAACATGTTTTCAAGACCCAAACCCAAATCAATTTTGTAGACTTATGCTTCAGTGGTTTACTGCAGGTGTTTTACAAAGCCTCTCCAAACACGCCTTTAATGCTGATCCAGTCACCCTCCCTGTGGCCCCCTCGGTCAGCAGCAAAGACGTGCCCAAAGGATTCACTCTGCTGTGAGTGTCAGCTTTTTACCTGATCCCCAGCTCCCCAACGGTTTAGATTTCTTTGTTCATGAAAATAAGTGCCAAACAGGTAGTAAGCTTACGGAATTAAATCGGAGCCTGGAGGCTGTGGGGTGGCAGGGGCGGGGGCAATGGAGACTGAGTCGGGAGAAGAGCTCTGGCTCGCGCCCAGGTTCCCGGAGGCCCCGTCCCTCTGTCCCCGCGCTTGACCCCAGCCTCCAAAGCTGCTATGATTCAAGGGTAAGCGTCCCGCTGAAGCGGCACGGCTCTGGAAGTCCTGTGCAATAAACGACGACCGTTCTTGTGAACCACTCTGGATGACACGCCATTGACACTGATTTGAAACCAAAGTGCCAGTGAAGTCCCAGCCTGGAAATGGTGTGATTCGGGGGTCTCCGGTCAGAGCATTGTTCACGTCTCATCTCCAATATCTGTATGAGTTTGTCGAAAACACAGCTCAGCTCGGTAAACAAACAAACAAAAACCATGGTGCTAATCACCCCTGCCCCCCAGCCCGGCCCCAAAGTCATGAAATGGGAATTCAGACAAACACTTGGATTGAGACAAAAGAGCCACATCCCACAGTTTTGCTTGCTTGTTTTTATTTTATTTTTTGAGGGGGGCGCAGGGGAGGGGAGGGCCTGAGGGCGCGAGGGGGAAACCGAGTCCTTAAGTCCCCGAGCCCTGAAGGAGGGTCCCTCGTGCAAACAGCCTCCCTGCGTTTGTTGTCGCTGGAGTCAGAGGGCAGGTCGCCCAGCGCGGTGCCCGGTGCGCGCGGCCAGGTGACAGCGGCGGCTCTCCGCTCGGCCGCCGGCCCCCTCCCCGCCCACTGGCGGCAGGCGCCCGGCGGGCCGCACGCGCGGGGCCATAAAAGCAGCGGCCGCACGGGGCGCGCGCCGCCCACCGCCTGCCGCGGCCACCATGCACGTGAACGGCAAAGTGGCGCTGGTGACCGGCGCGGCGCAGGGCATCGGCCGAGCCTTTGCAGAGGAGCTGCTGCACAAGGGCGCCAAGGTAAGCGCGCCGGCCCGGGACCGTCCGCCTGCCCCCGGCTCTTCCCCAGCCGCAGGGCTCGGGGACACGGGCAGGCTGCGCCCCCGGCTCGCCCCCAACCCGCAGGGCTCGGGGAC
>JAQQAC010013566.1:33366877-33530939 GCA_029783875.1 Phataginus tricuspis
ATCATTATGTTTCAAAATCACTTTACAACCTATTTGTCAAGTTTCCCTCAAAATGCTTCTGGGATGTGTGTGTGTGTGTGTGTGTGTGTGTGTGTGTGTGTGTGTGTGTGTGGTTAGAGACCTGAAAACTGCTTTTCCTGAGTTGAGGCAATTTTATGATTTTCTCCTACTTTAAGCTTGTAATGTAGTGACATAAAAGGAAATGCTTTTCCATTAATCATACTTAAGTCTTGAGGCTAAATCTTACTTTATCATGGTGCAGCAACATATAATACACCATTGAATTTGCTTAATGAGTAGGTAACTTCACTTTATATTTGTATCTCTAGGTTTCTTTTGCTAAAAAATTTCTATTTGATTTGGATGTCAATTATTCTTTGCTTTTACCTCTTTGATCTGTCAGTTTTTGAACACAATGTAGTCAGATCTAAAATCACAAATGTCAGATTGCCTGCCTCCTTCAGTATTTATGTCAGTTTGGACTCTATATTCTAAACTTCTAATATTTGGAGAATAAATTGCTGGTGATTATAATTACATTGATCTTTAATTTTTTTAAAGTTTTCCCCCCATTTGGAACCTGTGATGTTTTTGATCCATTCTGTATTTCCAGGTATAAAATCAGTACCCCATCTCTCTTCTGGTTCACCTTTGCCTATGCATGTATTTTGTATTACTTTATTTGGAAAATATAAGTAACCTTTTTTGTTAAATTTGTCTCTTGCTAACAGTATCCTGTAAGATCTTTTAAATCACAGCTGGGAGCATCTGCTTTTATATTTGTGAATTTAAGCCACTTATATTTATTTTTGCACTTCTATTAGGATTTATTTCTTCCACTTCAGTTTATATTTTATATTTACTGAGTTTTCTTTTTGCTTTTATTCTTTTTCCATTATTTTCTTTAATTCCATTGGATAGCTTTAGTTTTATTCTGCAGGTATAAAACTACATTTTATTGGTCTTTGGTGATTACCTCTGACTTGCTATGAACCATACTTCATTACATCTTTTGGTTGCCAGATTAAATGTGTGTGTGTGTGTGTGTGTGTGTGTGTGTGTGTGTGTACAACCAATTAGGAACTGCAGGAATTTTTAAGAATATGTCCCTCTTGGAAAACTTCATAAAGGGACTTTTTTTTAAATCAAACTATGCTAGTGAAAAGGCACAAACCACCCAGCAGCTTCCTCCCTTTAGCACTGTACTGATACCTTTAATAGTTTCATCAGTCATATCTACAGATATTTTATAGATAAAGGGCATTAAGATATAAAGTTCCTATATTCAGTGCATTCATAATAGACTCCATAATGTCTCTTCTCAGAGAAATCAGCTATTCTGAAACAGTGTGCAATGCTTACAGTCAGCACAAAGAAACATGAAAAGAGACTATCACAAAGATTAATAGTCAAATTATCTCTCGCCATCCAGCTGAGAGGGTATGTTTGCTTTAATATAGCCTAGGTGAATAAACACCTGCTCCAAGCTGGGAAGTTCCTCCCTTGTCTGCAAGCAGACAATTCTGGAAGACCAGGGAACTTTACCTGACTCTGTTGGTTACGGCTCTCTCTCCTGGATCTCTCCTCACTGAAGTTTAGCTGACCTTTATTTTTCTTCAGAGTCTGCTGACATAGGCCACTCCTTAGTTTAACTCCAGGGACTGATGGCATTAATTTAATTTTACATGGAGAAAACAAAGTATAACCTTTGTTACCCATATATGACTTAAAAGAATGTTACTTCCTCTCCTACCTATAACACCCTCTACAAGAGCAGATTAGAGCCTGACCAATCATTGTCCTTCCAACTTCATTATCTCTTAGTGTAATGCAAATATTTGTGGGTTGTGTATATAACACATTTTTTTTAGACTCTGATCTGGATGTTATTTACCTTCTTATACAATTCCACATGTTTTCTTTTGCATGTTTTTCCATGTTCTTGTCCATGAAAGAGAATAGCTGCTTACTTAGAGGATCTCACAGGTTCTCTCTCCCTCTTCTGAAATCTTACACAACATATTCATACCATTCTGGTAGGGGCTGCCAATTTTTAAATTTTATGAGAAGTATTTTTACACAGATATAATTTATGCTAGCATACCATAATCCCTTTCACAGCAGAAAATTACTGTTCCGGGTACAGGTTAAGTGTTCACGATTTATTGGATAAATAAATCGCCATTCTATGATATTTGGCGTGCATGGATATTCATTGTTGTGTTTGAATACAATATCTGGACGGTCTCCTGATCCATCAGTGTCGCTCACCAGCGCCACTTTCAGTCCCGACCAGATTCACTTCTTATTCTTCACTCTGTAGAGCTCACCGCTCTCCCCACACAAGAGACCACATTAAATCTCTTCCCAGTTTTGTTTTTCCATTAGGCTATTCTGTGCTTCCTCCTTTGTCTGAAGCCCCCTCAGCAGCCTTATTTGTAGTTAGCTGCTCAGAGCTCACTAGGAATGTTCAGGGAAAAAAATGAGTCTTCACATAATTATCAAAGGTTACTCTGGCAGGTGGGCTGAGGTAGTGTTAACTTTCAGTATTGGGAAGACTCTTCTGTAATATATTTCTGTTACTTTTTGAGGCTTCGATGAGCTTAAATAATTCATTCCCACTCAGGTGAGACTTACAATCTAATTTGGATACATTACTAAAATGTATTGAACCCTTTAGTATATTCAGATAAAAATTAAAGAAAATAGGTGGCTATTGCTGGGTTTTTTTTCCCCCAAAGTACAAGAGTGGACTAAAGATTTGCACTGGAAAGGGTGTGCATTTAGAACTACTCAAAACTAGATTTTAGTCCTGAATCTAGATTTCATAAACTTTTATTTCATTTCTCTGATCATGAATTTCCCAGTTTGTGAAAGGATGATGTTCATGTTTTTACTCCTAAACATGGTTAAGCTTAAATTAACCATAATTTGTATAAGGTATCCAATACAGATCTACTACATAGTATTTACTCAAGAAATTGCACTTCTCCTTAAGTATAAAAACCTATATTTTCTTCATTCTCACTGCCTCATTTGTATATGAGGTGGCTTCCTCTTTGCTGCTCTACCTCTAATAAAGAGCTGAAACAATGGATAGAAATATCATTGTCAAATGTACTCCCATTTCTTGGGTCCCAAGGATGTTGATTGTAAGTTAAATTAGAAACTACTTCTGTTATTGCTACTCTATAATATCTAATGATTTAGTTGAACGATTGTAGTTAGGCAAAGTTTGATGAATTGTAAGTAGCTTTTGCAAGGAGGAAAACAATACTATTTACATCCTGACAAGCAAAAATGGAAAAAAGATTGAAGATGAAAAAGAATTTGAGAAATAAAATGCTCATCTCTATTAGCATTCCTTGAATATTGGGCTAGAGAAAAGACAAGATAACTGACAGGTGAGGTTCTTCATTTAGACGACTTTTTTCTTTTTTTAATTACAGTGTAACACAAAAACCCTAAAAAACTAAAAGGCAGCCCAGAGCAGAGGGAGACGAGATAAGGGAAACGACAACATTAGGAAATTTCAGTAGCAAATACACATACACACACGCACAATATATGTCATAGGAACATGCATACATGTGTGTGTTATAGGAAGACATGGTGTAATAAAAAAGGTTAAGCAGGTAAGCTATTTGTCCTTTTATCTTCATTACTGGAGAATTATTCCCACTA
Source organism: Phataginus tricuspis (assembly GCA_029783875.1). Lineage (NCBI taxonomy): Eukaryota > Metazoa > Chordata > Mammalia > Pholidota > Manidae > Phataginus > Phataginus tricuspis. The sequence continues at coordinate 33,370,562 of JAQQAC010013566.1, forward strand.
TAGGGAAATTTATGAGAGTGATTTTAAGTTACAGCATGCTTTAATTAGTGAAAAAAGTAATTTAAGATTTGGTATACAACATAATTACAGTTTTGGTATTTCATATAAACATTGTCCTGTCATAACCAAAAATATTGAGTAAGCATGGGTTAATTAGATCACCTTGTCAATAATTGAACTTTTATTTATTTTCACTATGTGAAATTAGGCATAAGTTTTTCTTTTTTGAGAGTCAAATATAAAATTTTAACTACCTTTATGAAGTGGACTGAAATAATACTATAGATTCCAGCTATTTTGTGTTTGTAGTTACATGTCTATAATTTCAATTTCCTTTTTTTCTCTAGATGCTTGATATTATAATGACCAAATCTATAAGGTATACATAAACATTGCTGAAGGACAAAAAAATATATTTAGAATATTAACAGGACACATTTTTTCTATGGTATTCTAATAATTCCCTTACTATATTCCCTGGGATAAGGAAGAGATTGTTATAGCAAAGGAAAAGAAGTGAAAATATCACATATGCACAGCCAAGCATTTGACCTTGTCTTGTAGATTAACTCAAGAATGCTTTCATCTGAAAAGTTACTCAGTTCTTAACCAATAATGGATGGGAAAATAATCCTTTGTCCTCCTTCACAAAGACCTGGACATAAATCTTGCTTTTTAAAGAACTTAAAAATAAAGCTCAAACATTTCCAAATTTTCTATCTGGCTACAACTTGTAGATGTTGAAAACACAAAAGCCAGGGTGTCAGCAAAGCTGTAAATACCTGAGAATAAAAGCATAGCGTCAATACGCGTAAACAGAAATTCTGTTCAGACTTGCTAGAGACTTGGACAGAAATTAACAGACTCTGACTGCAGTAATTCCAGCCATCTGCATTTTTTTCTTATATAAACCATTAATGTTCTGTTTTTTTCCCTTTTAAAGGGAATCAGCTGGAGATTATGCTCATTCTCTTTAAGAGTACTTATTACCAAGCTGACACATGGTGTAAGTGAATAGAATCTTCAATTTACTTTTTTATCCTAGAACTACCATTAGGGAAATAGGCAACTCTGAATGCCTGTCAAGAAAACACAAAAAAGTCTTTTTAAAATAGAAAAAAGCTTCAGATGATACTAAAGAGCGTGTATGTCCAAGCGACAGAGACTCCCCCACGCAAGCTGGGTTAAACAGTTACGTGACCTCGCATAACACAGAGTTCAGGATTGCTTTATAATGCAGCCCAGTGGTACCCTCAGGACCATTTCTTCTCCTGTCTCCCAGCTGCCATCCTTCCTGGCGGTTTGTCTTAGGGATGCTGGCAGTATAACTGTTCATCCAGCCATCGCACCCATACAAAGCAGTGGGGGAAAAAAAAAGAAAGGGGTAATGTAATCATTTCTCTCTAGTTTTCTGAAGAGCAAAGAAAATGCTCCCTTCAGCAGTCTGTCCCGCCACCCTTCCCCAGCCCAGACGCCCCCTGCTGCCGACGGCTGCTCAGGTCTCACTAACAACAGTGGGGCACGTGCCATCCCCCAAACCAGGCATTGGCAAGGATCACGGGGTTTCCAGGGCCGCATTAGATGCATCCGTGTCCGCACTAAAGACGGGGAGATCGCCTTCCTCTGGGGTCCATGGCGAAGGGAGACACAAATGCAAATTTGAATTTTTATTAGGAAAAAAAAGAACGAAAGAAGGAAACGAAGACTGTGCAGGAAATCAAGGGTATCCGTTATTACACATTCCAAGATCCAAGAGAGTCAAACAGAACAGGTGAACGTGGAATAGCTGGACATAAGAACCACATGCTAAGAAGGGGAAATACCTTTGGCATCCACTCTTTGGAAAAGAAAAAGAACATACAGAATTCTTGAAGATGGTGGGAAATGAGTGAAAGGAACCAAACACTATTGGAATACAACCTTTCTCCTAACCTCTCAGGTTGGGCAGTTAAGAGAAGTGAAGTTTTGCAGAGATATGATAAGCTCCCAAAGTTCAGGCGAACAAAAGAGAACCCAGTCAATGACTAGCTTTGAAAACAAACATCCACGTCAAAGCCTTTTTCTGATGTGTCTGCAGAAACCTCCGAGGTGTGTGGAATGCCAATAAATACTTCGGCGTCTGACTACCTGAGAACGTATAATGACCGTGCTGCTTTCCCCGTTCATGTCTCTGCCTTAGGCCTCTGTCATCAGCGGAACCTATCTTGGTTTGGATTACATGAGCAAACAGAACGGAGGAGAAGGCGGCGTCATTATCAATATGTCGTCTTTAGCAGGTAAGGACAATCATTATGCTGACAACGATTTCTTATCAGTAATTTAGATCACAGAAGTACATCTTCAGAGTATATGTAGTGTCACCTCAGGTTTGAAATGGAAAGTGTGTTTGTGTTTCGTTTTTTCTCCTGGCTCTGTGGGATTTTCTGTTGCCTAATATCGGAAGGTTGAACTATATGTTTATTTCTATTATTCTGAAGTGTGATTTCTCAAGCTGTCTTACTGCTGTGCTATGTTTTAAAAATGTGTCTAGAAGGTGTTCGCAGAGTTACTGGTTTTCAAAGGTTGTCATGTGACCCCTGAGCAGAAAGCCCCCTTGACAACATAAAAAGCACTAAAATGGGGCCAAGATGTCCCTACTGTGGGACTTCAGGGAGGGTACAATTTTAAATATGGCAAAAATAGTGGTTGGGATATACTGTGGCCGGGTGATGGGGGCCACACTTTACCTCTGCCTTTTCGGGGAAGGAGCGATGCATCAGATGTGAGAGCCTCCTGTAAGCACAGGAAGCCCCCCCAGAATGGCTGAGGCCCAAGTGGTTCAAAACTAGGTTGAACAAAGCAGTGGTGGGAAAGTAGCTGAAATATGTGACCAGGTAAAGGAAGTTATTTTAACAAGCTCTGTACACATTTCTCTCCGCCTTGAGTCCCTGTCTTGGGTGATAAGAATGTTTCTTTCCTCCTGGTATAAGGAGGGCATCTTTTACACGGGAGTTTTACCTCCTGCTTTCCAGAAGAAGAGGGGAGGTCAGAGAACACTTCTTGCACTTGCTGTCTGCCAGCCTTCAGTGCTAAACTGCCATAGGAAATAGATCCCGATGTGTGACGGCCTAAATAGAGTGCAAGCTCACTCCTCACTCCTGCATCAGCCCGGGGCAGCACCCTGTCGTGAAGGACCTCTCCCGATGCGGTCCTCGGGAAAACCAGCTGGCAGGAGTGCTTCCGCACGGGCTTCCAAGGTTCCACTGGCCCTGGTGGACTCCTTCCTTGCCAACACAAGGAGAAAGAGAACATGGAAAGGCACACATCCCTTTCTAAGCCCGCAGCTCCACAACAGCAAGCCTCGTCACTGCTCAGGTGCCAACACAGAGTTTCATCTCCTGGCAACCCTAACTGCCAAGGAGCCGGGGCACGTAGTCTAGCCACGTACTGAAGGGAAGAATGGATTTCGGGGGACAGCTAACATCTTGGCCACCATATGCAATCCAACCTGCATTTTATTCAGAGCAGTCAGATTTAGCATCAGCTGACAGCATGTTACTCCATAGTAGCTGTAAACCTTTGGCAGGAACTTTTGGTTCAACCTAGACTGATGATCGGCTTTTAATGTTCTAGAAAAATATCACCAATGGTTCTCGAATCGTTCCAGTGAAATTGTGGAGTTTTAGAAGTCTGATCAATACTGACAGCAAGTCTAAAGCATTTGCGTCCAATGCCAGTGAGACATTCTTCAGCTATGTGGCTGGTCTCTGCTAGCATGGTAACTTCAGAGGCAATGACAATAGACAAATGTTCTGGGTTGCTAAAAGACAAAATGACATCCCTAAAGTCACTATAGACCTAATCCTATAAAATGTGCAGGGCAATCTCGTGATTTTTTCCTGATATGACATCAGCTCATAAATCATAACATTTCAATTCTAAGTATACAATAAGAGGTAATAATGTAGATAATACTTTAGGGATATTTGGACCCAGACAGGACCAGATTTTAGATTCTGGGAGACTAAGACCCTACAGGCTAAATTCACGCTATTATAAAATAAAATCACAAGAAAAAAAGACTTAAAAATCCTGGGGTGGCAATTAAGAGATAATTGCATGGATCCCGTTACCGCTGGCAGAACCAGCAGAGCTTGGAGAAACACGAACACGGGGCAGGGAGCCCCTCGCCCTGGGCCGCTGGGGGCACCAACGTCATCCTCGGGGGGCTGGGAGGCCTCGGGGCCGGATCAACCCAGGGTGCCGTGGGAGAGATTCTGCACCCTAAGAGGAGGCTAACACGCCCCAAAGAGCATGAGTAGAGAACTGCAGTATACTACTGCCTTTTCCCTAATAACAATATTTATTTATTATTTTTTATTTTTATATATATTTTTTATTAAGGTATTATTGATATAACAATATTTAAATATATAATAACAAGTAGCATTCATTGAGGACTCACTGCTCACATGATAGTTTAAACACTGTGTACACATTATCTCATTTAAACAATTCTATTAAGTGGCTTCTTAATCTCCATTTTGCAAATGAGGAAGCCCAGGTAGGAGGATTTAAGTGTCTTGCCCAAGTTTACATGGCGAGGAAGCAGTAAAACTGGGATTTACATGCAAACAGCCTGATCCAGGACCCCATTTGACTTAACCACCAGATTATCTCTGCTATTTTGAGTTTGTCTGTCAGTCATTTCTCTATCTATACCTACTTTTGCCTAACTGTGAAGTAAAAGAAACTGCATTCCTATAACTTGAGTAATCCGGCATGATTTGTTAGTACCTTCAGGCCCCCTGGGTACTGCTCTAGTCTCAAGACTATGTCACCAAATGTTTGGTGAAATCTTAAGCTTTTGATTTATCACACTCCCCAAGCCTGGGTGTCAATTCTCTTTTTATTCATCTTAGAGCCAATGCATGGAACCCTGTGTGGATCTTTGTCTAGTTAAGCAGATAAAGCAGTGAATGGTTCTAAAGGCAGTGATAAGATGGTTTTGAATTACTTTTCTGGCCCCCTTACAGTTTAATGAATATCACAGCAGGCCAGACTGCTTCTCCATCCGTTCTTCCCCACGGGCAGGGCAGCTCTGTGTGCATCAGTCAGTGAATCTCTGCCCTTTCTACAAGATTTGGTGCCTTCATCCTTACAAACGGAGGTACCCTTCCTCCCTAGTGCCCGACCACACCTGGTGCATTTACAGTTTCCTGCTCTCTCCTGCCTGGACAGCCCCTGCTAACTCTCCCCGCATTCAGAGCACTGTCCCTAAGGTGCCCCCATCTCAGAAAGAGTATTAAAACCTATTGTCATATATTTTATCCACTCTCACCAAGAGCTTCTATTCTTCCCATAAAGAGATTACTTAGATAACGATTCAGGATTTTATAGCAGGATAAGAGGATCAGGGGGGACGTCTCTCAGCCTTCACTCTTTCCTTAGCAATGTTAGCCACAGTGTTATCCCCCGAGGGCCAAAGAGGACTTTGAGGATTTACCAGGCTCCGAGTATTTCTTCTTCCCCCCATTTGTATTAAATACAACTGACAAAGCTGTTGGGAAAGGGTTTCAGGCACCTGCTTCCTCTGGGTTTTCCAAGCTCTCGTTGCTCCCAGATCTTTCCCGTTTCCCCCTATTGCCCACCCTGCGAAAGGGACAGCTGTGGCGCCACCCAGCTCAGCCAATCCTCGCCCGCGCACCCTCGCTCAGAGCCAGTGGAGCCCTTCGCTGTCAGGAGAGCCTGAAGTTGACACACTGGTTTGGGCAGGGAAGTTAATGAGTAATGACCACTGACGCAGACTGAGTATCAAATACAATTAGTAAGTATACCAAACAGAGGAGTCGTCGAAGTGGCGAGTGACTCCTCGGCTTGTTGAGTGGAGGGTGTGCTCCGGGCCGGAGCCGCAGAAGTTGTTCTGATCCCTGCTCATCACGTAGACTCTTCTAACGTGAGCTTTTGTCAATCATCATCATGTGAAACCTGCACTCATGTGGCCATATCCATCCTTACCTATTAAAAAAGTAGAAGTTGGAGGGGACACCAAGGAAGAGTGAAGTCTGGTTTAATGAAGATAATCACACAGGTGGCTCCTGTGAGAGTCGGTTTGCTCCTCAGGCGGTGGGAAGGACAAAGCAGCTTGGCGCAGGAGTAGGAGTGTACCCAGCAGTCCCGCCCCCCGTGCCTGCGCAGGCAGCTACAGAGGCCTTGGTACTCCCTGGGGCATCCTCTGCATCTCCAAGCTACGCCACTCAGTGGCTTTTGTGAGCGAGTCCATGAAAGTCTTATCTGAGTTAAAAACAGGAGAGTCCCAAGAATATACTTGTAAATCAAAGACTTTGTCTTAGCATGTCTTCAACACAAATACGCACTGGAGCTATAAATTTTATCTAAATGAATGTGTAACTAGCTTGCAGTTTGTGTTAAGGTGGCCGTGCTGAAGTTCCCGCATTAAGTAATGAATGCAAGTCAGTCAAATGCTTGTTGAGCATTTGCATAGAGGAAATGGAGACATACAGGTAACTGGGCGAAGTTGCTACCCTGAGAACTGTAGGTCAGTATCTCTCTTACCGTTGTGACAGAACTAAATCATTAGCATGATACAGACTATTTAAACAGAAACGTAAAATGGGGTTGCAAGGTGTTGGGATACCCACGGCCTGAAGAGCAGTAGTTAGACTGGAATGTCACAACAGACCAGAAATTTCAGGTGACTCAAACCATTGATCACCTTCCTTCAACTCCAGGCCGAAAGGAAAAATCACGTAGTACCACCGTCTGCAACTGTTATTTTTTGGAAGGGGGCTGAACATATTTTGCAACTGCCAGGTTCCCAGCATTGTGATAAACGATTGCCTATGTGATGTCACACTTAACTCTTACAAGTTCCTATGATGGAGGTCAGTTCAATTATCTCCAACTTATAGCTGAACAACTAATCTCGAATAGGTGGCATAACTTGGAAAAATGTAGGGAGAATCAGTAGCATAATAAAGCGATTTTATTTTGCTATATTTTAGTGTGCATCATGGAGCGGATGATCCTGCATTATCTGGATCTTAATTGGTCAGATCCCCACTGTTAAGTATCTGTGAACCACCTGTCTTGTGGTTCACAGACTAGACACAGACTATAAGGAAAGAGCAGACAAGCTTAAATAGGTATAAATCAGTCTTTTGAGAAAGACAAAAGATTTAGGGAATCCTAAAAGCTTACTAGGACGTGAACAGTCTTCTGGGACTTAACATGCATAGACATTCCCTGGGGACTTTGTTCAGAAGCACACCCTGACTTGGCAGGTCTGAGGTGGGATCCTTTGGGCAGCCAGCCGCTAGCTGTCTTGGGATACTCTCTGAGTGTGACAGAGGGACATCCCGCGAAGCTAATGCTTCCTCTCATCATAGCATGAGCAAACACTGACCTTTTAAGGAGGGTTTTGGTGGAACATTAGAAGCAACTTTCTGAGAATCAACAGAGTGAATTCTCATGGAAGTTACCTTTCCGGAAAGACTTTTATTATAGGAGATGTAGAGATTTTATGAAAGCTTATCTCACTTTTCATGTCATGTCACACTTTAAAACCCGATCCATTAGTGGCAAACGCGAGGCCGAGGGCAGGGAACCATCAGGTAAGATGTCCTGTTATTAGGGGAGTCGTGACTGTGGGCGGCTTCCTGTGTGGACAGAGATGCGTAGATACTTGTTAGTTCTCCCTTTTTCTTCATATTAGAGAAGCATGTTTAAAAACAGGAAGATGGGGACACAAAAAGTGAAAAAAGTATTTTTCGATTATGGAGAAAACAAGAGGGGCTCACGGCCTCTTTTTGCCGCAGCTGCTGACCATCAAGTTTATTGTTTAGGTTGAATTTCTTTAACATTTCTGTCTAGTGTCTTGTACATGATTTCTGTCCATTTAAAGGAAAATATGTTTGGTGATTCAGTACAATTGCCCTGTCTGAAGAGACTTCAGTTTTTTGCCCAGAATATTTTTGAGCTTTTTACCTTCTATGTGATATAGAAATTAAAGGTGTTTGCTGTAAATACAGGTAGAAAGAATATTAAGGACAGAAGAACTAATGTGGAAATGGAAATGTATTTTTCTACATGACTTCCTTATTTATTCTGTAATTGCACATGTAATTTTCAGATATTAATTTTTTTGATAATTATCTCCTTGGTCAGTGGCCATTTGGTGTTCCTTTCCTGAGTAGTTGTAGAAACTACTTCTCTGTTTTGTGGGTCAAGTTTCTCCCTCTATTGGTATTTTTTTCTAAATCTACAGTTATGACAGATGTAAACCTGCTACTAAATAGACATGCTGTATTTGGAAGAGAACCATACTGCAATTCTGTAAGTCAACTTGCATAGTGTTGGCCCTACAATAAGTATTTCAAAATCCATTCTTAACTCTTTTAATATCAGGAATCCATTTTTAAGCACAGATAAGAGATTTCTCACAACGCTGAACAAAGGACATTTCTTTACAGGCTGTTCTCATTATCACAGGCTTTTATTTTGTTGCTAATCTTAAATGCTTTAAAACAAAATAATGTCCCTATGCCTATGGGAATTCCCAACAACCCAAAGTAATTGCAGCAACTGGCCCCATGCTCATCACACTGGCAGAACTCCCTGAAGCTGGAAGGGGTAACCCGGCTGTTCAGTCAAAGAAGTTCTGCCCAACCCCTGCTCCAGGAGCCCTTCATTGCTGTCACACAGTTCAGCAGACTGTATATTAAATACCACTTCCTTATGCTTTGTTCTTGAAAGGTTCTTAATGGAAAAACAGCAAATAGTCATGCTTACAGTTCCAGGCACTGTTTCAGGTATTTTATGTAAATTAGTTCATTCAGGACGTACTGTAGCTGCCACTGGTCACTCTAGCCCAAGAAGGAAGACACTGTGGTCACAGTGGCTACCCCTCCCAAGGCAACATAGCTCCTTCTGCTGGATTCAGCACCATTTGAGCTCAGCCAATCTGGCACCCAAAGTCCAAACCACTGTGTCCCTCTTGACAAATTCAGTTGAAAGGTCGGTTTTAAGTGGTTAAATATTGTAAGAAATAACCTTCTGGTGAAAATGGTGGTCCTCCATTGACTCTATTTAAAACATGCTTTCATTATGTTTGGTACTTAATTGGTCCCAAACACATATTTCTAAAATGAATTCACTCCTATAAAACCTTTTGAATTAACACATGCTCTATTTTAAGGAAAAAAAAAGAATGGGAAATGTGGCAATAAGTAACCCAAAGCTCCCTCTATGAGGCTCAAGACAGAGTAAGTGATCTTGGCTGGATTTCTGGAATTTAAATGTGATAATCTCACATGTGTATGAGAGACAGAGAGGCAGGGAGAGAGAGAGAAAGGCATTGAGAGAATGAATTTCATCCACAGGAGTGGATAGGGCCCCCTAGGGAAGGAGGAGGCATAGAAAAGCCGAGAGGGCCAGGGGCTGCTCTGCAGGTCTCCAGCATGTTCATGGGTCTGGACAAGGAGGAGTCAGCAAAGTGCACGGACAAGGAGCTGCCAGTAGGCGTGAGGCAGAAGGACACCAGTGCAAAAGGGAAGTGTTTCAGGGGGAGCATGATTGACTGTCAGTTGCTCCTGGATGGAAATAAGCAAGACGGAAACAAAACGTTCAGCCCTAGCAACATGTTGGTCATTGACAACCACTGCGGGATCTTCTGGCGCGGTCAGATGGAAGCCCCATCAGAGGGAGTCCTGGAGCCAATGGGACTGAGGAGAATAGAGACTATGAACATTTTAACTCTTGAGTACTTTTTGTCGTGAAGAGAAATGGAGTCGTAGCTGCAGAAATATGTGAGACCAGGAGAGGTACTATTTTTAGACAAGTGATGTGGAGACATGTTCCTGTCTCAAGGAGAGGGATTCTCATTTGATCCTCGCTTGATAACAGCGACCCTGTAGGCTTCTTAAAATACTTCCATCTTTTCTTTCTGTGACGCATACTTACCTCGTTTCCTTCTTACTCCACTGCTTCAGCCTCCTCAGTCCCGCTTGCTTGGCCATCCTCCTCTTCCAGAGAAGGTTGTCATGTACAGTTGTGCAGGCTGTAAACTGCAGGAACTTCCAAGGGCACAATTTACACCAACTATCGTGTGAGTGGTTTCCCCAGAGTCATACCATACATGCCCTGCACAATTCTGTGTGCTGACCTTGATTACTGGCCTCAGAACACCTTTTTATTTGAAGTATATAGAAACAATGTTATGTTGGTGTTGGGGGTTCAAAGTAGGAGGTGAAATATGGTCAGCCAGTACTGACGCTACACCACGGTAGCAATATTATTACGCTAGTGAAGGAAAAGTGAATCTTGAGACCCCATAGAAAATGTTGAATTTCTGAAATATTTCCAGCCCAATTAATATCATTAACAAAAAGAGAAGCAAAAGGCTTTCTCCCTCCACTTAGCCTCCCTTCTCAAACCAGCAAACCAAGGCGGAGGTAGTACATTCCCACACCGACAGCCATTCGGCAAGTCAGGGACAAGCACCTCAGATCACCCCCCACCCTACTTGTTCAAAATAGAGCAGCGACAGTTACAATCTACATGTGCCGGGAGGTAAAGACAAACCTATGTAACTAAAGTAAGTATAACTTGCCTAAATGAAATAACTGAAAAATAGAAATCTCTTTATTTGTAATATCTCCAGACTGGGGACGGCCCAAACGTCTATCAATAGGCGAATGCCTAGGTAACTGAGAGGTACAGCCTTACAGTGGGATCCGATTTAGAAAAAAGAAAAAGAAATGGGCTAGTGATACCTATTATGACATGGATGAACCTCATAGTGACTCTGTGAGTGGAAGAAGTCAGAGTTCACCCTGTGTGATCACATTTCCATAAACTAAAAAGGCAAACTTGTCTCTAGTGACACGAAGCAGATCAGTGGTGGCCCAGGGGGAGGGGAGAGGCAGAAGGAAGGGATGATAAAGGGGCAGAAGGAAAGCTTTAGGGTGATGGATATGTTCATTATCTTGATTCTGGTTGTGGTTTTGCGGGTGTATACATATATCAAAACTTATCAGACCGTACACTTTAAATATATGCAGTTTACTGGATGTCAATCACACCACCGCAGAGCCGTACAAAAAACAGAAGCAAAGGCCCAAGGACGCTTGATTTCTGAATGTCTGAAATTGATTTAGCCCAGCTTTGATCTAATATCAGGAATCAAACGCCAAGCCAGAGCAAACGTTTTGCAGGTCTGTAGTGAAATGCCATTAGAATGCTACAGTAAGCCTCTCACTGCCAAGTGCCACTTGAACCATGCAAACAAATTCTTTCCAGTTCAGCCATTTGGAAGCCTTACAAAATGTAGAATACACTTCCAAAAATCCAGATTTAAAAACTGATAACGCTGCCTTCTGGTAGTACTGACAATTCCACCTTTAAAGGAAAGTTTATGCTTTGTGCTGGCTTTTGAAACAGAAGAAACCTAACAGTATTTGATTTATTTCTCTTCTGTGACACTTTAAACCAGCTTGGGTTCAGACGTTCAGTATCTCCACATTAGGAACAAAATGCACTGCAAGCACAGCGTCCGTGCATTTTGTTTGTGACTGTGTCCACCAGTTTCTCTCCGATTAAGGTTCACTTTGCATTTGTGCAGTCTGTGACCGTTGTCTCATAAACATTTCAGGAGAAGGTAAACCAGGAACTAAGAGTAAAACAAGCAGCATCAACATCTGGCTGCACCTTATTTATTTCCTTTGCTGCAAACTCCTAATACACCTGGGTACCTGTGGTGGCATCGTAAATTCCTGTTGACTGACAATGACGAAGCTCATTAACTTACATATTTTTACTCAACCTAAAAAAACAAGAGGAGAACCAGGTTACAGGACTTTGAGATCATTGGGTGGACACACCACGTGTGCTCTACCATCCTTGGGGATTTAAACTGCTCTTGAGCAAATGAACTTTATAAACAAGGCCTGGCAGGCACCCAGGGAGTGGTTAAGGTCTGCATTTATTGCTGAACTTTGGCACAGCGCACTCAACTGATGGGTGGTGTTGGACGAGTTAGCTGGGTGGAGTTGAGCATGCCTCAGCAGAATACTTGAGTATTATGAGCATGACATTGGATATTAATGGCATTATACTAATCAAGGATTGCTTGTTCTTGACTCAGAGAAATCACCAATTTAAAAAATATGCACACTAGTTAATTCAAGAAGTTAGTTAAAAATCAAAATATAATATTGATTAGATAGAGACAATCAATTGACAGTTGTGAAAAAAAGGTTAATGGTAATAGTCCCTACAGGAAAAGGGAAAGGTTGTTTTGTTTTGTTTTGTTTTCTTTGGTGGGGGTTGGGCCAGAAAGTAGGGAGGAAAGGAAAAGATGCCATATCTGCTCCAATACTACTTTTTCTCCAGGCCATGAATTTGATCATATTTTTGAACACTTACATGTAAATGTGGAAAACTAAACCAATCCTAAAATTGCTAGAAGTCCATTGTTGAGTATGTAGTTTTGAAAGTTAATAAAATAGGTCCCTACATTTTTTATCTCTGGTTTTCATTTCCGAAGTCACAGGAGATCTAGGCCTCTACTAAGATCAAAACCAAAAGAAGTTACTTTTAATTTTCTTAAAGATGTAGAGGCATCATTCAGCACAAGTGTTATCAGGGAAGAGAGCCCTCATCTATAGAGAAGACGAATAATATGCACACTTATTAGAGAGAAGACAGGCAATAACCTCTAAATCTCACTTAAGCAATTTAAACTCCTTCCACCATTTGGAAATCTTACAAAATGTAGAATATATCCTCTTTACAATTCAGAGTTACAAACTGAAAATTAGATGGTGATTCACTGGAATTAATGATGATTCTCTTTGTGTTTTAAATAAGAGTGACCTTTTGACAGAAAAATTTACATCTCATTCGTGGACAGCATCCCTCGGCTGTTCCTTAGCTACCCTAAATTCTGAATAGTATAGTAGAGATCATGGGAGGAATAAACTGTGCTGAGACTAGTGATTTTTTCAAAGTTATCTGGTGATCATCTCAGTGTATTTTCTAGAATAGTCTTAAAATGGAACAGGCACAAATTATTCATCTGCATAGCAATTATTGGGTTTGTCTGCTTATTTTTTAATAAAATTGTTTAAACTTTTTATCTGTTTGTTTCAGGGCTCGTGCCTGTTGCACAACAGCCAGTTTATTGTGCTTCAAAGCATGGTATAATTGGATTCACGCGCTCAGCAGCGGTGAGGATGTGACAGTCACAATGTCTCTTTCTCTCTCTCTACAGATAGGAAACATGTGCTCCATGAAGTAGAGGGGAATAAATTCAGAATTCAATACATCTGGATTAAAGATAGAGGAATAAGTTATACTTCACTCTATATTATAAAACATCATCTTCAATCACATAAAGGAACAAATAGAATAGACCATTGTAAAATGAAGTAGATTCTAAACACAGATGTGTTATTGAGAAATCATCCTAAGTATGAATAATGGGGAGATAGTCTCTCTTTTTAAAATCAGCTCCAAATTTTGAAATGGTTAACTTCAGGCTTCCTTGAATAAAGTATGCGGTACGCCCCAGACATTGCATCGCAGGAGGTAGGACAAAAAAGGATAAGAGCCTGGGGGACGGCAGCTGGGGTGGGGCTGTTGTTTACTTGATGGAGCAGGCAAGGACGGTGTGTCATCCTTGGGTGAAAGGTGCACAGAGCTTAGAAAAATATTTTAGACCTGGTCAACTACATGCAGTGATAGCATGAACTAAGAATGCTTGCCTTTTCATGATGACTGAAAAAAAAAACAAAAAGGCAGCTTGAATGGAGCCCAATGTGCACGGGGAAAGTAGAAGGGATTAACTGGAGATAGAAACAGAAGCCAGGCCAAAATCGGCTTATGCGCTGTGGTAATGCGCCTGGACTTTATTCCAAGTGCAGCCATCGATGGGTCTTTACGCCCAGGAGTGACAGGATCCCACCCACTTCATGAAGACCATTCTGGCTGCCCATGAGAGAACTATTAGGATAAGTGTGCAAGAGGAAAGAACAGTTGGGCAAGGTGATTTCTGCCGTGGCCAGTCCAGGTGAGCCCGAGAGGGCAGGCAGATGAAAGGACACGATTAATAATGGAAGAAATACTAGGGAGAGAGAACACAGATGTGTGAATGTTACTGTTCAATCAGAAAGGAAGATAAGCAGCTCTCACACTCTTTATTTAAATTGATCAGAAATTCTTATTTAATTTGTGAAGAGTTCTCTCCAGTTCAGTATTTAATGACAGCCTAAAGCTATTACAAAGCAAAGTAAATCTTAAAGACCAGCAATGATGTACTTACAGTTAGAAGACTGGAAACTTATATAGCCAGTTCTTATTATTATGGTAGGTGTGTTCTATAAAATCACTTGCAAACACCGAATTAGAAAATACGGGACTACCGCGCCTAAAGGAAATGCAGGATTAAGTTCCTGTGAGCCTCTGGTCATGTTTTGATCAATCAGTACATAACCTAGAGTAGCATAATGCATATTTCTATCTAATGAGAAAATGACAAAACAAAAATGAGAAAAACACGGACCAAAATTTGGCGAAAAGGACATTTGTCTATAGCATAAGTGCTGAAACAAGGAGCATCATTTCCAGCTTAGCTGCGACATCCACACCAGACAACTCAAATTTCTCACTGCTCTGTGCTTGTCTGCAGTGCCTCTGAAAACTCCACGTTGTTGATTTTTAGGGTTTTGAATATATTTTAGCAACTAAGCAAATGAATTTCACAAGTAATTAATTACAGTTTGTTTTACAAAGAAAATCAATACATCAAAAATGAAGCCAAAGAATGTACTTAAACTATCTTTCAGATGGTGATTATTAAGAATATCTCAAGAATCAATTCAAGTCCTAAAACTTTCCACTAACAATATTTTTAAAATACATATTCTATTATACAGCCCTAATCTTTGAAAGAAAACTTGGGATATTAATTCTAAGCCTCAGCTTCTTACCTCCAGGTTCCTGCAGAGTTCAGTAGATAAGAACAGCTTAGATAATCATTTTCAAGAGTTGCCCTGTAAGCGTGATATTTTTTAAAAGTTAATTAGCTGAGGCTTTCAGGAATTAATTCAGCACTTTCGATATGTATTCTTTTACTTGCTACTAGTCAACCTTAACATTTCATTGTTACAGAGGTAGGAGGATATCTGACCATTGTTTTTCACATTGGAGTCTTTCAAATAGCTTGAATTATTGACTTGTCCTATGTTAACGCATTTATAAAATGACTAAAACATTCAACCTTTTACTTCCAATTGGCAGATGGCTGCTAATCTTATGAACAGTGGTGTGAGACTGAATGCCATTTGCCCTGGCTTTGTTAACACGCCCATCCTTAAATCCATTGAAAAAGAAGAAAACATGGGACAATATATAGAATATACAGGTCCTATCAAGGATATGATGAAATTCTATGGAATTTTAGAGTAAGTAAAATTATACCTGCCTTTCTTTATATGATGGAACAAACTACTATCTAGTACTATCTAGACATAAGCAGTAGAAAGGGGAAAAATGTTTAAACTTGGGAAACTAATGCAAGCTTCAAAGTTTTGGTTTGGCAAACTCTCTGAAAAGAAAATATTCTCTGAGTTTCTGAATAGAATGTTTATATACAAGTTTTTCTTTAAAATATAGACAACGCATCATTACCTTCAGCCATAATCGTATGTATTTTTTTAAAAGCAATGTTTAGTTACCTTTGTAAGAAGCAGTGATACCTTATCTACCTAAATTTCCAGGCGATATTCACATATTCCCTTTGTGAAATGTCGTATGGCCTCCTAACTTCAACGATTTTCACAAGGAATAGTTGATGAACAACGTCTGAGTTAGAGCAGTTGGAGTTTCACAGTGCAGACTCAGAGATATTGCATTGAAGGAATTAGACCATCTAGGATAAAATCCCAGCTCTACCACTCAGCATGAACTTAGCTGTCAACCTTTAGGAACTTCAATTTTCTCACATGTAAATTAAGGATAATGCTAAAACTTAGGGTATTTTTGCAAGTCCACAAATACGTTGATACATGTTAGGTTCTTATAACAGCAACAGATAAATAATAGATGTTCAATAAATATTAGCTATAATTCCTCACATTTCTACTTTAATGATGTTTCTTTCTGAGAGATCTAAGATCTAATAAGATAAAGGTGAGAAAATAATCATTTCCTCAATGTAAAAAATAAATACAGATTTACAAACCCTTCCCGTCAAAATGATAGAAAGTTAAGTGTGGTGATACACCACTCAATTTATCATGTAATTTAGTTGATGCCTAATTGAATAAAAAGTGGAGGTAACAATAACTTCACGGTGCACATTTCCCCATTACATATTAAAAGTAGTAGATTCTTTAAAAGAACTCAAAATGAAGTGATCACTTTGCCTCATCTCTAGTTTTTAAAACACCAGTGTTTCCCTTTATTTTCAGCCCATCAGTGATTGCCAATGGATTAATAACACTTATTGAGGATGATGCTTTAAATGGCGCTATTATGAAGATCACAATGTCTAAGGGAATTCACTTTCAAGACTATGACACATCTCCAACTCAGGTGTAAACTCAGTGAACATCTGACGTATCAGCCACAACTGAAACAAGCACAGACGACTTACACTGAGACAGTGTCTTCACTTGAACATGACTTCTTAAATGAAATACTGTCATTTGAAGCTTTCCTTCATGCATTTGGTATTTTCTTTTGAATGACTAGTTAAAAATATGTGGATTAAAAAAATTGAGAACTATCAAAAATAGGAAAGCCTGAACCAAAGCTAAATTTTGATCTTTAGAGTCTAAGTAATGATCAAAACAAAGGCTCCTCAAGGAATATGCTGCCTTTCGGAAAATGTATTTAAATTTGTGGTTCCTAAATATTAGTGTTTTTCAGAACATCATTTTAAAGGAGATACTTGAATTATTTAAACCAAGCCAGATGTAAAAAACTCATTTTGTTTCTATGTTTGTACTCTGCACAAGGGTACTTACAATGGCAAATGTTTAGTAACAAGAACTTTTGCTTATATACCATCTTTCAGCTGAACATTTCAGCTTTTTAAAGATGTGGCATATTTGGGGGCCAGTAGTTAAGGAATAAATTGCAATGTGAATATATCCCAAGTGAAAAGTCCGATTATGAAAAAATAACAGAAAGTAACTTGCTGAGATGTCGGTCCACAGTGGTACCTCCTATCTAGGAAAAACATTTTTCTCTTTGCTTACTGTAAGAAATTCAATTTTCCCAAAAGATCTCAGGAATGAAACTTTTAATAGTATAGCAAAAAGGATAGTTAGCATTCCTAAATGTTAGATTTCAGATATACACGTTAAGAAAAAACAAAATCCAAATGTCACTTTTTTTCAGATTTCTTCTTTGTTTACTTGTACTGATTTCAAAAATGCCTACCTTTTGATAAACCCTTTCTCTAGTCTCCAGAAGTTACTCAGTGTTCTCTGGACAGCTATGGAGGAGGAGAAACCAGCTTTATCACAGCCTCAATTGTAGATGTTTTTCTATGCACAAAGTCATAATAACCAGAGGTAAAAATAGCTGTGATCTTTTCCCTGTCCAGTATTTGATGATGGGACCATTATATGCACCTGCTTTGGCTAACATTATTTGCAAGCAATAATTAATGCTAATAATAGTGAAAGCACAGGATTTCCAAATCAACCGTCTCCTCAGAGAAATATTGTTTAAGGGACTCACTCTGCCTGATGAGTCCAGGGTTCCCAGTTTAATGCCAACTCCTACTGTGTGAGATTGATAAAGATTTCCTAGAGGCAGTGGAGTGTTGTCACATAATGCTGTTTTAATTCTGCCACAGAGAACTATTGCCTTTGCCTTTAAGGAGATTTGAATATAAATAACTGTTGTCTAGAATGTCACAGGATGTATTTGAAAAACAATGAGAAATAAACTTCAGTGAACATCTGATAGAAATAAGTTGTAATAAAGCACAAATGTGTCCATACAAGTGGCAGTAACCAATCCATGAATAAGAGATACGTGGAGTATCACATGTCTTACATTATTTTCCTACTGTAATGTTCACAGCAATAGCTAAAACGTTTTATTTATGGATGATGTTTTGTACTGGGAGACGTCAGAATTGTGATTTGAATTTTTTTTCATATCAATAAACTATGCAGACATTTAAAATCAAATACTGAGTGCAACTGAAAAAAATTCTTTTAGGTATTTTAAAACTTTATTTTACATTAAAATGTATAATATAAATTTTAAATGGCTTTAAATAAATCTATAGTATTATGATATCTCTATAAAGTAGCTGAGAAAAAATAAATATTAAATGGGGCGGGGGAGCCTTAGTTTCCTTAACTGTATTTTTCAGTGACATTCTTAATTTAAATAAAGTGTGTTTTTTCCAAATGTATTTTTCTAAGTAAATGAAATAAGGCTCCCAGAAGCAAAATTAAAAATATGTGGATGTTAAAAATAAGACTTAACAACATTGAAATGTCCAGCAAAGTTAATTTTCCCATACAAAAATAATTTTAGATATTTGTAGTACCATTTAAAATACAAGTGATTGTATGATTTCCGTCTATTTTCTCTTTCTGTTTGTAAATTTAGGATACTGAAGAGGTCTGAAAATGTAAATTTTTAATAAAATTCACATTATTTCACATACTAACTATCAATTGAAGGATAGCTTCTTTCTTACATTAGAATTTCAAAAGGCAGGGATACCAGTGCCTGGGGAAAGGTGACTGGATTCAGCATCACAAAAGCGGACATCAGTCTTCCAGCTCTTTCCTCTGGGAGAAGTGGCCTCCCTCCTAACTGGTTCTCTCCACCGATAGCTTCCAGGATCTACAGCCTGATTCTCACCAGCTTCCCGTCTGGCAGAAGAACTTGTTTTTATCAACAGAGCCCATGGGCATTGCTTAGGTTATGTGCCATTGACTGAGACAGTCCTTGTGGGCAGAGAGATGACCATTCTGCTTGGCCAGAACCAGAGGACATGCCTTCCCTGGAGGTGGTAGAAGGAGTGACACGGACAGGAGAAGTGGGCAGGAAACTGACCGGAACCCTCTGGACTAAGACAAGAGAGGACTGGTTTCCAAGAGGACAATTAGGGTGCCACTGCCAGAAAGTGGGTGAATACATGCCGAGCGAACACAGACAGTAGATGGACACTGTAGCTGAAGACAAAGCAAGAGTAAAGGACTGGTTAGGCCTTAATCCCTTGGATAAATTTGCATGCTTCGAACCACGTTTTTCAAACAGCAAAGCCACGTTGGATAAGATATGATAATAGAAGAGAAGAAAATGAATAAGAAATACAGCAGTCATCTCATGCGTATGTGATTGCACTCATTCTCAGTACAAAAGCCCCTTCTTATTGTGAATCACAGTAACATTCAAAAAGGCTCCAAAGCTACCTGCTTGGATGTTGCCTGCCATCGCGCCTCTAGGCTTCCTTTGTGTTTGAATTTATGGCTCTCCTACCATTTTAATCCTATGGTTCCATTCAAATTTATTAGCACCACCTCTAATTTCTCTTACTAAAATTTCATCATCAGCATATGGTTACGCTAGATTTTAATAGAAAATTCTAAGTTTGCTTTGAACCATTAAGTTATCCTTTTTCTCCCAGTTTTCAAGCAACACTTCCACACATATGCACTCATTCAACAAATAATTACTGAACAATGATTGGTAAATTTTATGTATCTGTTTCAATATATTGTGTTCTAGTCAACATTAGTGCGGGCATATATGCATGAAGGTCTGGTTTAGAAAGCAGCATTCAAGTGTGAAGGGATCTCGTGTGGGGGAACTGGTTGCCAAGGTGCTGGGAGGGCTCAAGGGCCAAAAGCAGGATGTGTGCAGACCAACAGCGGCCGGTAGGCACGGCCACCTCCCAACTCGTGGGACTTGGGCTGCTACCAGACCCCCAGAAGCAGCGGGGAGCTGTGGAGCAAAGCTGGGCCCACAGGGCTGCCTCGTGGGAGTCGAGACTGTGGAGAAAGCAACCGCTGCCAGGAATGCCGCCTTGCGACAGGGTAGGGGAGGAAATGACCCTGAAACACTCCCTCTGGCTGCCCTCCAGGGTCCTGTTGGTGTCTCCCAGTAGAGGAGGGAGTTGGGAAAGTGCAGCTTGCCAAATCAGCTCCTCGTGACCTGGCGCTGAGCAGTGCAACAGAGGGAGCGGATCCGAGAACAAACGGCAGGTCACAGGCGGATGCGCGCGTGATGTTGTCCCTACTACAGTCTTCGGTCCGAGCTCGCTTCTTAGCACCCACGGAAGCTGATTATTAAGTCATGAGTAAAGATACCCGTCTAACTCCATAAGAACAGAATGGTGTGGTGTCCTGGGGTCTAGTTCCACAATCACTAATGATCCCGCAGTCATATTGCATGTGACAGCCTGTGCACTCAGGTATACAGACATAGGGATTTATTGTGAATTCCTATCACTAATCCTTAAAATCATGTGTCTTATTTGTCTTGTGCTGTGACTTTAGATACATACTCAGGAAACACTGTCTCCCTGTCTCCGTACAGACGCCATAAAGGATACATGACGCAGAAACATGGTGACCATCCTAGTCGATCCCATCAGGTCTTTCAGCTCTGTGTGCTGGGTCAGGATTGTAAGAGGATGATCTGATAAAGTCCTGGATTTAGGTTGTCTTAAAGCAGTTCCATGCTAATCAGACACCCTTATCGAAAACCTAAGTGTGTAAATTTAAGTATGTTTTTATTTCTTTACCCATAAATTCATGTCTATGTGTGTCTGTGTGTATAATATATATATTTAATGAAAGCATGAGAGAATGCATTAGATCAGTGCTTTCAAGTAGTTTGCTCCTGTACCCATGAAGCAGTTTTTAGAACTATGTGTACTTTGTAATCATTGTGTGAAAGTAGCAGAGGATTCAGACAAACCTTGAAATTCATGGTTTAACACAACAGAACTGTTTTCTTTGCCCACACAAACCTCTATCGCACCTTGCCCTGAGGTAGTTCAGGAACCTCCTGCCTTGCAGCTCCATGGCCCATTGGTGGGAACTAGTCCCATGACCCTACCTAGATGCAAGGGATTCTGGGAAGTGTAAAACCTGTAGACACATGCCTCCCCAAAACAACTCTACACAACAGGAAGGGAGCATAAAGTTTTGATGATCAAAGACATTTTTTGTGTCTTTGTCACGCCTCATATCTCTATAAACCCCTGTTTTCACACTGAATACACTCATTCCCACTCAAGCGAAACATCCTTAAATCCCACGCTCTAGCATATTCAGCTCAAATCCAGATCTCTAGCAGCAGCACCCCTTTTCCATCAGGGTGCTGTAGCTTCTCATGATCTAGTGACCATGAACTCAAAGGACAATTTAACCTGTGCATGTGCACACGTATGCATGCATGCACACACACATACACACACACACTCTCTGTCACGATGGCCAGAGATAGAAAAATGTACAATAAAAATCTCTCATTTGGAAAAGGAAGAACAGGATCATTGATCAATAGCAATGCTCCGATCCTACAAGCAGGCAGAGTGAGGTCTCTGCCCTGAAGGGAGGAGTGCCTTGTCCGTGCTCTGAGTGGACTGAGGCCCTGGATGATGGCGGAGATTCAAGATGGAAGGAATCGGAATCCTTGATTCACCCTCTTGGAATGTTGTCCATTGCACAACTGTGTTGAATTCTTGGGTCTGAAAGAATAAATTTCTGTTTTATTAAACTCCTGTGATTTGGGGATTCATCTCCTACACTGCTGACCACCTTAACCAACACAGTGGATGCCAGAAGTGGAAGGTTGCCAAAACACCACCACCAAACCTAGAACAGGTCCTAGAAGTGGTGAGGCTAGAGAAATGGAGGACCATGTGAAGCAAAGATAAAACATTTGATAAGGGCATTGTCTTCCATGCCTACCAAGGCTGAGTTCCAGGTGAAGAGGTTGGAAGGCAGAAGGCTAGTGGTGTGCTCTGGCATTTTCTGGTAATACTTAGCAAGGGACAGAGCCAAGGGGTAAACTCAGTTTAGAATTGGCTAGTTTGCAATAAAAATGGAAAGAAAAGGAGAAGGAGAAACCAGAAATTCAGAGCCTTTGGGGCTGGAAAACTCAACTATTGGCTGGCTTTAATCTCCAAATATGAAAAGGTAAGGCTCAGAAATGTTTTCTGCATTCAAGATCATTAAAGCATAGGTCTGGCCACAATTCCAAGTGTAGAGTTCCAGCCCATCCTGCTTATCTTCATGTAACTACATTATGTTAAAAGACGAGAAGGATGGGGGCATAAGGTGCAAAGAAATCTATCAGGCTTGATAATTACAATTAATTATTGCAAACATATTAAGGGTTTTTTTTCAGGCAAATACAATTGACGGCCAGCAAATAGATCAGAAGTCCACTAATTGCTTAAAGAATCACTGAGCTAAAGAAATCACAAATCAGGCTGAAAAAGCCTTGCTTAAAACTTAAAATAAACTGGGTGTTTGGAAACTTGCATTGACAGAACAGTGTGTGAAAATGACACAGAAGATTTGGTAGCAAAACAAAGGAGGGTGATAAACCAAGAACAGTATTCCTCACCCTCCTTGCTTCAGTGATTAAATTTCCCAAATATTTAAGGAAGATGTGATTCCAGCTTTACTTTGGCTTTCCCAAAGCACAAAACAAAGGTCAACCCGCAACATATAACCTTGGTTTCAAAACCTCCCCAAGGATATTATTTTAAAAAAAAAGCTTAAACCAATCACACATGTGCCATAATGAACATAAATAAAAAAAACCCTAAGTAAGTTAGCAAAAAAGTTCCCCCACATCAAAAAATAACAGATCTACAAGTTGGGTGAGCTACAGTAATTGAATTTGGCCTAACATTCAAATGGAATTCATGAAAATGATCATATTAACAAAAGGTCAAGAAAAATCCTGATCATCTTACTATTTGCAGAAAAAACATTTGATAAAATTTAACATCTATTCTTAACTGTGACGAGAAAGTATAACATAGTAATAAAAGAGTGATTTTTTTAGTCTCATAAAAAATGTATCTACCCAAAAAGTATAGCACATTAATGGCGAAATGTTTTAAAAATCTTTATTTTTGCAGTTGGGAACAGATCCAGGTTGTCCAAGATATTTGCTTTTGCTTGAAATTACATTGGATGGCTTATCCAGGGCAATGAGACAATGAAAGGAAATAATAGCAATGTAAAACTGGAAAGGAAAAAATTAAAGCTATCATTACTTGCAGTGAATGTGACTTTCAATGTACAGAAGTCCAAGAAACTTAAATTGTTAGAATGAATGACGACTGTAGAAAGTGTCCTAGACTACAAAAAAAAATTTTTTTTAATGGCTGCAATTTTTGCAGCCTCTCTCAGCAAGATACGGAGTCTAATTCTCCACCCCTTGAATATGGGCTGGCCTTGTGATCTCTTTTGTCAAAACAGGAGTCTGAATGGTGTGTGATTTCTGAAGAGGCTTTTGCATGCCTCTGCTTTTGTGTATGGAATCCTGCCACTTCATGACCGGGCTGGAGCCAGCCACGTGGAGAGGGACCGAACCCCGGGAGAGAGCCGGCTCCCCGCCACCGCACAGGCAGCAGCAGACGCGTGAGGGGCCGCAGCCGAGATGAGCCCAGCCCACAGCTCCCCACAGCACTGTGAGATCCACAAGCTGTTGTTTTAATCCCCTGGTGCATGGGTTCTTTCTCACGTGCCAAATGCTAAATTACATTAAAATTAAAACTCTCTGATTGATAGCCTAGGAAAGCCACCCAGGCCATCAGAGTTTGAGGGACCGAGATGCTGAGAGAAGAGAAACTGACTGAAAACGAGCATCCTGTTTCCCCTGCTTTTCCTCCGAGGCCCCCATATTTAAAGGCACAGGGATGCTGAGAAGGGAGCAGGGCCTGGCTGAGATGTGGCAGAGAGCCAGACGACAACACTAAAGTTGTTACATGGTTTGGGGGCGGGATGGGAAGGGAGTTTAGGGCTACCAAGCAGCCAGAATTTGAGAGAGAGATTGTAGAGAGAAGGAAAGTATAGAAAAGAAAGCCCAACGATCTGAGTCAGTTTCACCACAGATATTCAACAATCCACAGAGGCAGCTCGGCTACAGGCCGACAAGTTGAGTATCCAACGGCTCTAAGACACTGAAAAGCTAAGAATAGCTCTCATCCGTCACACGTGGGGGAGAAGAAATAAGAGTCAGTTCCTAGTATCTTCCAGAGGTACTGAAAAACAGAGGCTCATTTGAAGCACCAAAAGGCTATACTCTACATGTAAGTGCAAACCAGACACGGAGTCAAGGCCTAACGGAGACTAAACCCCCGACTCAAATCAGCTTAGTCCCGTATTAGCTTTAGCTGATATATGTTACTATTCCACCTGTCTGCCATAAGTTAATAACTAAGTTCTCTGGGGAAAAAAAATTATCAGCAGAAGTTCTATAATTTTTCATATACAATTTCCAGCATTTAACTAAAAAGTAACAGAGAAATGGTAATAAAATAATAATAACAATAAAAAGGACAGCCCCTAAGGGGCTAGACATTGGAGCTACAAGAAATAGATTTTAAATTAACTGTGATTAATAGGTCCAAAAATTAGATGACAAGATTGCGGAGTTTGCCAAAGAACTAGAACAATAAAAGAAGATTCTCAGAACTGAAAATACATCACTGAAATTAAGAAAACAATTAATGAAATAAGAGATTCGCCACACCTAAAGAGAGCATTTGTGGATCTGACCCCGTGAATCAGAAAATATCTAGACTGGAACACAAAAAGAAGTGGGGATGGAAAATACAGAAAATGGCAGAAGGAAAATGCAGACCCTATGTGCTTAACAGGTTTGACTAGAGTCCAGGAAAAGAGAAATCGAGGCAGAAACAATATTTGAAACTGATTTCCAGAATTTTCCAAAAACTGCTGATTCAAGAAACAATACAAATGACAAGACAAAGAAAAGCACACCTGGGCAAATGATAGTAAAAACCACTCAAAACCAAGGACCAGAAGAAATCCAGAAGCCAGTCAGCACAAAAAGACACATTATCTTCAAAGCAGCAGAAGTTAAATTGGCAACTGACTTCTTAACGCAAATGATGTAAGTCAGAAAACAATGAAAGGATATATCAAACCTCTAAAGCAAACAGAAAGTCTACAGTTCACTAGGCAGTAAACAAAGCTTTCAAAATTCGAGGTGCTGTAATGATATCCCCCCAAAAGAGAAAAAAACGAAAGAATTCACAACATATCCACATTCAAAGAAGTACAAGCAAGGAGTTTTTGAAGCACCAAAAGGGATCCCCCAGTGGAGCCAGAGAAATGCTGGAAGGTGTGAGTGTACAGGAGAAGCTGTGAGGAAATAAAAAATTAATATTTGTCTTATTAAGCAATGGAAATAATGACTGTCAGGACTTAACATTTACAAAAGCACACAAGTCAAGAGAGATTCCATGAAGTATTTATATTGTCTAAGATTTGGTAAAAAACCACTAATTGATATTAGATATGAATAAATCAAGGGTGCTTAGTATAATATGCAAGATAAGCAATGTATAACTAATACACGAATCGAGAAGAAATTCTAATAATAATTAGCTGATGAATCCAAAGTAAAGAAGATAAAAAACCAATACATGTAAGGGGAGGCGCAACAGAA
This sequence comes from Phataginus tricuspis, assembly GCA_029783875.1. Lineage (NCBI taxonomy): Eukaryota > Metazoa > Chordata > Mammalia > Pholidota > Manidae > Phataginus > Phataginus tricuspis. Next base: position 33,396,263 of record JAQQAC010013566.1, read on the forward strand.
AAGAGGCGCGTGAGTGATCAACTTGTATGTGACACCCCCCCGGGCGTCTCTTTACAATCCCAAGGGTCTCCCATGGCCGTTAGGATACAGCCCTCCTTCTCTGATCCCACCTGCTTTCACCGCCCTCCTTTCTGACTTGTTACGGGGCTCACTGGCTACTCTGACCCCTGCATGCATCAAACCTTCTCTCCGCTGGGGGCCCTTGCACTCGCCCTCTGTCCCCGTGGCTCTCTTCCCGAGTATTTCCAAGACAGCTGGGCTCTGATACGGCCTCAGCATGGCTCCCTGTGACCTCCTCTCAGCCGACCACTCAGCAGCCTACCCTAGGCTGCACATGGCCCTCGCTCTTGTTTTTATCTCCACGGCATTGATTTTCTGTGAATTGACCTCAATGGCTTGAATGGCAGTGTTGTTTTACTTCATTAAACTTTTTTATTCTACTGGTAATACAACCTCTGTTGTAACAAGGGCGGCATGTGTTTCTGTTCTCCACCAAATCCCAGCATATAAAACAGCGCGTGGCACACGGTGTGCATCAAGTAAGTATTGTTGACAGAGTGAATGGAGTAATCTGTGCTGAATGACTAACGCATCCCAGACCATCTTAGAAAGCGTAAGTTCCCCAAACAGCAGAAGTTAATGTTTCCGCTCTTCTTTGTATTAATCAGATGACTTCTAGGATATTGTATTTGAGCTTAAGTACAACATTTTTGTAAATTTTTGCATATTTGGAGTTTGGATTTTATCTTAAGTGCAATGGGAGAAATATGCAAAACTTCAAATACTTGGAGTTGTTCGAAGGAAGGTAGAATGGACTGTTTTCTCCAGGGAACAGAACCGTGAATAAGTGGAGGCGCAAGGGATGAGGGGGAAGGTATGGTCAGAACTGGGATACCCCAAATGAAATATTTGCCCTGGAAGCAGAAAATTCACTGATCGTTGAGGTGGCTGAGGCCGATGCGGCCAGCCCCCTATGAGGGATCTTGGACAGACTATTCCTGTTTAGGCAGTTGCGGTTGGACAAAAGAGCTTTAAATCTCTTTTAACTTTGTTTCCACTCTGCAGAGCTACACAGTGGTCTGGGCAGTTAAGTTTGTATATATAAAATGAATACCACTCATATTAAGACTTTCCTTAATCATAAAGGGCCATTATGGTATTTGTGCACTATTTTTTTTATGTCTAATTTCTAGCTTTTTTTTTTATGTCTAATTTCTGCTATTTACTTAGTATCTGAAGTATCTTGGTAGGAGACTTTCCAGAACCGTGCGTCCCTGCATTTGCGGCTGCAACCCCATTGCACGGCCACCTAGTTGCCCGTTTGTAGGCTCCGCCAAGGACCTTTTACATGAATTGCAGTGGCCATCTAATTTTGGACAAACCCAGTGCTTATTTTATTTGGATTTTGTGGTAAAAAAAAAAGTTACAAATGTTAGTCGATGAATGGCCTACTCCCTTCTTCCTGTCCATGGGGATGGGGGTCGGGGGGTGTACTTGGCAAGGAAGATGTTTTGAGTATCAGTTTCCCTAAGAAAATTTTGTCATCCTTATCTCACGGCTGCTAAACTGCTATGATAAAATGTATCTTCCTTTGTTGTTTCTTCTTCCTCTATCTTATCAGTGAGGGAACGTTGTAACTTTATGGGAAGAACACGAGCAGGGAGGGTTTTATAGGGGGATGAGCACCGCATTTTATGAAATTGAATCATAAAGTCGGATCTTTCTTGCCTAGGCTCTTTTGTGTTCCCATCCCTTTTACTCTGCTCTGCTTCCACTGTCCACAGTCAAGTTCTCATAACATCTTATATGTGCTAACGTATTTTCATTTTTCTCATAACTACTCTCAAGCCTCCAGTGTCTGTCCTAGGCAATTAACCCTAAATTCTGTGTTGGTGTGATCTAGCAAAGGCCTCTAATAAGGTCACTCCCCAGCTCAAAACCTTCTACTTCCTATTTCCAGAGGTATCAAGTCCAAACCTCTGGCCAAACATTCCAGGCCTTTCACAGACAGACCGTATTCATCAGTCCTGCATTAGCTGGATTAATCCTTATCCAATTACAGGCTTCCCCAAATCACACCCTTGGTTTTTGCTTTCCTTTTATCCTCCTCTGCAAATCTTTTCCACATTGAAGGCAGAGGACCATGTACATGGGGGATGGTTAGGATAGAATTCCTGCCAATGGAAGAAAATTAAAATCAGGGGTCCAGGAGCGATGAAAGTTTTAGGGTAAAGAGACTAGGAAGAGATTGGGATACATTTCAGAGAAATATGTTTTTCATATTTAGCCTAGTATAAAAGCATAAGGAATTGATTTCTGAATTTAATTGCCTGCATACAGATGTTTGTAATCATTGTTGATTCATATTCATTTGAGCAATGAATAAGCTTTTCATATGATAATCCCAGCACCTAAGACAGAAAAGCAGCTTTCTGCCTCTCGCGTTTCCAGTGCCTCACGAGGTGTCTTACCTGTTTCTCCCTTGCCAGTTGATTTGAACTGCATGGTGGTGGAAGGTTATCAGTCATAATCCAAAACTGTCCTATCCATCCCAGGACTTCGTCTGGGACCAGTCTTTCCTCCTGTGTCCTAAAACATCACAGGTCAGCCCCCCAGGGCTGTGGGTTGCCGTGTCTCCATATTGTTCCACACACAGTGCAGCCGAGCAGTGATGGAGCTCTGCTTCCCATTATCTTTGTTCATCTTAGTGTAAGTTGTGCTGAGTGACAAATGAGGAATGCTGACTCCAAACAGTCCTGTGTTTGTCATTGCTGTAAAATATTCGAAATATTAAAAAAAAAAAGCAGAATAACACTATTTGGCAAGCTCTTCACACCCCCACACACCCCCCCCACACACAATGTGCAGAAAGGCAGAAAGATTAGGAACGGCAAACTCCAATAAAGCTGTCTCTTGTAGAAGGCTATTCATTTGCAGTTTCTAAGGTAAATGCTAGTATCTTTTTTCATTTACCTCCTCTTGGCAACTTACGTGTTTTGTAATAGAGAGAAGAGGTTAATCCAGCTCCATAGTCATTCTCAACCTCAGGCTTCCCTGAGTCCACCCCTACTGGGTTTCTCCCCCTTAACATGGAAACAAAATGTAAACAAAAGGGAAAACTAGCTGTAACTCCAGGGGGGAATTCTTTCTCCCAGCCGGGGGCAAATTACCTTTGAAACCAAAATCAATCAAAGGGAGAAATAAAGTGGGAGAAGCTCATTTATTGCCTACAAGCAGTCATCCACTTCTGCTCGCCCATGTCTCTTACCACCCAACCTCTCTGGTCCAGTTATACCCTCACTCCCCTAACCTTGTAATCACCTATTGAGATGGAGATGCCCAGGCCAGGTGAGAGATTCTGGAAATATTGCAATTTTACCCACACTGGCCATTTTTTAAAATACCCCTTTTTAAAAATATAATCAACTTAAAGATAGTCAACTCTGCTGTATTTCATCTTATCTTAATAATATCTTAACCTGCATGTGAAAAGCTAAAGTAACAAAATACTTTTCTATCCTTCCCCATCCCACTATCTAAAGAGACAAACACTTTACTTCAATTCAGTGGTCTGTTACTGTCTAAAACAGTTTCTTTTCTGCCATAGCAGAGAGGTGTTTAAGGAAAGTTAAATAACTTTCCTAGAGCTCTTAAATAAGGTATTTACTGAGTGACTTTTTAAAATTTAATTAAATTTTAAATTTAAATCACATTTAATATTACAAATTCCAAGAATATTAACACATCTACCTTCAATTTCACTTACATTTATTGAATAAGCACCTTTTTTCAATCACAGTACTTAGACACCAAGAAGCCAAAGATGAATAAGTCATGCATTGGCCTTCAAGGAGCTCACATTTGTGTTTGGGAAACAAATAGACAGGAAAAAAACATAATCCTGTGTTATGAAGACAGTAATAGATTATGTATAAGATTGATGAGAAAATTCTAATGGAAACTGGATGAGGGGTTCAGAAGGAAGAAAGCTTCATAAACAAGGAGACGCTTGAGCCCAACCTTGAAATATTTTTGAGTTTGGGAGGAAGATGTTCCAGGGAGAGAGAAACTGAATAATTAGGTCAACAAACTATAATCAGTTCCTAATGAGTTTAGCAGAGAACTTAGGGTTGAAAGCTGATAGGAAACATCCAGCATGTCATCCAGGAAGTCTACGCTTCATGTTTGTAACAAGGAAACTTCCATGGATGTTAATAAGGAATTTGAACAGGTTTGCCTAGGAAGACAATCTTGGGGTGTGTTCACATGGGATACATAAGGACTGGCCTGAAAGTCTGGATAACTAAGTGGGAAAGTACTGCAAAATTCCGTATGAGAGATGAGAGAGGCCTTAATAAATGCAGTGACAATGGAGAGAAAGACGTAAACACGAACAGAAGCACAGTCAGGGAGCAGAAGCAGCGTCACGGTCACGTGGGAAATGAGCAGTGGGAAGGAAAAGAGCCCGGGACAACTCACAGGTTTTCGAGATGCACGTACCAAGTTTTAAGAAGACATCGTTAGCATCACTGGTGACATTTACTGAGGGCTTCCTCTGTGCCAGATACTGCGCCAAGTCTCTTGTTTCAAATCTTGTAACAATCTTGTAAGGCAGATACTATTATTGCTCCAATACTAGAAAATAAATGAAGTTTCAATTACCTTGGGGGAAATCATTGAACTGTGACTGTAAGATCAGTGACTGACCTTGAACTAGAATCGTTCTTTGCAACACATTTTGATGTTTATTATTTATTTTTTCCATATCCACATGAGGCAGGGGTCAAGTATTATATCCCCTTTATTTGAATAAGTGGGGAAAAACCTAGTGATCTGGAAAAAGAATGATGGCAACTCAGGAATGAATCTCTGGGTCTCATTACTCCCCGGCAGGACAGCTTTTCTGGCTCTCACAGACTTACTGTTATTAGAGAAGTTATGGCCTCCGGTTTGTATTTCACGAATTGCATTTCTGCAGAAGAGATTCTGGGACAAAACGTACACGAATTCAGGCTTTCAGCTTCAAGTGAAAGAAATTGAAAGCCCACAGAGGCGTCTCCCCTGAGTTCAAGGGCAGGAATGCGGCGGACGGCGCGAGCGCTCGGGACAAAGCTCTCTTAGAGCGTCCGCACTGCGCCTTTCTTCCCATCTATTGAATCTTCTCTCTCTTCTCTCTCTTTGTGGACTGGCTTTTGTCAATGTAAGATTTCATTTTCTCTGAAGGCAAACATTTTATTTATTTATTTATTGCATCGAAAAGACGAATCATAGCTACTGGGGTTTTCTTACATTAATATTTAACTTATTAAAGTAAAAAATTCCAAAATTTAGTCTCCTTTGAGCTCTAAAAAAATACCTTTACAGCAATATCTGGACTGGTGTTTGACCAAATAACCTAGCCAAGTTGACATATAAAATCAACTATCATAGCATCAATAGATAACTAACATTTATATATATACGTATATATTTATTACCAAATATGAACCCACCATTGGCATCCTAATGCTGAATCATTAATTTGATGTACTTAACCATCTCTCTATTTAATTTTAAACCCCTTCAAGGAGACAATTATCTTATTCAAAGGAGAACTGGTATTACCATCTCATGTTAAATCGCTACTGACCTGTGGCTCAAGGCCAGGATGAAAGACCTGGGACAGTAGACGTGCAGACTGATCTCATTGCTGTCACAGACAATAGGGTTTGAGATATTCTTTGGTGAATATTTCCATCTGATTTGAATAAATGGAATTCTACACCTGAGATTTTAGCTTTTTCCCACTTTCATGCTCTTTTTTATATTTAAATAACAATTATTGGAGCTTGCATGTGTTACATAACTTGATTTGACTCAAATATCACACACTTGTAAGGGCACCCCAGCTTCGCCCATCCACAGACCAGAGAACAGGGCCACTAACCGCTCCCCCACTTCCATCTACACCTACACTCCTGGCATACTAAAAGATGCTGACTTCTATTTTTTTAGTTTCCATTCCCAAAACTCTCCTTTGGTTTCCAGTCCATCCAATTCAGGTGTGGTATCTGTCTCTGGACAGGACAGTGACAGGAGAGAGGAGCATAGTGCCTGCAAGAATGAAGGGTGTTAGGCAGACAACCCCATAGATGTCCAATACATGGGTATTAAGACTCATGGGATTAGATTTATATTTCCTTAACTTAAGTTGAACAGAAAAGATCTGAATGCTCAGCATTAAAAATGGAAAATTTCATGGTGGTACTCGTTCCAGCTCCCACCTTGCTGGTCCTTCACCTCAAGGGCCACTCAACATACCCACATCTTCTTCACAGCAGTGGCCTCTGGGGGCGGCAGGTAGAGCGCCACATCTATTGTCCTTTGCCTAAATTAGAAATTTTGCCACAGGTACATGAAAAAAGAAGCCAGGGCCAGAAAGGCAAGAGCCCACCATTTCACCTTCTAAGCTTGACACCGTGATCTGTCTGCATATGAGTAGCATATTTTTATATGTAAGCTGTATTAAGCATTCTAGAAAAGTAACTCGGGACAAGGTCTAAAACCAAATAAGGAATGATCCTATAGATAAGAATTCTAGCACCAGAGGAAGATCAGGAGATATTTTTGGACATAGAGGCTCTGGTAGCAATAAAGCTGGGGCTTGGCACATGGCTGCTGTTGACCCATATGTCAACACCAAGCAAGCAAAAAAAAAGCTGCTTTCTGCCACTTGGGATATCTTTAAATATTTGAACATGATGATTTGACAGTGAAGAAGTTAAAGACATTTTCTTCTCCCCTTTCCCTTCATTTATTTAAAAGAAAACCACTGTAATGAAGTAGGAGCTATATAAGGGCATGATATTAAAATTTCTAACTGTTGTCTGTTAGAAGACATAAGAGAGGTGAGGATAAAGGAAACTGATTCCTAGATTACTCTTCAAGCACAACTCTATTTTTTTTAACTGGATATTCTTACAAACCTGTCTTTGGTCTCAGGATGGGCACTGCAGCCTTACACCAAACCAGGTGGAGCTCATGACTTTGAGTGGGTGTCTTCTTGGTTCTCTTCCTCTGAAAATAATTGAGTGTGGCATCTTGGAACTGGCCCACGTGGCTAGGGGCTAGAAGTGCCATTTAATTAGATAGCACTTAGAACCTCTCATACGGTTAAGTGGGTACATCCAGTTCTGAGTAATGAGCAAAGACTTGGTTGCTAAAGAGCAGAAAGGAACTTCCTTTTCCAAACTAGATATGAATCACATACAATCTTTCTGTTTGGCAAACACTGAACTCCATACTTCTGTTTTCCTGTACATTTTTCAAAGGTTGAAAGAATTAGACTCACATAGAGGAATTTGGCAAATAATATTGGCTGACCTTCTTAGAATCTATTCCCCCTTTACTAACTGCACTCGGATTTTCCTTTGGGAACACCCCTCTCCCCCATTGTGCTATGGGTGTGAACTTTGGCTGGGCTGACTGCACGCAGCCCCAACTACATTATTCTACCCCCACTTAAAATGAAGATTGATCCAGCAGGGATTTTCATCCACACCCAGATCAACCAGCCTTCGGTTCCTTCCTGGCCGCAGTGATCGGCCTGATCAGAGTAAATCTCAAGACTTTTGTTAAATGCTTATAGAAAGTGACAGTCTTTCACCCTATGGATATGAACCAAGCGACATGTTGCCCTGGTCACTCTAGGCAGCCGTTCTGTGGATATGATGGAACACAGCCTGTGGAAGAAGCTGGAATACAGAGGAGGACACGGCCCAGAGTCACAGAAAAAGGGCAGAATGCCTTCTTCAAAACACCTGGACTTCTCAGAGACATGAGCCAGTAAAGCTGGCTTATCATCTGTGCTAATTTGAGCTGGAGTTCCATTGTTTGCAACCCAAACCATCACAAGTCATGTATAAAGCATCTGCGAACGTGGACTTATCCTGGGAATGAATGCTAGACCCTAGCAAAGGTGACATTAATCACTACTATTTATTTTCATTCACTGTAGCATTTCATGGATTCAAGAATTCAAGATGGAAAAAGAGGGCAGTTAATCAGGACCAAGCACTCTTTTGAAGATGTATAGATATAATAGTTATTTCATGTGTTTTTTATAAATGTTTGACATCAACTTGGAAAATCCTGTTAGGAAAATATGCCCCAAAAGGGGAGTGACCCATGTCAGGGCTGCTTGGTCTAGAATGTTCTCTCTGTGAGCCGGCTGCTCTGTTATATAACATACCCAACGCCAGTCATTCTCTCAAGACAAGGCTTTGAAAGATCTTAATATTCAAAATCATTATCTTAGATGGGCAAGATAGCAGTGATTATTTATTATTCAATAACTCAATAGGCATTAGTTTATCAGATCAGCTCCAGAAACGTTAAGAACCTTCAGGAAATAGAATACAAATTCCATTTGATGCAGGAAAGGCACAGAAGCAGTGGCCTCTGAACCATGACACCGACAGGAGGAGGCAGGTGTGAGCGAAGACGCGACCATAGGGACAGGTGGGGGGCGGAAGGAGCAGTAAAGGGACAAAAATTATTCAGAACCTAACCTCCCTTACTTTAATTTCCTTCTGAGCAGTCTTTGTAGAGAATATTGATAAATTGCATCCTCATGTTTGGGCTACTTACTTATATGAGTATGAACCCTGACATCAACCAACGACAAAGAACAAGCCCTAGAACTTCAAGGGCCTCAAGCCAGAAACCTGCTATAAACAGCTGAATAGGTGCCACCACATTTTGAACCTTACGACCCGCCTCCCTCCCTCCTCCCCCCATGCCCCCCCCCACCCGACCCTGCGTGGCAGCGATGCTCTGGGACATCCGTCCTTACAAGATGCTAGCATGGCTTCTCTGCGGCGCTCTCCATCCAGACTGGGGAAGAACCAGCTTTGTGAAAAACGTTTACTTGTCTCACCTGAAAACAAACGACGATTAACTATGAGAACAGCGTCCGCAGAGAACTGGTTTAGGCTCGGCTCTCGCTGACTGTGCTTTCCTGCCCTTCTGCCGTCTACTTCATTGTTCACTGCCTTTTTTCTAAGACATCAAAAAAAGATTATTTGATTCGAGGGAGGTGTCCAAACACTTATGGAGTAGTTAGAAAGTCTTTATAAAATCACTCGAGGAAAAGCATTTTTTCTTTCTATAGATAAAAGGCCTTAAAAATATGTTTTAATTTCTTTGTCACCAAGAGAGGGAGAAAGGTATTAAGGTATAAAACTACCACTTGACCACTTGGTATTCCGTTAATATTTCAAAAAGAAAATTATAGCATTAAGAAAACTCTTTGGTGTGCAAATTCACAATATTGAAGAAAACGAATGCTGTGTGTGTCTATATTTTTGAAGTGAAAACTCCTGCTCTACATGCCTGGTTTATGGTCTGCTCTCAGGAAAAGAAGACCATTCAAGCCTCATTTGAACCATGGTACCGATTTACCAGTAGATTAATGTCAAATCCTCCTATTTCTGAGATTCTGATCTTTTACTTGTATTTTGCTTGGTCAGGAAATATTTTTAAATATACTGTTTAGGCTTCCAGGTTTCACATCAGCTCATTTGCCAGCAACCTGTCCTCCACCACAAGGGCTCTGGCAGAAGTAGACTAAGACTGGTAGAATATCAAAGTTTATCAAGCCTTGAGATCTCCAGTCTTAATTTTCCTCAATTCCTCCCTATGCCACACCCCCCACTCCCACTGTAGAAATTAGTAGTGTAACCCAGAAAGGAAGTTCTAAACCCAGGAGTTCTGAATCAGAGAGAGTGTAGTCGAGAATCCTAGCCTTAGAAGAAAGATCAATTTACATTTGTTTATAAATCTCTAATAAAACACATAAAAGTATGATGCCAAAAAAAATTAAATTGTGAAAATGCACGTGCACACCATTCTCCTGATGGTGTCCACGACCAGCTGATATTTATACTCTATTCGTATAATCGAAGAGGCCAAATCCAATTTCTAGAAAATGCATGAACTAGTTATCAGAGCAAACTTAAAAAACTGGCAGAAGGAAACTCAGGACCTTATCTTTTATTTCCTCCTGAAAATCCCCAGCTCGAAGACAGAAGGTCTGATGGTCTGAAGGGAGTGAGGAGGTCTGAAGCCTGAGTATAGCATTTGCTAAAGTCTTAGAGAAGTAAATGCATCAATCTGACATCTAACTTTCAGCAGCCTGGACTCTTCCCAAGAGGAACACAAAACTAAACTAAACTACAGAAGCCATGAGATTCTATGTGCAAAAAAATACTGAAAATGTTTACATTTTTGAAAACCAGCACTTGCAGCATTAAAAGATCCACCCTAATTTATTCTTACCTTTCTAGCTAACCAAACATCAGTAGCCAACCTCTAAATCTAAACAAGAAATTATAAATAGTATATGGAGCTCAACCTCAAGCTTTAGACTTTGAATATAAAGCATAAGAGAAATGAAGTAAAGACATGATCCTTCATTTTCCTACTTTGCAACTGTTAAAGCCATTCTTGGACGACCCACGGACCTACCTCTCTGCTTCTCTGCCTCTTGGACACATTTTCAAGCAAATGGATCAGAACATTCACTGAACACTGGGAAAATGAAGCTCCAGAGGAACTATTTTAGAACTATGGCAGTGGGTTTTATTTTCTTATTCTAAAAATAAGAACGATACTATCTTGAGTTTGAAATGTCTTTCTCCTAAAGCATTTGAGCATATTGCTTTTGTTTTTACTGTCAATACATTACCCAGTGTTCCCATGACACAGTTAAAGCTTCTTGACTCGCTTGGTAGAGCTGACTGGAACCAGAACCTCCCACAGATCTCTGAAGTTCATTCCAAAAGGGAAAACACTGGCCAATTCATAAGGTACCCACCCCAATGACGAAGAGTCCGAAGGCCTGAATAATAGCAGAAGGACACACAAATTGAGGTTACTTCTCCTCTGGGTGTGAACTCTGTTCTTTTGTGATAGAGCTCATTTTGACTTTTAAAATCAGCCATCTGCCTTTCCCTGCATAATTATTACCTAAGGAAAGGCCTGTCTGCGCTGCTGCACTCAGGTAGTTTAGGCCCAGGCACTTGCCTGCAGGGCCCTCGAGCCTGCCAAGTCCCAGAACACGTCTTCCTACGCAGATGAGGACCTTCCCAAAGTCTCGGTCAGGAAGCCAGATTTGAGTAGCAACGAATAGATGGATTTCCATTTTCTATAAGTAATTAACTTCTTTCCACCTCCATTTTTTAAACATAGAAAATTGGAATAATGTAACTAACAGTAACTGTCTCACAGGATTGTTGTGAGTTTTAAAGAGAAATTAGGTATGTGTGTGTGTGCTTTATATCATATTTAATATACATATAATGCATTTAGAGCAACATATGATTTTAGTAATTCCTCAATTTTACTCTTATTTTTTAATTTGTGTCATTTCATTTTTAATCTATACTCTATTAGCAATTTTCCCAATAGACCCAGGATTGAGCTCAGAAACACCAGCCTGCCATGAGAACCTGCCAGGCCCCATCCCAGCCCGCCCGGCCTGCGCGCCCACCTCCATCCTGCCCCTCCCAAATGATTCGGAGAATTCAGCAGGATGACCTTGATCATCTCAGCACATTTACTCAAAGCTGAAATTATTTGAATAGCTAGGACATTCCTTAAATCTCTCTCTCTATATATAAACTGTTATAAAACTCCTTCATGAATTTTTTGCTTGAATTTTTAGGAGAGTCCCGATGGTTAAAGAGTATAAGAATATGTGTGTGTGTGTGTGTGTGTGTGTGTGTGTTATCTGTATCTATTATATGTATATATATATGATAAAAAACATGCTTATTACATAATTACTGAACATCCTTAATATTTGACAATATGATACGTGAAGATTTTTCATTTTTCATTGAATATATATCACGTATTATATTGTCAAATATTAAGGATGTTCAGTAATTATGTAATAAGCATGTTTAAATTACTTCACACAGAAGATGATCATTAAATAGGCATTTTTTCCAAAGGTTAAATGCATCTCCTGTCAATACTTGTCTCAAATATTAGCTGCACACATCAGGAATGGTGTATGATACTGAATTTTTTAGTTCTTATTTAAAATCTGTATCTTTAGTATTTTCCCCATTCCATTTTTTCTCTCAAAACACTAGTTTGTTATTCTTACATTGATGTCATAGTTAAGATGGAGTCGCAAAATCTTCAAAGACTATTTTAAACTTCCTTGTGAATATTGTAAAACAAAAGAACAGTCTATGATCTACATATGCACCCTTCATCTTTTGTTAAAAGTTAAAAGTCAAGAGACTTTAAAAACACTAAACTCCATGTTGGAAAGGACAGTTTAATTGTTAGGGGTTACGGAGTTTATATAAGCATAAATCAAGTTTACTCCAAAGAGTATCTGGATTGCCGAATGTCTGCCTTAGGTAAACCTTCAGAGCCTTCACGTGCTTAGTCAGACTATTTCTTTTGTCTTTCAGTGTTAACTTTAAACATGGTCTCTTGAACGTGGTCTTTGTTGAGCAAAGACTCTGGGTTGCTAGCTGTTTGCAAATATACTGGATTTGAGATTACCTTCGGGGCTAAAGCTACCTGCTACATATACTCAGACTGTGATAAATCATGTAAACATTTCAGTCTGTGTTTAAAAGGAGGTGTTTTTTTATTACATGCCTTTTTTTTTCTTTTCTAGGCAGAGTGCCTTTACCTGCCCTGTTTTCTTCTGCTTTTATCTTTATTTACGTAACAGTTTCCTCCAACTTACAACTTACAAGCTGACTTGACTTCTGGATCAAAAAAGGAAAACATGTCATGTGTATTATTATCTTTTTTATGAAGCCATCTGGCTATCTGGAAGCAGAGTCCAAACCTGGCGGCTTCTCGTGACATCAAGCGAACAGGCATTATTCTGTGGAGGAAACTAAAGCAGAGGCGTCCTCTCCTCCCCTCTCCACCTCACGCAGAGAAGTTTAATTTACGGGGACTTCGGTGAAGGCCGTCTGTGGCGGAGAGGAAGGGTACAGCAATTACCTCAGAAGAACACCCAGAGTCCCACCGAACAGCTCCCGGATCTCTGAAAGTCTGCGGAAACTCCATTTAATTTTTGACAGAGGCTGTAGATATAGAGGAAGGAAGGACAGGCTTCCAAGCCAAAGTGTTCTTGATGGATGGCACCTCAGGGGGAAAACGACGAGGTGTTGTCCGCTCGGCTATTCGTCAAGTTTGTATTGTAAGACTTATGAACAAGGAGTGTTTGCAGCATATTCTGAGACCTAACCGGAAATAATATATGTTAATCATTCAGCCCGCTAAACCCAAAACTCAGTTACCAAAGCATCAAAGAATCAAAGCTGAATTAGGAAGTGCCTGTCCTTCTTTATTCTAACAGAATTATTTGCTATGAAATAATCACATACCCTCTCAAAAAAACTGCATTTTTGATAAAAAGCTAATGCCTCCAACTCACCAACAATATTTTCAAAGTAATAAAACAGATTAGTTTTAGTTTGTATAAAGCAACAAGCCTACAAAGCATTCATATCCACAGCTGTAATGTACACAGTGACCCAGCCCCTAACAGTCTTCTAGAAATACCATTATACCCTATTGATCTGGATAATTCTCTGATTCTCAGAGGTGCCCACAGTTTTTACTCTCATCTATCCTGCCACACCTACAAAATGATAGTGCACACCCAAAACAATCCTTGAAAAAGCCACCTCACCTTTATGAGCCTCTATCCACAATCTCTACGGATGTTCCATATTTTCCCAACTTTCCCCTTGATAAGGAGACTGTCTTCTTCTCCCCACCAGCATTTCTAGGACTGAAGGTGAATTTGGGATTTTCTGTCACCCATTCTGTCGATTTGTCTGTTGTGTGTCCCCTGTCACCTGCGAGGAGCCTTCAGCCCACAGGTCATGCTATGAAAACAATACCCAGGCCTGGGAGGGCTTATACACATGCTAACATTTCTCTCACCCATATTTCACAAATCCCCTCATTGTCTATAGCTTTCCCCTTGCTGGGTCCATGCCTGAATGGCAGGTTAAGCCTTGTAGAACTCTGAGATTTTTAGACTCCCTCAGGCTAGATTTTCTAGAACTTGGAAGCAGTTTTGGGAGAGCAATTTCAAATCTCTGCTCTAAGAAAGTACAAACAGAATTTCCCATTATAACTATTTCAACGTGCTATTTACAGAGCGACGCCAACTGATGTCCATCAGGCTCAAAGAAAATACTGGCACTTTCCAACATGCCTCACAGTTTCTGGGCAGACTAACTCTTCACTGGCAAAACTCTTGGATTATATTCAGAACTTCTGTAGACAGGTTTTTAAAGCCACAGGTTGATGTGTTTTAATTTGAATGAAGACTCCCCACCTAGGCAAAAATCAAGATTTACCATTCTCATGGGATCTTTGCAGCTGAAAACAAACTTTATTTTAAGCCACTCCTTTCTGTGAGGTTTGACAAATAAGGCAACCAGTTTTGGAAGGTGATGGATTCTGTGATGGAACTTGATTCATGGCTTCTAATAAAGATATTTTAATACTTCTGCCAACTTCAACAAGAAGACTTGCCAGAACATAGAATCTCAAGTAAGCCTACCCTTCATCTTGTGTGAGCAGAGAAGACAGGCCCAACATCAACAAGGGCTGGATGTGAGAGCCTGTCTCTGCATTATCTTCCCCAGCAAAGGTCAGGTGTGCACCAAGAAACAGCCTGTCAATAATAATACCTGGTAGTGTTCAAAGCCCTCAGCAAGAGGGGGCTTCTGGTCAACTGAGTGTTTACACTGGAAAGGCTCTTGTGAGAATTGCCCTCTTAATACATGTTCTTTGCCCATTAAACAGATACAGCTTTTGATTATTCAAGTTCTTTGGGAGGGGAAGCAGAGAGAAGGGGACAAGACCAATCAAAGTAGTAGGCGATTAAAAACTCGGCTGTGGTTGGCTTTCAATTTTGTTTTCATACTTGCATTGGAATATGAGTGTGTCTGGCAGTCCAGGAATTTGCATTTCAAAGTAATGAAAGGAGACCATGGAGACCTGACTCAGAAAAGCTGGAAAGTTGTTTCCAGTCTCCATCTGCCCAACCTCCGGTCACCCCCTTCCCTGCTGGGGAGACACATCTCCACTGCTCCAATAATTACCTGACTTAGTTAAGCAGAATGCAGTATTTCTTGTTTCCTAATCAGAAAACATCAGCATGATTTTCCAGAGAATGATGATGTACAACAAGCGATGGAAGTTTAAGTGCTTCCTAAGAAAATCAGTGGAATAACATCAATTTGCTTCTAAGGAAAATTGTAACTTGCCCTACTTTTCAGAGATGTTTAGTTTAATGGGCTTGATAATCGCTTCTGGAACTTCTACCTCCCTGCACACACATTCATACACGCACAGACATCCCACATATCTGATACTGAGGCATGAGAGAGACATCCAGGTGGTGGCGCAGAAGAATGAAAATCCAGCAGACACCAGAGAGGGTTTTGCCACCTATCAATGGAATTAGTGAGAAACAACCCCAAAGCATTCTTTATACAGAAGAGAAACCACCCCCAATGCTGGGTGAGGGATAATACAAGACAAAAAATATTTTACAATTTAACCTACACATTTTTCAATGTTCAAAGAGGTAAACGTTTATATATTTGGCAGGTGGGATAAACTAAATGTTCACTTGCACAGACACTGCCCTTTCTATGGCTGCTTTAAAAAAAAGTGTTTTTAGTACAAGAATTTGATGTTTTACGATCACTTCCCTATGCCAAATCCTTTGAGTTGCTGTTTGTGATGAATTAGAGTGCACAGATGCCTTGAAGATTGGAAAATCATTCACCAGGAAATAATTTATTTCAGTCAGAGTTGTCTGAGGAGAACAGATACCTCTAAACCATGCTAATTCAGGAACTTGGCTAGCACAGTGGCTTTGGAAAGCAGTGCTTCCTAGCCAAGTTGTGGAGATGTTTGCACAATATCCAAATGATTGAATTATATACATGGCAAATGAAAGTGACAAATATCAGTTAACACAAATTAAATCCTTAAAAGGATAAGACACTGTAAGATAAAAACTAGAAATCCTTCCCATTTCTAAAATAAAAGTAGAAAATTAACATTACGTCTTGTTTTAATCTAATCCATGCAAAAGCAGGAAGCAGGTAATAGAACATGTTAAATTGATAAACCCTATTACTCTTATAATTGATGCTTTTGGCTAACATCTTTATGGTAGAAAGGGATAATGCATGTTACCTAAACACTCACAAGGTTATCAGTAAAATCCAACTTAACTGGGCATTTTTACTCAATATGAAAAAAAAACTTTGTTCTGAAAGAAAAAACAGGTAAAAACCAACAGAAGTGGGGAAATCTACTTTCATATTCACAAGCCAACATTAGATAGGAAATAAGCAGAAACCCAAATTCTCTTTGGCGTAGTTGGTATCCATGGTGCCCAAGAGCATGAGTGATAAATACAAAGTCAAGATAGATGGGCAACTTGCATAGAAAAGACCAATTTTTTTTTGTAATGCATCTAAGACTTACTGTGATGAATATTAGAAACATGTTATAGAATAAAAAGGAAGAAACAGTCATTATATTTCAAAGCATTTGATCTTAGTGATCTAAAAGTTGCACAAACTACAGAATATATACCATCTATTTTTTTAGAAGATATCAATTTAAATGATTCTTATATTCTGCACCATCAGTATATTGGAATAGCTGTACTTAAGCTACAGATTTATAGAGTAAATAGGGAAATCAGAGCCACACACAATCTCAAGTGATGCACTCTGGACTTTGGAATTTTTATAGAGTTTTCAGCATATCCACAATCCCCTTTAAGCTTTGTATATACAAAATAAAAAAAAATATATATAGGGGGCAGAAGTCAGAGATTAGAAGCAGGAGAGGATTTCCTGGCTTGAGGTGGAAGGACCATGTGTCAAGGAATGCAGGCAGCCTTTAGATGCACAGAGCAGGCCTTGACTGACAGCCAGCACGGAACCAAGGACCTCAGGCCTATAACCACAAAGAACTGAATTCTGCCGATGTGAAGAGTGATCTTGGAAGTAGATTTTTTCCCAGAACCTGCAGCTGACAGTCCAGCCCAGCCTACACCTGACCGCAGCCTTGTACATCCCCAGAAGAGAACCCAGCCATGCCGTGCCGGACTGCCGACTCCAGAGCCCTAGTGGCTGCGACCCTTTGATTCCACTTTTGCCCTGGGGCGTCAACGGCTCACTTAAGCACCCTGTCAATTCACGCACCTGGGCCACAGAGAGCCCTCATCCCGTCCATGTCAGAGGGAAAAAAATGAGAGATGGGGCCCTGCCTCTATACATTTTTTGTCTGTGTGGCTAATAAAACTGGCACATTTTCAATAAGTTTGCAAGCTAATTTGGTGCCTTCAAGTATTAAATTGAAGTTGGTGGGAAAGAAATAAAATGGAGTGAGAGTTACAGAGAGCTAAGGAGAAAAAACGCAATGGAAACAAAGACGGGATAGGTAAGGAGCGAGCATGACTGTGAGGATCTAAGAATGAGCCAGGTTTCTATAGTCTTTGGAAATTAGTGGTGGTACTTCTTTTTAAAGTCAGTGGTACTATTATTACACTATTAAAAGTTTAATATTTCAAGTAGTTTATGGCATATGCAAGCTATGAGTCACTCACAAATAACCAGACTCTAGGTCCTATCCTAGTATTTTCAAAGTTAGAGAAATGAAATGGAAAATACTAGGTTGGACCATAGGAAACTGAATATATAACCACTTATGACCTACAAAAATGGCAGCGTCATGTGGCTCCACTTACTACCTTATTAGGGGAGTATTCAAATGGGAACGTGGCTACAGCCGCATAATTAATCCTGGGGAGGAGAAAGCTGAATAGCGATTGAACAACCAGTGGGCCTCTCCACTGAGGGAAAACTGGGCTTAGCCTTTAACAGAAAGTACCTTTATGATTCACATTCACAGTAAGGAATACCTGGCTGAGAACAGAGGGATGCTATTTACCATGATTGGCTACCTTTCTTGAAGGTTTTAAGCATAAATGAGTAATTTTGTGGGGCAACAGAATACTTTAGAGGAAAGAATATTAATTTTTAGTTAAAAAAAAATGAGATTATACCGTTGGAGCGTACATTAAATGACAGCTTAAGAAGATAACCTAGGACATTTTATCCTAGAAAGAAAAGGTATTACATCTCAGAACTTCGTCTAAGCTCTGCCTATGTCCTTTTGTATCTTAGTGTCGGCCTAAACTAAATCATTTCAGGGATGTCCAAAAATCAATTAAGAATCCTTCGTTCTCCTAACATTCTGTCTTACTGGCGATGAGAATCCCCTATCTTGAGTTAGTCCTCTGGTTTCCATCCTTCATGCCCACTGGTGCTGACTGAACCCATTCAAAGCTCATGCTGAGTAAATGCAACCAGGCCTGCACCAGTTAACAATCCTTTTCTTCATGATTTCCCTTAGAAGTCAGCTTAAGTAATTTCCAGATTCCTGAAATTCCTTATAGGTCCTCTATACCCAAACCCAGAGGCTATTTCATTGAAAAACCTTAAGCCATTAGTGGAAATGACTTCCTTCTTTTCTAATTGAAAAGTTTACCTTTTTCCCTCCTATCTACTTCTTCAGTTTTGTTGAAGAAAGAAATACTGTGCTCCCATTTTCAAAAATTCCCTGTACCGGTCCTGCGAATCTTCTTTTCATTTGCTCTCCCCCATCCTTACTTTATGAAACAGCTCTTGACTCTCCAGGGAATTCCTCCCAAATGGCTTGATTCCAAGCTGATACTGCCCTGTCCTCATTTTATTCTTTCTAAATGATATTCCTGTTTCCCTCACAAGCATCCCTTTATCATTTGACTCCTCATTGGGAATTCAGGGGATTTTGTTTGCATTCTTTCTACATTCTCTACCTCGATGTCTTCATGTCGAGGCATACTCTCAGTTTTATGCACTTCTGCACTTAAACCTCTATGACTTCTACACTGAACTTTGTTAAGGAAAGCCGCTCTGCTCCCTTCGCCAAAAAATCTGAATTAGGAAGAGTGGACAGCCTAAAGTGCTATCTCAAGATGAGGTGGCTTCATAGCTTACCATTCAGACTTTCTACTTCATCTTGGGTCAATTTTGGTAATTTGTATCATTAAAGGAATTTTTCCACTTAATGGAAGTTACCAAATGTATTGGCACCACATGGTTCATCTTCCCTTATTGTTCTTTAAATGTTAATAGGATCTAGAGCAGTGACTTCTCTTTATTTCTGATACAGCAATTTGTGTCTTCTGTCTTTCACTGACCTTAATGAGGTCTTTCTAAGCAGGGACATGGGACAAAGGTCATGTCATTGTAAAATCTGCTTAGCCTGCAAAAAAGGCCTAGCTTATTTTTTAGCTTAACCTTTAGGCTGTTCTCCCTTCCTTCTGTCACCCTAATCAATTAAGTAACATTGTAACCAGGATAAAAGACCTCTAGAGTGTAAGAGAACCTGTATGGGTAAAGAATGCTGAGATTGAGATCAATCCACTCAACCTAAACAACCCTATTCTTAAGACAAAACTTTGAAGGGCTTATTAATCACCCGTATACATCATGCCTTATGCTGACCCCTACCCAAAAGGCCCTATAAAACGGCAAACCCTAAACTTAAGCATGCCTCCTCTCTGAGGTCCGCTACACTGAGTGCATGCTGCCCCTTTAAATAAAAAACCTGCTTGGTGCCCCTACACTTTGTCTCTGATTCTTTCTTGAGACAAAGATAAGGGCCCAGGCATTAATGGGGCTCAAGAAATCCTCCACCAGTGGTACATGTCTTCGTCACTTTGCTATTTCATTCAGCTTTCTAACCTTAAGATCAATCTTTTTCTCTCTCCCTGTTTCCAACAAGTAGGGAAGTAGCTGTGAGAACCTCTGGGCAGGGAGGGGCTTGCACCCCCAGACAGAACTGCAGCCTGTTCAATCTTGTTCTTTAGCAGCCTGCCCAAAAGTCTCCTTCCTTGCATTGGCAAGTTCTCAGAACATAAAACTCCCTCCATCCAGTGCTCCACAGCTCCCCCAAATCCTTGGGTGTAGGGACGTAGTTCCCATACTGTGTAGATCAAGCAGATACTGGACACCACATGACCCTGGCTTTATGAGTTGGCCAGGGATTTGCCCTACACTGAGCAGGAGTTCAATGAACTTTCCTTTTCCCCCTCTTTTCTTGCTTTCTGCTACCTGCATGGCTGCACGAATTAAGAGTCACTCTCCCTGGCATTACGTAACACTGACACTCACTACTGCTCTGGCATTAATGAATTCCTTTCTTACCTGCTCTTGTTTTACCTGATTGCAAGTTCTTTCCCAATCAGAGTAGAGAGCCCTCCCCTGTCTGGGCTGCGCCCTTTGCAAAGCTGCCCATCAACATTTCTACTCTAGCTCTTTGGAACTTGAACGCCTCTGAGCCTTGTGTGAATTCTGGAAATGTACCAGCTCTCTGGTAGCTCTTTACATGGCCTCGTAGAGTTTCACCCTACCAATGCACAAATTGAAATTCAGTAACAGACTCAAGGCGTACAGCTTTTCTCCAGTTTCCTCGCTAGTGCTTTGCCACATGAGTTGCAGCCCCTCGCCCTACGTGAATTCTGAATGTCTCCTCAGGGGAATCTGTGAAAGCATGACCTCTGCTTGGATTCCTCCTCCTGCAAAGCAATCCAGAAAGGTGGAAAGCCGAGACATTTACAGGGCTCACCTCATTTGCTCCCTTTCTTTCAGGGATCCTTGTCCTGTGCTGACAGTTTTCAATAATGAGAACAGGTGTTTAATACATTTTGCCAGTGGGAGGGCCCATCAAGGCCAGTGAATCGGGGCAGAAGTAGAAGTCCTCTAACTTGGGGTGTCTTTTGGGCATGCTTATTCCATCAGCGACACCCACGTTTATCTCCCCTGCTGTCAGAGTCTAGCTGCAATTTTTCTCTGCACCTCCCATATTGACAGACTGCTTATGAAAAAAAAAAAGAGGCATTTGAATGGGACTACGGGACTCAGCATTCTTTCCTGGCAGTCATGCAGTCAGTAAAATACCCTGGATTTTGAAAGAGCGAAGGCAATTTTAATAGTTTTGACCAGTCTTTCACTCTTGCATAACAATGGTAGCCTGGAAGGTGGAGGTGCCACCCTTCGAATGGCAAATTCTCCAGGGATAGTAACACATTCCTTACTCTCCTTGTGAAAGAGGTGGCCGAACGCCTTTCCTCCCACAGAGGGGGCAGCCTAAGACCGTTCGGCATGGAATGAAAGACCATAGAAAGGAGGTGAGGCCTGAGAAGACATCTCACCCCACAGTGAGTTCCTAGTTGCCTTCCCTCTGGGGCACCAGCCAGCTTCCTGCCCTTCCTGTCGCCCCTGAGACAACCCAACCTCTCACCTTCCAGTAAGCCGTGTAGGGCTAGGGAGGGCTTTATTCCCCTCTGGGAGACTTTTTTAAAAATGAAATGAGGTAAAATAAAGGAATGGGGCTCCAAAAATCAAGCAAAGAAATTGTAGGAATCTCTTAAGGAACAAGGAGCGAGTGTTCCTTAAAAGCACTAAATTTTACTACAAAAAAGTGTCATGGTTCTAAGAAGAGGATATAACTGCTCTCTGCCTCTTACTTTCAGCAAGCCAGTTATGCACATTTACGTTTTTCTTCTTTGTAATATTGTAGACTTGGTTAAACAACATAGTTTCTCTGATTTCTTCTAGAGCTACTATATTACTTTATTTAATAGTAAAATAAACATTCTAATTTTATAGTACAGTATTTGGGAAGAAAAGTTCTTAAATGTATTCTACATACAATAGACATAATGCCGCAAGAAAGCATACTAACATGAACAGGCTGGACTATTCCTCTGCACCATGATTAAGCACAAAAGCATTATAGAAGACTGTCTTCACTTCTAAGAGTTTTGGTAAGAGTAGGAGCTATGGAGACACCTGCCATGTTTCTCGTATTTCTAGGGTAATAAGTCAGGAAGTCCAAAGGTAAGGAACACTGTGGCCACAGTATTTTTACGGGCAAATACTCCTTATGGAATTCTGTACCAGCCTTTATGAGAATTATAAAAATACAGAAAGCACAGAGGGTACTCTCTGAAATTGTGATCTACTAGCAGAGGTGAGAAAAACAGAAATAGAAATCCATGTTATAAATACATTATGTTCAGAACTACATATGTCCCATAGAAATGGTATGAAATGGGGAAAAAAATAAATTGTTGGACAAGTAGAAATTATGATAGGAACCAGAAAAGGCTGAAATAGAAAAATCAAGCTTTTGACCATAATTACAACCAGTAGACAATTATCTGAAAACAGACAAAAAAACTTCTTGAAGGAAGTGTGGCTTAAGGAGAAACTTGCAAAGGTAGATTATGATTCAGAGTAGGCATTCCAATGCGGATACACTGTTCTCATAAGGAACTAGAGTAAAGGAAAAAAAGAGAGTAACAGGATACAGCAAATCCTAGTATTAGTTCTAGTAATAGAATAGATAGGCAAAATGGACAATGAGTCAGCAAGCCCCCAAAATATATGATAACATGTTACCGTGGTTCTGAGACTTGATGGCTATGTTAAAAGTGAAGGTCTTTTCCAATCAGTGAACTAAGGCAGATACGTGTGTTCGCTTCAAGACTTCTCAGGGCCCTTAATGATAACAAATGCTCATGTTGCAACTCTAAAAGGACACTCCATTAATTATAGTTGACATGAGTATGCTGGGTCCACTTATTAGCTTATAAAAGCCAACTGTTAAATTTTCATGAGTTTTGAGTCAGTTGTTAAATGCAGCCATTATAAAAATTAAATTATACAGGCTTATAATCAAATTAATTTTGTTAATAACTAAGGTAATAAATCCGCCATTTGTCGTCGCTCTTCCAGAGCGTTATAAAGGGTGGCGGAGTGGGTGGTGCTTTGCCGTACCGATCATTCCGAGCTTCAGGCACTTGAGAAACAGCAAATGCAGAGAGAGGTCTTCTCTGAGTCCCCCTCACCTGCCCGCAGTCAGATCCTCCAAAAGGACCTTACTCGTCAGGAAGTGCTTTTGAGGAGTTTCATCAACCAGGGAGGACTGAATCTGCTCAGGGCAGAGGCACCTAGAAACCACGGCTCACCGGATGAACATTGTCACAGATGACCACCCTCCCATCTGTTCTCCTAAGAGCCCGTTCATCTTTCCTAAAAATAATTTCCTGTCCCGAAAGCACCTACATCCCACTCCCCCTTCCCTATTAAATGGCATTTAACCTCGAATGCTAAGCCATTTCAGGCAGTTACCCATGTTTCCGAGCATCTCCTATGTATACATGATGTACATGCATATGATATTAATGAACTTGTTCACTTTCTCTGTTTGGTCTGTATCTCACTACTCAGAAAGTAGAGGGAAAATGAACTTTCCTCCCCTATAGTTACTACCTGCTACTACTCTCTGTGTTCCTGAAGTTATTTATATCTATTGTTCTTGTATAGTAGAAATAAAACAGTGTGTTGACTTGCATCTCTTCCCAGAAAGTGCTACAAATCAGGTGTCTTATTTTTCCAAGAAACCCAGTGGCTGAATGTTTACCAGCTTACTACTGCCCGTGGACAAGAATTCTCTCTGAACAACAGGCAGGAACACGATCAGAATTGCTGACCTACAGAAGGAAAGTTCTCTCGCACTCTGTCTCCTCAGAGCTCCCATATCTAACCTTTGCTGCAGAAATAGTCAATTGCCTGTTTTCCTCAACGTCCACGGATTCTTAAAAGTCTTAGCCCAGATAGACATTGTCTTTTTTGTGAAACCTCTCTGATCTCTCTCTGCAGAAGTAGATCTACCTGCCCCTATGGAGGCTTGAATGTGCCAGTGCTAGAATGCTCTTGTCCCACCTCTAATTCAATCACCAATTCAACAAATAGGAATTCTGAGCCTAGTATATGTCAGAGGCTGGACTAGGTGCTGGGAATAGCACTGAACTGACAGCCCTGGTCCATCCCCTGATGAGAGAGGGAAAATTAAACAATAAATCAGTTGAATTATCATTTTGATAAATGCTAAGAAGAAAAGTATAATTGTCTACATGCATGTTTAATCTACAAATCTGTAATTCCCTTCAGTGTTAAAGTTTTTCTTTCTGTCCTCTTTCTTTTTTTAACATCAAGCACCTCATCAGATATATGCATTAGACAAATTTACCATGATAGAGAACTCATGTACAGAAATTAAAAAAAAAAGACTTGCTTATAGGTTTTTGATCTTTACTGATAAACTCCTGAAAAAAATTAATAATAAAGAATTTTTAATAGTATAGTACGTAATATAGTAATATGTATATACTGAGATCAAGAATGTGTGAAGAGCATTATTCTCACTATTCTGTGTAAGTTTACTCATAGAAGAAAAGGTTATAAGAAGAAATAGAAGGACGCTTAGAGAAGTAATGGAATTTAGACAAGATTGTGATTATGGAAATGAAAAGAAAGGGAGAAATCTGGAAAATACTTGCACAAAAAACGAGCTGGACATGGTGATGGGGTAGAAGGTAAGGAAAGTAGTAGAGGAGACATGCTGCTGCTGACAGTCTAGAATATGACCTTAAGCAATGGCTTCCTTCTTTGTGTTGAAATAATTACTGGCATTACTGTATAACCTACAAAGAGGGGTTTGAGGGCATTTGCGTTAGAATGCACATGTAAGACACTGTGGGGCTGAAAAAAAAAAT
Organism: Phataginus tricuspis; assembly: GCA_029783875.1. Classification (NCBI taxonomy): domain Eukaryota; kingdom Metazoa; phylum Chordata; class Mammalia; order Pholidota; family Manidae; genus Phataginus; species Phataginus tricuspis. Next base: position 33,421,005 of record JAQQAC010013566.1, read on the forward strand.
GAATTTGGTAATCATTTAACCTGTCCTTGACCACTAGATAGAATACCATTCATTACATTCCATCCTCCAAATAACAAATTTGTATTATATTTATATATTTTCCCATGTGCATGATGATAAGAATTCCCTAGCTGTCCAAAACTAGAGAAGATCCAAGAGCCCTGTTAGCAAACTCCCACCGAGAATAATATACACATTCAGAAACTTTAAGGAAACCCCCTGATTTGCTGCCAAAATTTTTTTTTTTTTCCAAAAGCCACATACAGCTGCTGGAATGATTTCATGATTTCAACATGAGGCCCATAATTGAGTCTGCAACTGAAACCATGAGCTTTATATATCAGGATCTCAACTAAATTGGTCTTCTTAGAATTATTTTTCTTTAAAACAGTCCCAGACTGTGAGGAGTTAGAGCACCCGCACGTCTGAGGAACAAATGATCGGATTCCTCAGGCATCCCCAGAAAGGCAATGTAGACAAATAATCTGAAATAAGAGCAAGTGAAGAGACTTTAAAGTAGTAGAACTGCAGACACATTTGGATATAATGATATCATGGACTGCCGCCTCATATTTATTCACCCCCCTCTGAAGGGGCTAATTGTTTTGAAATCCTATGACCATTAGTACTTGGAAATTTCACTGGGAAAGGACTTTTCTTATTGCATATCACATTTAATCCTCAAATGCTTGGAATCACAGGTAATTAAGTCAATAGGACCTTTGCAGTTATATATTCTAATTTTGCTGATTTGTATGTCATCATCATTTTTGATCACCGAAAGACATTAACTGGAAAGTGCAATGCATACTTCCAACAGGAATTTCAATGTATGACCTTGAGAAAAACAAGGCGAAAGTCATCTGCAAAGGGACTTAAATGCAGTATTCACCTTTAAGGTTTATTTTCCATACACATTTCATAATTGAGGTAAGCACAGTAACCCAAAGAAAAAAGAACTGGAAGTTATTACTACCCCCATTTATTTCTCCAGGGTCTTCATAAAAGTTTTCCTCATTCATGTGACAAATAGAAACAGGGCTCTGTGTGAGACGCTGCCGTATACAGAGAGAAACTGGACAAGCAAAATGTAAACCATGCTTTCAGACAATTCACAGTCACCTGGGAAATACAGATAAAGAGGCAGTTACCTGTTGATAATGCGAGGACTGGTGCCTTACTCTTCTATGAGGAAGGGTCAACTGAGAGTGAAAGACAATAGACTTCAGGCAAAGGAAGAGGATGTTAGAAGTAGAGACAGTCTTGTGTGTGCAAAGACTCAGGGCTGGGAGTGAATGTCTGGAGAAAAGAAAGCCAGTTCAGGCCGGCTAAAATGAAGAACCCGAGAAGGGGTACTAATTAGACATGCAGTTGGGGAGGTAATTAATCAGGGGACAAATGACGAAGGGTCTCAAACCTTGTTAAAGAAGTTTAATTTTATCCAGAAAAATGGGGAAATCTTGAATCATTTTTAATAGAGCAGTGGCATCATCAGATTTGCGTTTTATTTTTTTATTGAAGTGTAGTTGATACGCAGTGTTATAGTGGTGTCAGGTATACAACATAGGGACTCAGCACTTCTCTACATTATCCAATGCTCGCCCCAGCTATAGTAGTCACTATCTGTCAGCATAGGAAGGTGTTACAGAGCTATGACTACCTTCTCTGCGCTGTACTTTCATCCCCATGACTAATTTATATTATGATTGAGATTTTGTGCCTCTTTATCCCCTTCACCTATTTTACTCACTCACCCCAACCCCTCCCCCATGGTAACCATCTGTCACTTCTCAGCGTTTATGAGTCTATTGCTGTTTCGCTCATTTTGTTTTGTTTTGTTTTCAGATTCCACATATAAGTGAAATCATATTGTACTTGTCTTTCTCCACCTGGCTTATTTCACTGAGCATAATACCCTCTAGGTCTATCCATGTTGTCCCAAATGGGAAGATTTTCTTTTTTATGGCTGAATAATATTCCATTGTGTATATATCCACATCTTCTTCATCTGTTCATCCATTGATGGACACTTAAGTTGCTTCCCTATCTTGCCTATTGTAAATAATGTGGCCATACACATAGGGGTGCAGACATCTTTTCAAAGCAAGGATTGTGTTTTCTTCAAGTAAATTTCCAGAAGTGGAATTGCCGGGTCATATGGTATTTTTATTTTTAGGTCTTTGAGGAACCTCCATACTGCTTTCACATTTGCATTTTAAGATATTTTTGAATGACTGCAGCCTGAAAAAAAACCTCTCCATGGAAAATCCAGAGAGCCATGCAAACACCAAGGAGACCAGTCAGAAGGTCATCACAGTGATTCAGATGAGAGACAGTGCGGGCGTTTATAAAGGCTTCCATGGAGAGGAGGAGAGACGGGAGAAGCATACAGATCCCAGTATGCTTGACAGTTACAGCGGTGACGAGTTACATGTCAGTGGTGAAAAAAAGAGTGTGGATACCACGTAGTTTTCTGACTTTAGGCCCTGGGTGGATGGCAGATGGTGGGACAGCTTGGGGAGGTAGAGAAAGTGAAACAGGGCACATGTGAGACTTTCAGATGAAGCTGGAGCAAGAAGTTCCATATGTTAAGTATGAGTTGGACTTTAGGCAAATATCCAAATGCTGGAAGTCAGGAAAGGAAATATTTAGGTAAAATCAAGAGAGATGAATTTCTTCATTCATGGGCTGGGAGAGGTGGCAGCCTGCTAACTTGTCTTTCTCGCTTTCTGCCACAAGGACCCGAGACAAAGCAGATGCTAATGGTCTCACACTCTTACTGCCAACAGTATTTTGGAAAAGTTGAACCCATTGCAACCTGATATTACTGGGCAAAGTCTTGATAGGAATATTATTATTAAGGAGATACTTAATTAAAGAATAATAAGGAGCAAAGGGGGAATCCACGTAGATATTTTCACCAAGGATTTGTCACCCAGGAAAGGATCAAGAGAACTAACCCTCTAAGCAAAAGTGCTTTTGTGCCACATGGGAGGTCTCTGCAGGAGACAAATCACTTGTGACATTTGCTAAAATCCGCTAGTGAAACACAAGGAAGACATAAGAACCCAGGCTTCTGATTTCAAAACTTTTTCACTGTGTTGTTTCTCTTTTCCTTAAGCAACTGCTACACTTTCAGGCCTTAAAGACCTAGAATCCACAGAATCAGAGAACTGAAGAAATCCTCACCCTCCAAAGCCTCCCTCAGACCTCGCCACTCTAATGCAGGACTCCTCTGTATCGCACCTGTCCAGTGGCTGTATTTGTCCTTTCTCTCGGCCAGCACCGAGCTATTGCTGTAAGTGTATCCGTGGGTTACTTGTAGTTGATGTTTACTGGCAACGTGCATTCGGTGTGCCTACTCTCCACGAAACGGGTGTCAGTCATCCTCCAGGACACAGCAGGTCCGGGGAAAGAGCCATCAGCCAGCTGGAGGGAGAACCCCTCCAGGGATGGCTCAGTCACAGGACGTAGAGGCCGATGGATGGTGGTTAGCGTTTGAAGTGATCTAAGGCAGAGGTTTTCAATGGTGAAATTTAAAAACATCTGGGGGAACCTTAAAAAGCTAGATGCCCAGTCCCACCCCAAACAAACTGGAATCACAGTAGATTAAAATCTAGGTAGTAGGGTGTTCTCTTAACTTTCAATTTATTCTAATGTGCAGCCTAAATCATGAAGTTCAATAGGATGACTTCAGTAGGATTTTGATGGCAGACCCAGGGTCCTGCCATTACAGAGTTCAGGCTTTGGGACTCTGCTTCCGGGTGGAGGACTGAGGTGTGAATTCACGTGCTTAAAAGCCTGGAGTGTCTTGCACACTCAGCAACCACAGAAATTGTGTCTGGTGTGCTTTCGGGCACTAAGGGCAAGTGTTAGAGAAGGCTTTGGCCTAGCCAAATAATTTTAAAATTTTGTTACTAAAACTTGAACAGAGTAAAAATGACCCAGGTTGTTATTTTAGAGGTCTTAACTCATCCCTTCAACAGCTCTCTGAATATTGAATAAGGGAACAGAAGAAACAGAAACAGGTATGCGGGTGTGCCTGCGTGTTTGAGAGAGAAAGACAGAGGGAGAAAATAAAGCATAAGAGAGACATGCAAGAGGAGTGGGCTGGTGAAGAGAGAAAGAGTGCCCGTGACCCAGTCCCCCCAGGCTGGAGGTCGTAAGTTGACTCCTAACGTGATGTAGACTTGATGAAGAAGTTGGTCGTTTTCATTCCCGTCCTGTAGTAGTCCTGACTCCTAAGATAAGGACTCATGGTGACGCCTGAGATAGAGGGTGTGTGCTTTCTTTGGACTTCCCAGAGGGACTCTCCCTTTCCCTTGCAGGAGAATCCCCCGTGGGTATAACCCTGAAGGGCTGCAGTGCCCACTACTAGAAGCAAAGGGGGGAGACGCTTCTCTTCACACCCTGGTGGTCACAACATCCAAGTTCAGCCAATTGCCCTGTTGCCCACTAGTCCTCATCTGGACCAAATGAGACAATAATAAAGGGACAATCAGGCTTACGGGCAGAAAGGTCAGACCCCGTGGCACTATTGATCGCCAGGTGGTGGCAGGAGTGCCCTGCAATTGGGGCTGTGAGTCCAGGACAGACTGACCCTGCCTCCAGGCTCCAGCTTTGACTCCTGCCTCCAGGCTCTCTTCAATTCTCTGAGCCCTTTACATTATTTATTGGAGAAAATCCCAATTTTGCAATGACAGTGAGATTTTGTTTCCCTTCTTATGAGCAAACCTCCTGACAGATTTAATAATAAGAGGGTTGCAGGAAATGAATATATGGGAAATCAAGGATTTATTATCTCGTTTGTTATCTGTTTCTGAATGGGAATCTGGCAGCCCATGGCAAACAGGGATGAAATAGCTAAAGAAGCCCACCTATACATTTCTCGGTAATCTTAACTCATTCCTGAAAACTTTGCGGATAAATGAAAAGCCATTAATTTTTCTAATCCTATTAATTTGATGGAACAAATTATGATTTATCTCATCCCAAAGAAACTCAAACAATTTTCAGTTGACAGGAAAATAAATGAACAATGAAAACAAATTTATACAATTAGTAACAGCCACTGAAAATAGTTTATTTATGAAAATACATCATTGGGGTCATTATAACAGAACGACTGTAACACCAGGCGAAACAGGCCCGATCTCTGTATCCTTCCTAATGTGACTTCAGTCCACTACACCCTGACTCAGCCCATGTCACAAGCTGTAGTGGGTTCTTATTTTTCCCTGAGTGAGTGATAGGATTCAGATATCGACTGCCAATCTTGCTTAGGGAGACAAATTTAATAATTCCAATCTCACATCAGGGAAGAGTGCGAGCCTCTCTGGTGAGATAAGACCAAGGCTATGCCTAACTGAGCCCTAAACAGCACGGATTTCGCTTATCTTTTCAAGCAGCAGAAAACCTTTATACTATTAGTGTGACAAAGATATTTATCAAGGACATCCTGACCTTTGAAAGTCAGACAAAATTAATTCAAGCACTCTCTCGTGTGTTCTCTGGGAAATCTAGTGCCCTCACCAAGACTTCCGAGAATTCCCAGCATTAACATCATCGATAGCACTCTGGCTCTGCGCACCTGCCCCCTGCGCTGTCCATGTCCTTGGACCATGACCCCTGCAGCGGGTCTCATGTCCCTTGTTCTGTGAAAAACCAAGATACACGAAGGCAACACCTTTCCTTTCAGTACCCTTACAAACTGCTCTCCCATACAGGGTCTGCACGTGTGAGAGGTTGAACTTACGATTTGGAATTACGGAGAAGTTTACTTAAAGGGCTTCAGAAAATTTAAACGTTGATATTGACATTCTCAGTTTTTACATTTCTTTGACCTGCCTTCTGAAATTGCGTCATGTCCACTTCTTCTGTGGGTGTCTTTACATGACTCGGTGGCTTTTCTGTCCCTTCCTCCTCTCCTCGCCCACTCTTCTCTCTATTCTTCCTATAATATCTGCTCTTCACTGTCACAATGAATATCCACTCTCACTCTTTTTTATTTCCTTATTATCCATGCCATTAAGTTTTCGTGTTATACCCAGAAATTGTTTTATCGTTTTACAAAGGCAAATCCTCTTCACTAAAGGAACTTCAATGTCATCTTTTAAAAGTCTTTGCATCCAAGAGTTCTGAGCAGCTGAGGCGAGGGCAGCTGTCTTGTCCAAATCTCTCCCGATGACCTCCAAACAATGAGAAGAACAAATAAAACTACACAAAACTCACCCTTTGGGTATAACTAGAAGACAGACGACATGACACGCTGCAAGTCACCTGCAAGTAGAAAAATAAGCACCAAGTTCCAGCAGAGCCGACTTTTGAAATCCCTCTGCAATCACTCACATGGAGCAAAGGGCTCTGAAAACATGCACAAGAAGGGGAAGAAAGGATTGAGATAAAAACCCCTCGGAAAAAGAAAGCTTACCCTAAGTGTGAAAATACTGAAAAAAACAATCTTGATAATGATGGTAATGAATTCAATGGAGACATTGAATTCAGTAAGTAGAACTCAATAAGAATTTATGAATCTATACAAATAAAAATGTTAATTAACACTACATAAATGGAAGGGAGTCACCCCTTCATAGTAAAATGTCGACCAATAAATGTGGGAGGGATGATAGAGCTAGAAAATCACCACTTTGCAACCCTTCTAATAAAAATTGATTTGGGCAACAATTACCAATGAGTGCTGAGGGTAGGTGACAGTTTGGGGAATAAAGAATATTTACATAACCTAAAAGTATCTCCCCACAAATTACTTATTAATTATGAGGGGAAAATAACGGCTTCACAGTGGAGAAAGCTAGCAGGTACATGGCAGCCGTAAGATTGCCGCTAATATCACCAGCACTAGGCTGGGACAAGCCGGCATCCCATGCCTCCTGGTGGGATGGACTGAGACGACAATCACATCTGTTCTGTCCGGCATGCTTGGCCTGAATCTAATCAGATGAAACATCGCATGAACTCAGACTGAGGAAATTCTTAAAAAAAATTGGCACTGCTCAAAACTGCCAACATTATATGACAGAAAAAGGAGACTAAAGCGTTATTCCAGCTTAAAGGACAGTCAGCACACCTGAGAGCTAAAGGTGATGGTAATCCTAGAAATCTTAGGCCAGAAAAACCAGCTACAGAGCACATTACTAGGAGACTGGGTAAAAGTCAGATATGGACTCTGGACAAAGTAGTAATATTCTATCAGTGTTATATATTCTCGTTTTGGTCATTTTATTAGCTATGCAATACAGTCTTCTTAGGGAATATACACAAGTATTTAACGTAAGTGTAATGTCTGCTGTTACTTCCAAAAGTTTAAGAATATGTTTATAAAGAGCAAACAATGAAGCAACAGGAGCAAAAACATCAACAATTAGTGCATCTGGGTGAAGAACACAGGGGAGTTCTTTGTACTCTTCCAGCAATTTCTCTGTAAACTTGAAACCTTATCAAAATAACATGTTTAAAAATTTCTCATCCTACTGTACTAAAAATGGAAAATTCTGACATTTAAAAAAATGTATCTCCAAAATTAAATAACTGGAAATAGAAATTCTAAAGCTCCCTCACGGATCCTTAAAATAATAAAACTACTTCTAGTAACTCAGCCTTTTCCTTTTAAGCCAAATTAGTTAGGCTAATATATATATATATATATATATTTCATAAAATGTTATATGGATTTTAGATGAATTAAGCTTTTCCAGCATTGCCAAAATGTTTACAACATTAATGCAACAAAATTATAAACTAATGCTTTTGAGTCATTGCATGATTTTCATTACTGAAGTTTGATATTTGATAACATCAGTTTATATTGATCCATAAACTGTAACAGATGGACCAACCTCATGTTCTTTGTCTTATTAGCCTAAAAGCATAACAATAACTACATTAACATGGTGCTAGGAAAATTACATATGTTATCTCGTTTTTTTGACTTAAAAAGTCCTGTCAGTTTGATTAGTTCGCTAACCATTGATAAATGAGATACTGAGGCTCACAGAGGATCTAGAACTTTCCCAACATCACGGTATGTGGCTGGCAGAGATGAAAGTCGAACCTGGCCCACCAGCCCTAAAAGCCAGTCTGTTTTCTAGGATGCCCTTGTACTACCTGGAGTTTCTAGTACAATTAATAACTCTAATGTCTTTTATTTTGCCAAATCCCTCAAGAGAAATTATTCAGAATCATCAGCTGTTGAATATATTTGCCTAGACCGAGTTCTTGGAATAGTGAAGAGCATGTGTTTAACATTCAGCTCCATTACATTATCACGTTGGAATATATCCTGGCAAGAGGACAGCCCTCTGCTGAAAAATAATTTGTAAATATACTTTCAGTATCCTATAGGAATCTATGATATAGGGGATCTAGAAATAGATCAAAGTGGTTACCTTTGAAAAATTAAATATTTAAGGTTTTGAAATTATTTAAGGTGAATGTGCATATTGACCTGATAAGAAGGCAGCTAGCCAGCTACCCATTACCTTCAGACACAGTAGCTCTGTTTATGGGGCCACTGCCAACATATGAGTCACTGAGTTTGACTGTGACATGCCCACAGCATATCATATTTCTTAACCCATTACTCCGGGAAACTCACTGGGAAAAATACGCTCCTGACACTGCAGTCATTTTAGCACCAATGATGAATGCCACATAGCAATGTTGCTTTTTCTTCAGTAGTCTGAATAGCAAATTCAAAGGTTCCATGCATGTCTGAATCATGTTTTTGAAAGACACACCACTTCTGTAGAAACTGTGTTTCCTCCTTACTCTTATCCTGAAAAAGCTGGCAAACCACCCAACCAGAAATTCTGAAAACTGGGAAATGCAATTTTTGTTACTTGTACTGTAATCTTCAGTCTGTGGGCACACAGTCATTCCAGTGACTCACAGACAACATCGCGAATCACAAAGCAGGTTTTGATAAAATACGATACAATCAAATGTGAAATCACATCTTAGTCAAGTGGTGCTGGACTCCACCTAATACAAGATCCCTTCTTCCCCTCCTCCTTCCCCTCTTCTGTCCAGGCTCAAACTGGTTTCATATTTTAGCCAAACTTTGAGAGCAAAATGTTGCATACCTTGAGAAAAGCTTTTGCCATATTTCCAATTATTTCAAGGCAATTTTAGATGAGTCCAAAATTAAATATGATTTATGGGTATTGTTATATTTATCTGGAAAAAATACAAACCTAGAAGTGTTTGACAAATCTTATATAAAAATCTAGACCTTTCTAATTTGTCAAAGAGGTCAGGACTACTAAAAACATTCATCTGAATTATGGAAAGGACCAATTTAACAGTTCTGTTAAAAAAAGAAATGAAAATAATTATAACAAAGTCAAAATCTTTCACCATTCATTTTGAAATGTACTTCTCTCTTAAAATGAAAGGTTTGCTTGGCTTACCTTTTTTCTCCAAAGATTGAGTTTAGCTGAGGTTCTGGAAAAAACTTCGTGGCTTACTTTAAATAAGCTTAAAATTCACTAAATATCAGCATAAAATCTTTTACCAAACATTCTGCATAGGAATATATTTCTAATTACCATAAATCTAACCTACTAAAGTCTAAAAGCCAGTTCAGAATTTTTCTTGGCAAGTGAATGTAGAGAAAAATGAAAGCCATCGGCTTGTTTCCTTGAGCCTCTAGAAGCATCTCACTTCTGCCCAGGGCATTGTAAAGCCCTTCATGTCCACATCTGGGAAATAAATACAGTTAGTAATTGTGTAGACTTCTATTTCTGATGGAGTGAAAATGTGGTCATTGTCTTGTGAAATAATTTATGTGAATTCACGCACATACAACTTATTGTGGATGGGTAGCAAGTCAGACACAAGACATACGATCCCCTTGTTCCAGAAGAATCTCAAATTTACCTTGTCTGTTTCTATTGACCAGTTTAACCCATTTATTTATTCATTTAGGATGTGTGTATACTCTTTTTTTATATTTCCTACTTAACAGACTTTCATTTGTTTTTCTTTTTGTTTCTTCCATCTTTTTCATTGAATAAATCAAACCATTTTCTGCTGGCTTACAAGTAAAGCATTCTATGTATATTCTCCCGTTTAACTTATTAAGAATCACATTTGTGTTTATTTTTCTACACAGATGTTTCACATTTCTAATTACCTACAATCAGGCTCCGCCCTCCCTCTGGTTCCGCCATCACACCCTTCCCAACCCTGCCGCACCTGCCCCGCTGGCCTCACCTAGTATTTTATTTCAACGGTATCACAAATGGCTTTTGTTCTTCTTTCTCCTATAAAAACAATGAACTTTACGAATGTTATTCATTCCCCCTTATAGGTATGTGTGTATTTGTTCATTAGTAGATGTGCTTCTCTTCTTGCTGTCATAATTCTCTTAATAACATTAATAAGATTTTTTTAAGCCCAATATTCTGCTGGAGACCCTCTTTGGCTCACGCTCACATTAAACTGCTAGTTGGTTTGGCTGTAGGAGATTGGATTTGAAGCTCTCTTGCTTCGAAAATGGAAAAAATACTTTTTGTCCTTTATCCAGTGTTGCTGTAATGGTACCAAATTCATTCTGCTCCACTGTAAAGCATCGCTTCTTTCTCCCCTAAGATCTTACAATTTTCTGCTTTTCTTTGGTGTTCTTAAATTTCACTCTTACATGTCAGCGTGTACGGGGGGCTTGTTCATTTTTTTCCTCTTATCTTTTTTCCTTTTACCTAAAATCTATGAATTCTTTTAATCTGAGGTCTTATATATCCTTCTTTTATTCCAAAGAAAATATTCTTTCATGTCTTCGAACATTTTCTCGCTTCTAATGATTTTTCTATATTCTTAAACTGAGGTAAACATAAATTGGTTGATTGTGTTTCTCAAGATTTCTACATCCTTATGATTTCCCATCTACCAACTGTATCAGTTACTTGCAAGAGGGATGCTGCGATCTCACACTGTAATTACAGATTTGTTTATTTCCTTTTTCAGTTCTATCAGTTTTCGTTTCATGTTATTTTCAAACTCTCTTGTTAGGTATATATACCTTTAAGATTATGTCTTCTTGATAAATTTATCCCTTTATCATTATGCAATATATCTCTTTATTCCTGGAAATATTCCTTGTTGTACAGTCAACCATGCCTGATATTAATATAGCCACTCTAGCTGCTTTTGATTAATATTTGCATGGAGTATGTTTTTCCAGCTTTTGACTTTTAATCAGTCTCTGTCACTACATGTTAAGTTGGTTACTTGTAGAGAGAGCATAGGTAGGCCTTGCTTTGTTATCCTGTTATCTTAACTGACAATCTGTGTCTTTCAATTAGCATGTCTAGACTATTAAATTTGATGTATTAATATACTTGCACTAAAATTTTTCATCTTGTTATTTTTTTCTGTTTGTCTGGTTAAGCTCATTTGAATAACAGGCCAACAGGGAGTTGAGATGTAGCAAGTGTTTGCTGAAGACTTAAAACCTATATATGACATATGTTTATCCTAATAAATAAAGCTCTTTAACTTTGCCAGTAAAAACGTAATAAAAATGTTTCTCAGGGGGAAAAAAAAGGTTTTCCTCTTTTCCTGCATCCTTTTTTATTGAGTTTTTAAATGATTTCAATTATCTCCAACATTAACTTATTACTTTTATCTTAATGCACTTTTAATGACTGTCTTAGGGTGTACAATATACGCCTTCATTTAAGAAGCCTAATTAACGTGCACAGCGCTTCCTCTGCTGCGCTGCCCCTATGCGCATGGGCAGGGCGGTGTCAATCGGCCTAGGAGGTTAGCTAGGTGGGAGGGACGCCCTTCGCAGCTTCCTGCATCCTAAGCGGCAACTGAAGTCTCTCTATTCACGTTTAGTCTTCTGTGCCTCTCAAAGGCCTGTTGACATATTTACGTCCCCTGCTGATCGCATCCCTTCCCTCTTGTATTTCCCACCTCTGTATCCACGCACGATGCCTTCTGGGATGCTCCTTGGACGGATTTTCTTTGTTACTATTTCACTGTCTCACTACAGCCATTATGTACTCACCTTCTCCATTGAATACTTTCTTTCAATTCCTATTTTTTTAGGCCAGTGTTTCTGTTTGGTTCTTCTTCTGAATTTGCTTCGTAACACCAACTTCCTTCCTTATTTCTTGAGGGTAGTTATTTCACGCATTTCAATTTCTTGTTAATATGAATCCACTTCCCTATCCGAATTCCTGCTCTTTTCCAGAGATTTCAAGATATTCCTCTTTCACTGAAAACTCACCTATGGAGTATGACAGGTGTGGGAAGAAAAGACGAGGATCCACTTGGAGCCCCACCCACCTGTAGGGCTCCTTGACACAGCTGGCTCTGGTCTTCCAGCCTTAAAAGCAATGACAGGCAGTTCTCTGCCTCCAGAGCAAGGGTAGGAAACAGAAGAGTCCAACCTGAAGCCTTCATCTCACCCTGTCATCTACTGCGCCACTCCCATCCCAGGCTTCGATCTCACCCGCAGTGGGCACACCTGCCCTTCCCAAATGAATACACGCCAGGCTCACAGTACATTCTCAGATCTACCTACCACCTTTCACTCTGTTGGCATCTCAGGAGATGAATTCAGGAAAAAGAAATCAGCTGCCCTTGTTATTTCACCATCTGTGAAATATTCTGTAGTAACAACAAGAAAAGATACTTTTGTTGAATGTCAAAAAAATCCTTCAGAGTATACTTTTCACATAAAAAAAATAGCTGTTGGCTCACTTTAGCGCCCAAATGCCAGATTCCACAGAAAAATGGGTCACAAATGGAGCTTTAAAATCCAGCCCCGGCAGTAATTCAGTGATTTTAATAAAATTATTTGAAGAAAGGCAACCTGCTGACGAAAACAAATTTCTATCCCTTCACAATATACCAAAAGACTAAAACACCAAACTGGATTCCCAGTCATGTGAATGTTTGGTAGCTTTACGGTTAATGATGGGAGGCTTTATGAACAAAATTAACTGGTAGCGGTTTAGAACGTTCATGCCGATTAGAGGTGGTAATCTAATGAGTGAATGACAATATATTCTTAGGAAATACTCTAGTGCTTTCTTCTACATTAAAATTTTAGTTTCTTATATGCTTTTCCCAAGTTTTTCAAATACAACTAGCAAGTCAGCTATTTGACTCCCCTTTTGCCTTAAAAGAAGCTTATTTCGTATATGAAAATATATAAAATCAAACCCATACAAGTCAATGTTCCTTTTATTGACAATTTATTCTGAGTTGAATCCTCTCTCTCAAAAAGAGCAGCATGAAAACATGTTCCCGTGCATTCAAGATTCAAAATGGCAGCTCAGTGTACGTACTATCCTTTGGGAAATAGTAATTTCCTAAAAAATGTAAATACTCATAGTAGGTAATTATAGTTCCAGAATATTATATTTATATTCCTAAAATGTTCCATTACAAGAATTTCCAAAATAATTGCTATATGTAATTGTAGGGAAAGCAAAATATTTTTAAGTTTAGGTTTAAGAGGAAATGATGAAATTGAGATCTTTTCCCCACCACATGTTACAGCATCATGCCCCTAAAGTTTACAAAAGCCGGTGAAGCCCGCATCCCTCTCACTTAAAGTTCAGTCATTCAGGACCTTGAAATTAGACTATCTGGTGAGAAAACAATTCCAGGTTGTTTTACAAGTTGATTAGTTATATGTGCATTAAAATTTTAAACTTGACTATTTATACTAACAAATAAGTGATCCGATAAAGCATGATGTAAAAATCGTACTTACATAAACATGGATTTGATCCTTTCAAAAGGAAGCCCTAGATTCGTGGCCATGACCCCAGCTGTGGTGCTGTGAAGCGTCATCTACTTTACCAAAACACTGTGAACTAAAGAACCAGAAAGCAGCCTTTATAAACTAATCTAATCTAATTTTTGGCAAATGATCACCTCTAAACTGGTTTCTACATTTGTAAGATTGAATTTTTTAATCACCATATTTTATTTAAACCAGAATCTATCGACTTTTAGAACCAGAGTCTATGATGCGAAGTAAATTAACCCCTGAGGTCCATACCTTCAGGCACACATGAATTATGAGACTAGAAATAAACTTCAAAGTTCATATCATTCAATGCCCTTGGTCTTTTCTCAGTCAGGACTGTGAAGATCAAGAGAGGTCTACTTGTCGATTTTTTACTCAAGTGCGTCTAATTCAGATGGATCATCATTTTCATGGTCAGAAACTTTTCAAAGTAACTCCATAAATATTTCAAGTGAAAATTTATATAATGAACAAAAACTATGCAATTGAAGCTGAAATATACTGTTATTTTATTTCTACATTTAATTATTGGGCAATTGCTTTAATAAATGTAGAATAATGTTGTGATATAAAAAGAAAGCTCATTTGCTTAGGAAAAATGAGAATATACAGTTTTTTAAACACTTAATCTATAATTCCATTGTTAAAATCATGATTAAAACTTTGATCTGTACATTTCTAAATTAGACCATATAAAAAATTAAGAACTTTGAATTAAGAACTGGGATATAGGTATAAAGGGACAACTTGAAATAAAAATTGTACCAAAATGTACATATCATGTTTTACCCTGCTTGCATCACTTAGATGAGATTATGAACATATTCCACGTTTCAATATATTTGTCTACATATCATTCAATGGCTGTAGACCATTTAATGCATTTGCCATAATTTAACCAAGTCCTCTATTATTGGCCATTTAGAGATATTTCATGTTTATTCATTATGAAGAATTTTGTATTATACATTCTATCTCTAAATATTTGTCTATATATTTAGTAATTCATTTAGGATGATTTTGAACTAAAGGAATTGCTAGGTCAAAGGTTATTTTTTAATCTAATACAGAAAAAATTTCTGAGAAGGGTGGAAATGAGATAGCCCCAGTTTGAGTGTATCATAGGAAATAGCATGCTAGTTTTTGTTTGGAGAGTTTTGATTTAATTTCACTACTACGAAGTAGAGAAAAGTCATTTCAGTGCACACCGTGTTTTATTCCTTTAGTTGTTATTTTTTCCTTACAAAGAAATCAACCCTTGATGAGAGCAAGAGAACAACGCAAAATGAAACCCGTTTGATGTGATGTATTTTTAAGCCCTTTAAACACTGCATCTCTGAGTTATCTGACAAGAACTGAAATGATATTAAAATTGGGAATATGTCTTTGCAAGGACAATCAGCCCTAAGAACTGATGTCTCCCTAGCTACTGTCGCTTTAACCTTTATACCCTCCCCTCCTTCTACCATTTCCCATCAGTTTCCACGCAGATCAGAGAAGGACAGAAAGGGCATTAAGCCTTTACGCACAGGTACACAACTTATAAATTAAACCATCTGCCTTTGCTGTTTTCTTCAGCATGTTTTCATAGGTGGGGTGAAAAGGAGGAACCTATGGAGAGAAAAATTTTTTAATTTTACACTGATTCACTATACTCAGGAGCTTGCAAACTTTTTCTAAGGAGCCAGAGAGTAAATGGTTTCAGCTTTGTAGTCCGTAAGGTCTCTGTCGCAGCGATTAAACTCTGCCGCAGCTACAGACAAGATGTAAACAAATTGGTGAAGCTCTGTTCTAATAAAACTTTATAAACAAAAACGGGGGCATTCTATTTAGCCCAGCAGCTGTGGTTGATTGTAGCTGCACTGAACTTTCTGTCCATTTCAAACTTCCCAAACACTTCATCACAAGAGTTTCTGTTTGACAAGCAATCAACACTTGCATTTCCCATGTTATTTTCTGGAATAACTCTGCAGCTTTATTTATAGGAAGAGAAAACTCTTTTTCTTTCCAATAATGCCCATGAGAGTTCTCTGCAGTCTCTACTCACCTCATATAGAGCTGGTCAGTGTTTATTCACATGCAAAGCCTTTACCAAACCAATGCTTTTATGGAATCTGTAACCTCTAGTTTTGCAGGGCGGCCCCTCCCTCTCCCATCTGATAGCCCCTAAATCTCTAGATTGGCTCAACCCGTAGAGTCAGTGAGGTTTCCACTCTGGTCCAACTGGAAGGAAGGCAGGGTCTGTCCAAGCACACCACATGTCTGCCCTTTCCAGACTCAACAATGATACCCTTTGTTGCTCTAAGGCAATTATTCATGTGTGGTAGAGAACATACCTCATATTTTTCTAGACCTACCAGAAATGTGTCAAGACTAATTTTGCTCTTATTAGTGTAACATATCTGGCTAGTTTATACCACAGACTTTTTTACTTTACCCAGAACAAGACATTTACATAGCTTTGCACCCTTTGGCTGTTTATCAAATGCTCAATACTGTTATTGAGAACATTGAAGACTTTTGCCATGAAATGCATAACAAATGGATGGATATGCTCCCAAAAGCCCGATTTCAAACATCTTGTAAATAATAAAATCCAAACTAAGTTTATATTAAGGAAATGATGAGTCAAATAAATATCTGGCCTAACTTAAATCTTCTACAATGTTTGACAGCAAATAGAAACTGAATGAAAATAGAATCCTGTTGTAATTTATGTTAGCAAATTTCCTGACATTTGATTTTACCTACATACTAGGAAACTGCATGTATTCTACGATACAAAGATTTAAACATTTTCTTCAATTACTTCGATGTTTCCAACTACTCACTTTCTACTCATGTTTTACATGAGTATGTAGCATGTTTGAGCATCTCCTGCATTTAAAAAAAATCACTAATATGCTCCCATGAGAGCCTCTCTTCCTCAATGACTAAGCATCTCATGAACATTCTCTACCTGAATCCCGGTTCCTTTGTGTCCCCCACCACCCAGCTTTCTGACCTGCCATGCCACTGAAACCACTGCATTCATTTCTGACAAGTCAATTTCTTTTCAATGGATCTACTGGAGACTTTTCACCACTGGACCACTCCTCCCTTGAAACGCTTTCTTCCATTGGCTTCCATAATTCTACCCTCTTTTCCTCTCAGGTATTTTTAAGGTCCTCTTCTGCTGCTTGCCCTTTAAATATGAAATATTTCCTCAAGGTTTAATCCCAGGCCACCTGTCTCCTTGCCCAACACTGGCACCATGGGTGACTTTATCAGCCTCCATGGTTGTAAATCTCTCATCTTTGTGCCAGATTTCTCTGTGGAGCCTCAGACTCGCATGCACACTGCCTATTGGATGCCGCCACCGTGATGGCTTCGGGGCAGTTTAAGCTCGGTATACCCAAACCTCATCTTCACCTCTCCTCTCAACAGCTTCTCCTTGGATGGTCCCTATAGCCCAAGCCAGAAGCCTCAGAGGTGCCCGACTCCTCTCTCCACTCTCACATTTGGTCAAAATCTGATCTTGCTGGACCTACCGCCTAATAATTTCTCAGATTTTCCTCTTCTTCCCCATAGCTTCACTCTGTCTTATTCCAAGTTACCCAAGCCACTTGCCTGGGTTACTGAAACTGTCCTATAAGTTGTTTACCCCATTCTTGCCCCAGGTCATTCTCCATAAGGAAGTCCGAGGGCTGAAACGTGTCACTGTGATTCTCAGAGTCCTTGTTTATAACGTGTTAATGGCTTCCGATGCTCTTCAGAGCTGCTGGTTCCCACTCTCCTTCCTAACAGTCCAGCCTCCTTTTTTGCTACTCAGCTCACACACCAAGTACCATCTCTGTTGCACCATATTACAAGCATCACAATATAATTCTTTAGCATCTCTCACCTCTTCCAGAAACATCCTTGGTTATCTGCATTGCCTGGTTAGCCTCTGTTCATCTTTTAGGTTTCAGCTTATATATCACTTACACCAGAAATTCTTTTCTGACCTAATCCCATCCCTCAGACTGACATCCCTGCCAGGCCCTTCCATGACATTATTTTCTCTAAAATTATATTGCACTTTAAGTTATTACCTGTGTGATTTTTCCCCCCTTTCCATGTGGTCAGAGAACTATCTTGTTCATGCTCTGTGAATAAAAAATAATGGATGGATAAACTTATGTGGTCCATGTCCTCAAAAGGTTAATAGTTTAATAGAAAAGACAGATATTATGCAAATAAACAGGTTGCATAAATAATGACACTGGATTGAGAAAAGGTCTATCAAGCCACACTGAGGGCTTTGAGACGTGAGCCCTAGAACCCATTGAAGGGTTTAATCAGGGGAGTGGTATGACATACACCACTGAACATTTTTAAAAATAACTCTTTCTGCTACATGGGGAAAAAAAAAAGGGAAACAATAATGGAAATGAAACCACCAGATCAAAGGCTGTTGTTGCATTACTCTAGTCGGTAACAATGGAACAGAGAGATATTTCGGAATAGGGAGAGATTTACCTAATATTTTAACTGCTATAACTTGGAATAGAAATTGCTCAGGTTAAAACTAGGTGAGGATCTTAATTTATAGCTCAAAATAAAGAAATGTATAGCTTGGGAAATCTCTATATTCCTGATAAGGTCAAGTTTGGAGTAGTTATTTCCATTCCAAGTTTCCTTGTTCCTAGAACCCAAAGTTCTGTCTTTCAAGCTAGAAACAAAGGTACAATTTATTCCTGCTTATTTTCCATTTCCTCTCACATAGGATCAAATGTGTTGGTGTTTCTGGAAAAGCCCCATAGAGGGAGCAGCCCTCTCTGGTCACCCAGGTAGACCTCAGAGTCACAGCATCCCAGGGACTGAGCATAATGTCTGATGACTCCCAGAAAACACATGTTGCAGAAGATAAACAATTGTTTTCTGTATTATCTCTGTAGCAAAATATTCATTTAAGAATTGAGAGGGAAAGAGACCTGAGGTCTGTGATCATCAACATAATCCCTTGGAGGGAGAAAAGAAGAGTAAGAAGCAGAAGAGAAGATAGGAAGCAAATAAATTATTTTCATTTGTACCATGTATTGTTTCTGCCCGCCATGAAAAGGAAGAGGGGCAGACAAGCTCTTGGAACACAGATGCCTGAGGAGGACAGGTACCCACAGCTTTCACATCAGCCATTACAAATTATGAGCGCATTTTCAATACCTTTGTGCCCTAGGAAAAGAACACGAGCTACTTTTGTGCACAGATGCAGCTCTACTAAAGACAATATTCCTACCCTCTCACCATGTAGCTATGTCACATACAAATGGCCAATTTCTAATTAACTTGCACAACGCTGAGGTCAATGAATCTCGAAGTATTTCCCTGATGCACATTTTCTTCCTGGTTATATGGCATGTCTAAAGTAACTCCCATGACCCAGAATTATAGTATGGTTGAAAACACTTGAGGATTTGGACAATTAACTGCCTTTCTGTTCAGTATCAATTAAGGCAACTAGGATTGCGTAACTCTCTTCACCAGGGTGGTGGCCCAGAGTGGTCACCTGGGGGTAACTGCAGATGAATAACTGACTAGATCATTTAAAGATGGTATCGCATTAGGAAATTCATTCCTAACATCAGAGCCTTTGTGCCACAGAAGCATTCTAGACATACTCCTTGCACCTCCTTGGGAGTTCAAGTTCACTTAGATGAGAATCCTTCCCACTTCTCCCCTGAGATCCTCTTTCAATCAATAAATGGACTGAACTTCGTCCACCCTTTGTACTATGCACCTGCTCCTCCGAACCACCACCACAACCCAGTTTCCAGACAAGGATAAAATTACAAATGAACCCCTTCCACCCCGACTTAATGGGCAGCTCTTCTTCATTTACACTGTGTGCATCGGAAAGTTTTCTGTCCTAAATATCCAGTATTCCGAGTGGTGGTTGGCTTAGTGTTTTGCTTTCTCCCTTTAATGAGGTTGTTCAGCCTGAGATATTTATCCCCCTTTCTCTTCTCTTCTCTCTCTTTCTCTTCTAAATCACAGGGAGGCCGCAAACCCATCCGACTTCCAAGCTGTCATCCTAACCTACATGGTGGATGAGCAAGAAGTAGCAATGCTCCTCGGGTTCAGAGCATTTTTTTACCCAGTATCCTACATGGGGCACTCATTGATGAGTAGAAATGATCAGATTCTCACTTCATGAGCAATATGGCTAGGAAAATTATAGTGTCAATTCCTAATTATATGTAGGCAGGAGCTCATTTTAGACGGTGGGATTTCTTTATTGTTTATGTAAACATCTTGGAGAGATCACTTTGATTTGATAATTAAACATTTTAGCTGAGCTCTTCAAAACAAATAAGTAAATGACTACATAGATACCAGAGAACCTCACCAAATGACGCTGTCATTCACACCCTGGTGTCTGAGCTTTGTCCTTGTCTCTGGTTATAAATTTCCTCAAACTCTATTTATTTGCCAGAATGATAAAGTCAACAGAGCATTCCTGTAAGGAATGTAATTTTGCAACTCATTCATGGGATTAAAACTGTTGATTAAAAAAGCTTGTTGTGATCTTTGTAAGTCCTTTTGTGCCTTGTTATTATAGATACCCAGGAAATATTTATCCAACAGTTCTTGTGCTTTAGGAATGATTCCATGTCAGGTTTGAATATGTCAAAATGCTTAATAGAATGTGTATAATCTTATAATTAGCAAACAACCTGTATCAACAGTATCTTTTCCACCTTTAACTGTATCCATAATTCCTGCATCACCCAGATCCAAGCTTAAGTCACCCAGACTCCCGGAGGAACAAACAGTGTTGACTCAAACCCCCAATAGCATAGCCTCAAAGGCCAAGGTCTTTGTCAAAACCTATGAATTCTCGAGGGCTTATCGATCTAGGCATTTTATCAATAAAGCTGGATTTTTTTCCTTAGACGAATTCTTGTATCAGCTACTAAGAATACATTTTGTTCCTGAGATCTTTCAGACAACTCCATTAATCATAAGCTGCTCTGTGCCCCTTTGACGATCCAATAAAGGCTTAGAGTCCTAGTAAAACATTTTATATAGATCGGAATCCACCCTCCCAAATACTCACATCCCAGAGGGAGGAAGCAAAGTTTCATTTGCTCCATTTCCTAGTTCTTTCCTCTAGTTTAGGATCAGACTGGGGGGCAAATGATTTTTCCACAGCCAGAACTTGCACAGCAAATGCCTGCAGCGTGGACTCCTATAGTTTAAGAGAATGCACAAAAATGACCCGTGCGTACAGCCCCCACAAAGAGGGAAGGAGTTTGGGGCAGGATGTCCATCCTGGTTTCTGCCATGACATAGAAACTGGGCTTCCCAGCTCTGCAGCTCAGAAAATACACAAATGCAGCAGCGCAATGGAGGACAGCCTCCCTGCATCCCTCAGGGACGCCATGCTGCCACTTGGAGCCACTGCTTTAGCCGTCTCCTCCTCCTAGAGCGTTCTTCCCTGGGATGGTCACAGCTCAGTCTTTCACCCCATCAATTCTTACTCAAATGACGCCTTCTCGATGAGACCCACCGTGCTTACGTCCCGCCCCCTTGCAGTCCCAATCTCCCTCACTCTGTCCCCTTCTCTTCTGTTTCCATACTGTTAAGCAAATTACTCATTCATTCCGGGGATGGTTTATCGATGAACCCCCACTAGCATGAGAGCTCCTGAAGATGGGGATCTGTTATCCACACGCACCACTCTCTCCGCTTCCTCTTTTCACTCACCTATCTCCCCCTTCAGCCAGGACTTTCTGGCCTCGCTTTTCCCACTCTCTTCTATCACCCATCTTGTTCCTCCCTGGCATGAGGGCCAGTGTCTTCAGCCCTCCACTTTGTCTGGCTCATTGGCACCCCTATGACTTGACCACCTAACCATTCCACCGGATACATGAAGCATCAACTCTGAACCGCCTTCATTAGAGTCCCAGACACCTTCTATTCCCTAATTGTCAGTTCTGCCACCCCCAGCCCTGGGAGACCTCCTTTCCACTATGCTACCCTCTGCCCCCAAACCTTAAACCGTAAATCACTGGAGAGGCGCCAGGACATTCTCTGCCTCTATGCACCCGCCTGCTGTGAACTGGGCCCTCGGAGCGGCTCGCTTTCCTTCATTGCCTCCCTGCTGACTCTCTCCAGACCCTGCGTGGACCTTTCTCCCCAGTCCTCAGCCTCTCGGTCCCACCACCCAATCTGGGTCTGGCCTCCACACGGACCCAGAAGCTGGATCAGCCACCTTTGTCCCCTCAAGTCACCCTGTGCCGCAGACCTCCACCTCCCTGTATTTCCGGTTCCTGCTCTCCCTTCACTCCCTTTCAGCGGGTAGGACGCCCTCCTGCCAGAGTCACCCCTTCTATCTGTGCTCACGGGGGTCTGCCTTTCCCACCTCTCTGGGAACCTCATTCCTTCAGACAAGTCATCTTCCCCAAATCTTTACTTTCTTCTTCTTCCCCTCTGCCCTGATCCCACAGCCCTTCTCTCCTACTCTGCTAAATCTTCCAACTGTGCTCCGGTTTTCTCCCCTTTTGTGCTCATTGCCTCATAAATAATTCACTCCTCAAGCTCTTACCCACCACCCTTTGTTTAAGTCTTTCAGTATGAAGGTTCTGTTGCCAAATCCTGTGGTTATTTCTCAATCTCCTTGATGTCTGTGGCGTTTGCCATTCTTTAGTCCACCCCTTTCAGCCTGGCCTCGTCCTCCAGCCACAGGGCGGGTCCCATTCTCTCCCGCCTCCCACACCATGCGTCAAGATGTACAGTGACGTGGAATCACTGGCCTCTCTGTTCTGTGCCAGCTTTTCCTTGAGACTTTTCTTGTCCTGGCTGAAGTACCACCTTTCGGGGTCTGACTCTTCCAGACCCTGTTTTGCGGCTCCCAGTTTTCTGGGGCCCTTTCAGGATGAGCACCAGGCACCGGCGTGTTCACGTAACCACAGAGGAGGCTTTGATCGTAGGGGTCTTAAACATTCTCAAAGCTTCTGAATCTATTCCTCTAAGCATCCCGCTCTCCGGAGCTCGTCAAAGATCATAACAACAGCCGAGCTGAAGGGGAGGCCAGGTTCCCACCCAAAAGGGGAAAGGGTGAGTCCCGCTGTCAGCGGAATTCAGGACGGGAACTCAGCATTCCTAGTGCGCCCCGTGTGGCTGGTGGGTGCAAAGCGGCTGCCCAAGTGAAAGGGATTTATTGTCTCTCCCCACTTCTATAACTAACATATTGTGGCATTTGGAGGATTGTTAAAGGTCTCTGACCCTTCCCCTACCTCTCCACTAAGAAATATTCACCCGGTGGCCTCTAAAGTCCCTTCCAACACTAATTTTCCATTGATTTATGATTCTTTGGCCCCTGCAGCAGGATATCACCACAGGATCACACTTAACTATGAGAAGCCAAATAATGCACTTTTGTTTTTTGGGAAATGTCAGTTCCTCCTTAGGATTCTCCTGCCCTGGTCAATGGCACGAGCATTCTCTCAGGTGCTGACTGTTCGAGACCCAGCTTCATACTGCCCCAGACTGACCAGCCCACGGTCTCCTGATGTCCCTTCAGGCTGAGCACCTGCCCTCAGGGAGGCTTTGATCCTCCCCGGAAAGAGGCTTGTTGAGCACAATTTCCACCCTAGCAGAAGTCGATCCTGAGAGCCCCGCCTGCCTGGCCCGCCACCCCCAGTCCCCAGGCGCCTCAGAGGCAGTCCTGACACACCTTGTCCAGTGCCCCTCGCTGGTCGCCTCTGGCCTTTTCTTCGCCTTTTCTCTTCTTGTTGTTCAAGCCCGAGGAGACACAGGACAGCTCACTCAGCCATGCCCAGAGGCAGACGACAGCAGGGAGACTGCTCTCTGACACCAGCGGCTGGGCGCTCCAGCCCTGGACCCTACTGCAGCCCTCCTTGGGTCCGGCCTCCCCGCAGGCTGTCTCACTGCAGGGGAACTGCTGCCCTGTGGGATGAACTTGGACCAGGAAGAGAGGAGAGAGGGGCTGGCAGATAAAATCAACTTCATTGTCCCCTGCCCCCATGAGATAGTTGCAGGTCAGTGATTCGATAGCTCCTTTCTAGCAAGTCCCATGTGGCTGAGCATACCTGTGGCCACCCCTTTCGGTTTTCCTCCCTCCTGTGTACCTTTCTATTTTCCCTACTCTGAGAATGCACACCCAGATAAAGTGGGCACAGTTTTGCCTCAGGTCTCTACTTTCTAGGAAAACCAGGCTGGACAGGTACCCAGTAAGCCTCGATCCCTCTCTCAGCCTTACCTAGTCAGTCAATTACTCATCACCAAGTTCTGGGTACTTTGCTTTATAATGTCATTCTCATTTATTCCTTCCTTTGCCCTCCAGAGTCACCGCCTGAGTTCCCGCCCTTAGCCACCTATATTGTAATATTACCAAACTCGTAGTAGTCAGAGTTCTCGAGAGAAACAGAACCATAGGGTACGTAGTTCCAGTGGGAAGGCTGAACAGCTCAAGACCCAAGAGGAGCTGAAATTTCAGCTGGAGTATGAAGGCAGGAAAAACCAGCGTCTCATCGGAAGGGAGTCAGGTTGGAGGAAGTTCCCTCTTACTCACACAAGAGTCTGCTTTTGTGTTCTATTCAGCAGACTGGATGAAGCCCACCCATGTTCAGGAGAACATCTGCTGATTCAAAGGTTAATCTCATTCAGAAACATCCTCACAGACACACCCACAATAATGTTTGATCAGATGTCTGGGCATCCCATGGTCCAGTCAAGTTCACACATGGAGTTGACCATCACACTCATGTTTCCCCTTCTGTCTTGGGTCCGGCACACTGTGGCTAGTTTGTCTTCTCAGAAATTCCATCTCCATCCTCCCAATGGACTTTAACAACACCTCACAATTTTTAGTATAATGCCCGAATACCTTTCCCTGGGATAAAAGATGCTTCATACTATTTCTCCAACTAATTGATACAACCCAGCCCCCCATCATTCTTGCACATTTATTCTCCCAGAGACACTCACTGAATACTCACTTTTATCCATGAACAAACCGCATCTCTCCATCGCTGTACACATCAGCCTTTCTTCTTGATGTTCCTCCCTAGGGCCTGCCTTATTTATTCTCCTAGAGAATGTAAGCGCCATGAGGACAGAGACCTCACCTGTCCCGTGCCCCCTTACGCAGAGCCAAGCATTAGCGGTGCACAGGGTAATGAGCACACACTCTGCCTTGAAATGTTGCGCAGACCAAAAGCAGGGAGAAATAAGCCACGGGACGATGTAACTGTGGCACAGAGCTGATCTCCTTATGCCGGAATGGGGTAGACCCAGGCACTCTGACAAGGCTCCTCACATACACACAAAAAGTGCTCATCTGACTGGACGAATTTCTCTTTCCCTGTGAGCTGAGAGGAGGCTCTCTGGAGGAAGCAAGGAGGCCTAATGGACCTTCAACCTCACTCCTGTTCTTGGCCACATGCCTCCTTATCCTGCATGTTTGCTGATAAGGTAGTGTTTGAAGTGAAGGAAAGCTAAGCTAAGTCTGAGTACTCATTCACCAGTCCCCGTCCTGCAGCAGACTATGTGTTCTGCAATATTTCCAATAAGTGACAAATAAGTATTTGTTAAATGAAGGAAGAAAAGTGAATGAATGGGGCCCTTATCTTCTCTGAAGGAGCAATTGAAATCCAGCCTCATTCATGAAAGCCTTCCCAACTGCCTTTTCACTGTAGACCAGAATGAGTCCCCCTACATTCCTGGCGGTTTTGTGTGTGGCCCTTATTTGGTCCTTAATCATTTCTGGGGGTACATGTCTTGCCTATGCAACCATAAAACAAGCTCTTTGAAGACAAAGCCATGTTTTATGCCTCTGTTTCCCCAGAGTTGACACAATGTTTGTGCAAAATAAATATTCACATGTCTTCCTCCCTTCCTTTCAACTAATGCCATGTAGTAGCGCTGGGGGTCAGGAACAGTAGAGAGATGATGCCTATGTGAACTCCATTTCTGAACTTCTATAAGCCAAGCAAATTTGGTTTATTATTATTATTTTAGGCCTTACAGAATTACATGTAATATTTGTAAGTAAGTTTGTCAAAGAAGGCTGGTTGAATGATAAAGGACAGAAAAAAGGACGATGCTAAGAAATGCTGATTCCTTTCAGAGCATCTGAGAAGAGGTTATTACAGAGAGAAATACAGCACAAACTTAACCACAAGCAAGCAAGGAAGTTATGGATTATTTTAATTCTTCTTTAAACATTATAACTGGCTTTACAGTTAACATGCCTACAATTGAACAAGCATTTCTTTCACAGTCAAAAAGATGTCAAATGTTATCTTCAAAAGAGAAAAGCACTGAAATGGGTTTCTACTATGTGACTTTAATCATAATAGGCCTTTCGGGTGGAAGCTACTCTGCAGATCTACTTTAAAACTATGAAAGAATGAAGGAATTGGGATTCTTGGTTTCTAGTCCCAGCATTACTACACTGAAGTCAACATCTTGAGGCCATGATGTTTTCTTATTTGAAAAGAACAATTCAGTTTTATTTTAATTCTTAAGGATGATGTGATAAGGCCCCCAAGGCCTGCTATGACTGTATTCTTTACCCTCAGGTCCTATTCGTTCTAAATTATTGGATTTGATTTTGAAAGTAAGAATCTGGAGATATAATTCAGAAATTTTCTGATTAGAGTCACTCTCCTAGAGCAATGTGGAATAATTAGTTGTCATCATTTCCTAGCATCATCCTATTTGGAGGTGAGTATTGTATTTAATATTGAAATGCATGAGTGAGTTTTAACAGCAATATTGTCTCAGTCAAAAAGGTTTTCCAGTGTTCTTGCTAATGATACCATCCCAGACCTCGGAATTAGTATTAGACTGTGTAAGCCCTCAGCAGCCTGGAAGCGAATTGATGAGCCATGACCTGCAGCAAACAGCTGGTGCTAATAAGACACCATTTCCTTGGAGTTGTACATAATGAAGCGACAGATGGTGAGGATGAGCTAGAATTAAAAATGGACGAGGAAAATACGGTTCACAGCTTGCACAAAAGCGATGCTAGAGATGTTCTAATCCAGTTCTCTACCGTGTCCTGGATGAAGTCTCAAAGCTCCTATCAAACTTGTAGGGACTTCAAAATTATGGAACTAAATGCTTGTCCTTAAGGGACCGTAGCATGAGAATGATTAACTGGAATTGCTCATGACAGCGAAATAGAAAGTCAATATTTATAATTCCACCAGTGTGATAGACAGAATAATAGCCTCCCAAAGATGTCCACATCGTAACCCCGGGGGCCTGTGGCTGTTATGTTGCATGCGAGGGGTAATTAGGGTTGCAGATGGAATTGCGGTTGCTCCTATGCTGACCTTGAGATAGGAGACTCTCCTAAATTATCTGGGTGGGCCCGAGGCAAATATGAGGGTCCTTAAAAGGGAAAGAGGGTGTCAGAACAGTGAGTGTCAGAGTGATGTGATATGAAGCAGATTTGCTGGCTTTGAAGGAGCCAAGGAACACAGACGGCCTCCAGAACCTGGGAAAGAAAATGAATTCTCTCCAAAGCTTCCAGAAAGGAGCACAGCCCTACTAGCACATTGATTTCAGCCCCATGGAGACCTGTCTTGACTCAGACCTCTGGAACTGTAAGATAAAAACTGGTGATGTTTAACTCACTCAGTTTGTGTTAACTTGTTAGAGCAACTATAGGAAACAAATACGGTCAGCAAATATTTAAAGTTCCTGAGTCCTTTTGCTTGAAGGTATCCTTTTTATTCACTGCTACAGTCCAGTGTAACTCAAGTTGACGTACTCATCTGCAAACGTCATCACGTTTGGTCAAGGACAGGAATCATTATGTATATGTGTTTTTGGAGCCTTAACGACTAATGCACATCCTGGCTCATAGAAGTTAAATAAACTGGTAGTCTTTTGAATAAGGTCACCTGGCAACCCCATGCTATGGTTCAGCTGCCAGTCAGGGACCAGTCAGCCCCGTCCTGACAGTACTTGGGAATCTGTACAGGAGAATTTCATTATAGTAATTCATCTCCAGCATTTCTCTCTGGTTTTCACACTAATCATAAAGTTTTAGATATGGACAACGCTAACTTGCGTCCGCTGCCCTCGTGTTAAATGAGGGCGCTGAGGCATGGATGGGTGACTTAGGCTATTCCTCGGGCGATGGAGCACTGGACCTGGAATCAACCTTCTTTCTAAAACAAAATGCTGATTCTGTGTATTCAAATGTGTCCTGATTGGCAGAAGAGAACACTAACAATATTCAGTGACCTAATGAATTTTAATAAAAGCACATTTTCATCAAAAAGGAGAGGCTGTTTTGGGGGGGATGCTTTTGGGGGAGAGGTGGGCTCTTATGAATGGGACACAGCAAAGTGCCACTTACCTGGAGTAATTATTTATACAGAAAACTAGTGAAAATATATATATTATATGTAATTTGCTTATAGGTAGCCGATCATCTCTCGGGCAATTTGGTTTCAAGAATATTTACTTCCAAAACTAAACCATTATGCTACTTTTTCTGGTTCAATCTTCAAGCTGTAGAAACAGAAATCACCTTCAAACATCAGCCTGTTTGCCAGTGAACTACCTGATGGACAACAGGCGACTAAACTTACCATCAGAAAATGCATCTACGAGGAAGTGGGTCCTGCCACTGTGACCATCAAATAGAACGTTCTTGCACTGTATTGGGTATTTGTAGTCAAACGCGAATTCAGTTTTCTGTTCTTAGGTTGGGTCAGGAAAAATAAAACACATTCACTAGCTGTTTTGTGAGGTCCAAGATTCCTTTCTAAAAAATAGCATAGAAGTGTGCAGCTGGTCTTAAAATGTCATCATCAACCTGAAATGTATAGACGTTTTCTCCTTTCTTTCCCTCACATCTTCTTGGAGGCTTTCTCTCCTCTGCTGGCTGTATTGCCTCTTCTCTTTTCTACCTTTGTCTCTTTTTCATTCTTGACAATGTCTGAAGAGGTTGAAATGATGCATGCTGTGTTTTTTCATAGGCAACAAATCTCAAGAAAACAAATTTGATCTAAAACATGGTGACATGGAAGAAGGTAGAAGTTTGGGAAATCATTGTTTTGGTTTATCTGGGTGGAGGTTTTGGTTTTTCATAAAATGTCTAGATTCTTTCTTTCCACTCCTCCACATTTCCACCATCGGAATGTTCTTATTCACATATAGAGAGCTAGTTATCTTATGTAACTTATTTTATTTTGTTTTGTGCTTTAAGGTAATTGTTAACTGGCACCTAGTACTGATGACTTCTCCTTGAAATGTAGTGGGTGATATCTCATGATAATATTTTCATTGCATCTATTCATTACAATAGTTTAATTTATTGAAAAGCAAAGCAAATTCCACCAAGTTTCAGATAGGCAGTAAATACATAATTTGTATAAAAATCTAAGTATTTGGAGCCATCTCATTGGGGGATGAGGCAATCCTCAGTAAGTGAAAATCAGTGTTATGCCTTCGATCACCTAGTCAGACTACACCGATTCGTTATTTTAAACTCTGAGGCCATAAGATTTAAATGAGAAGCTTAGAGGTACAAAATGAGACTAATCTGCATCCCCTTTACTCTCAGGTGGATGGAATGTTAACCACGGAATATTAATCTTAGGCTCTGCTGCTTTCCTGAGGCGGGAACAAGTGTCCCTGGGTTCCCAGAACTGTGGGAATAGGGAGACCGGAGTCCAGTCCCCCAGAACCAAACTCCAGAAGAATAGTATGTGTCATGGTGCCAGCGTGGTCTTATTTAACTTTGGATGTCCCAGTAATCCAGTGAAATCACTCTGAATAATCCTGAAGGCATGTACATCCCACCCTCAGTCATGGGAATAAGTGGCAGAAAACTATTAGCTACACGGCTCCCAAACATTCCAAAATATGGCCTGGCTATTTGAATAATATAAAAACCAAAAGAAATTGGGGCCAAATAGGAAGGTCACCAAGCTGGCATCCTGCCTACAACAAAATTCAAGTTAGGATTTTACGACGACTCTGTGGTTCCAGAATACAGTGCACAGGACACGGGCTTCTTAATTCTTCAATGCAGCTGTGCACAAGAACTCAGGTACACACAGACCTGACTGCATTTGGGGTCTCCCTGCTACTTCTCTAAAATATCAGATGTTTACTCTAGCTATGCTCCTGGCTACTTGGAGACCAGAGAGAATACCACTTATATGCACTGATATACAAATGAGAATCAAGAGGTAGACACCCAGCTCTGCCCCATGGTGAGCTCTGGGGTCAGATTCTCTCTGATCGTGGCCTAAAGCAGGGAGCGTCAGTTTTTTTCTGGAAAAGTCCAGATAGAAAATATTCTTGACTTTGGGGCTGTAAGATATCTATCAAAACTACTTCACTTTGCTGACGTGATATGAAAGCAACCACAGCCAGTAAGTAGATGAATGAGTGTGGTTACATTCCAATTCAACTTTATTTATGGACCTGAAACCTGACTATCGAATAATTTCCATGTGTCATGAAATATTCTTCTTCTTTTGATTTTAACTATTTAAAAATAGAAGAATAATTCTTAGCTCCAAGGCCATTCCAGGCTCCTCCAAACCAGGCAGCAGTCAGATCTGGCCCATTGGCTATCGTTTGCCAACCGCTGGCATAAAGGGACAGTTTGTAGAATATTTGGCAATTATCCTCTGTGCTATAATTCAAATATCTCCAATCGGTGTTTCAACAATTCCAAGTCATTCTAAACCCCCCGTGTGTTCTGAGCTTGCACAGCCACTTGGACGAGGGCCACATCCTTATTTTCTGGGGTGATGGATAATGAGAATCAAGAAGTAACTCTCCAGGCCTGGATGTCTGAGATTTGGTGGAGAAATCCCGCTCTAACTTTGGGGTTTGCTGGTGCGCTGGGACAGGCGGACATGCGCTCCTGCAGAAACATCCTAGGCGCACAGTTTCTGGCTCCAACGGACCCTCCTCCCAAAGAAACCCCCATCTGAAATCTCTGCTTTGTAAATCCTGATCATATATAGTGTGTGAATGATAAGAGAAGAAGAATATAAATTGGGATAGAGCAAAGCTAAAGTTAACATATTATCACTTACCAGTTTCAGAATAAGCCACCAGACCATGGGTTAATCATTTGTAAACATGCTCATTTAAATAACCCTTAAAGATATACAAAATTGTTGACTATTTTGGCAATACTTACATATGTCATGATGCGTTTGGGGAGGAAACTGCCTGGGCGGTATTGATAAGGTATTATTTACTAAGCTGGATGATCTGGTCATGAGTATTCATTGTATTATTTGAAATATATATATGCATATATTTTTTGCATAATTTCTCTTTTAAACAAATGAAAATTTAAGGTGTCAACATTTTGACTTGTTTTAAAAATCATTACAGCATTTTTAAACCGGAGTCTTTTGGCAATGCAATTGGAAATAAAACCGTCCTTGCCTTTAAGTTATACTGCCCATTTTATCTTTCAGACCTGTAGGCAGAGACAAACCTTAGTTTTCCGTTGTGCACTTAACAATCACTACCAAACTAGTTATACTCTCTGATGGGCTCCAAACACGTTGTCAAATGCTTATTGCTTAGTGGATCTATTTTCTACGTTGTTTCGTCCAGTTGATCCTCTCAGAGTCAAGGATATGTGAATCTAAAAGATGAAATAAGCAGAAATTCTCTGCTTGATCACTTCCAGGGCCACACTAGTCCTTCTAACTTTTGTAAGGAAAATGTAAGGAAAAAGGTGGAATTGAGGTACTGTTTCTAGAAGCCAAGGGGTGCCCGTGATGGCCAGCAAGCCACCAGAAGCTCGGAGAGAAGTACGTGGCACGTTCTATCTCACAGCCTGCAGAGAGAAAACTGCCGACACCTTGACCTCGGGCTTCCAGCCTCCAGGACAGAAGGTCCGCACTGTGGTTGTTTATGCCGCCCAGTCTGTGCCTTTGGCTGCGGCAGCCCTAGCAGACGACGGCAGGTGCTGAGACAAAGGCTGTTTGACTGCTTTTATCCCGCGATGTCCTCAGTACGTCTGTGTCACAGCGTGGAACCACAGAGACTAAGAGCTGACAGGGCACATGACTAGCCTAACAACTAACATAACTAACATGGCACTACTAACTGATGGGACACCGGGCTTCTTTAGCCTTGTAATACATCTTCCTTAAATATGTCCTCCTCTATTAGCATCACATCCTGGAGACATAAGAGGGGTTTCATGAAAAATAGACTTCTAGAATCCTGGCAGGTTAAAACAAGGATGAAATGATATCAAAAAGAAAAACGCTTAAGGAAAGGAAAACTGGGCGTCTCAGGAGAAGAGCCTGTGCCCACTGGGTCAGGTCACTGGGGACCTTCCCTCATGCACATGTTCTCCTCCATCCCTGCCCCATCCCTGCCCCTGCCTCCTCATCCCACCTCCATTTCTCTGCTGTCATTCATGACTTCCACCTTCTCATCCTCCTTTCTTCTTGCCTCTTGTCTCCCTCACTACTCCTTAGATACATAACCTCTTCCAGTGCTCCAGAAACAGCTGCCAGTACCTGCAGTTGGGGTTGGGCATGTGTAGGAGCAGCTGCAAGGTAGTTTTCATGGTCCTGTTTAGCTACTGGATTTCCAGCAGGTCGAGGAAGTGATGAAGGAGATTTCAGGCCTCGTTCCTGGATTTGGGAGTAGGAAAGCATGAGTCCATAAACCAGGCTTGCACTGAGCCTGAGGAAGATTGGGTTAGACCACAAGGTAAGTGGATGATGGTGGGAATTGGTGGTGGGAAGGAATGCAGGGAATGAAAGATGTAGCATCAATAATAATAATAAACTCACTGAACACCCATATGCTAAGTACATTGTCTCCATGAGAATCCAGGACATCCACACATGTCTTAAAACAATGGTAGTATTTTTAAAAATACATATCCACAGCTGCCAGAAAATGGTTTGAAAGTGGACAAGAGATTATTGTATTTTCCTGATTGTTCAATAAGTATTTGCTAAACAATTTTTTTAAGGTACTGAATTTTCCCTACAAATCTTTAAAAAACAATTCTCCTCTTTAAACAAATAGTGTAAAATTCCAGGCATTGTCACAAATCATCTTTTTTCTGCATGAGACATTTTGTTGATGTGTTTCCACATGATGATACAAAAGGAAGGAGCCATCCCATCACTTTTAAACTTTATTTCAGAAGGGTTTAACCAGAGGCTGGCGAACTGGGTGGTAAAGTTTCCGGAAACTGCTGTCAACATCTGCCTCTTCCAGGCACTCCTAGTTCTGTTCAAATTCTCCCATCACAGTGACTTTGTGGCTGATTCGCCATAGTCATATGCATCTGGACTAAGAGGAATGTCTGGAAAATGGGGTGTTTGACCAAGCTGGGAATTCCAGGAAAACTACCAAGAAAGAGTATGTCAAATGCTCATTAATTTAACCAACATTTAATAGACACCAACTTTCTGGCTAATTCCCCGTCATGTTCCAAGGATAAAAATGAGTAACATATCCCCCGGCCCTTGGGTTGGAGAGCCTCAGCCTGGAGGGGAATGACCCACAGCACACCCTAAACCAACTCCTGACAATACTTCTAACAAACAACAGGCTGACTTTTCTGCTCAGGGGCTGCTTTTCTATTTCAGTTTCTCCTAACTGAGAGAAAGTCCATTAGAAATTATCTAAAAACATCTAAGCTTATTTCTCTGGACATATTATCTCTCTTTAATTTTTATTTAACAAACGCATATCCCTTACTGGGTGCCAAGCGTTGCTGTGCTCACTTTTAAAAAATTAACACATTACCCATTACAAGCCCGTGAGTACATATTAGTATTTTTCCCATTTTATGGAGGAGCATGTGGAGGCCCAAAGCTGGCAACTAACCCACTGAGGTTTGTGAAGCTGGCCAATAGTTTATCTTTAAGAAAGATGATTTTTAAAAAAATATGATGAAAGTTGAAAATCAAATCAAAACAGGATTCTTTAAAATTTTCCATACCGTACTAATGCAGACAAAATGTTCTGTCCATACCCAAGGATGTGTGTAGAAGAATAAAATGTGGCAAAATAAAATGTTTCTAAAGAAAACCAGGGTATCTTACTGTCCCTTTCAGACTGGGTGAAGAGCAATGAATTAACCTATGTGAATCTTTAATGGTCGGTCTATGCATCGTCTTCCGGGTGAAACAATCACAAGCTCAAGTAATAAATACTATTAAGCTACAGTTTCCTCATCTGAAAAGTGGGGATAATAACAGTACCTACATCATGTTTTTCTTCTTTTTCCCTTCCCCCAGCTTTACTGAGATGTAATTGACACACATTGTATTCATTTTGGATGTACTCATGGAATTAGATATCTGCATATATTGTGAAATAATTAACACAGTAACTTCAGTTAATATATATTACCTCACATATCTACGATCCTTTTTCTTGTGATGAGAACTTCTAATATTTCTTCTCTTGGTAACTTTTACATATAGGATAGTGTATTGTTAACTTCAGTCACCATGCTCCATATTTCATCTCCAAAACATATTTACCTTGCAGCTGGAAGTTTATGTCTTATGACCTTCTTAACCCATTTCACCTACCCCCACCTCCTGCCTCTCACAACCACCAATCTGTCCTCTGTGTCTCTGGCTTTTTAAAATTCCACATATAAGTGAGATCATACAATATTTGTCTTTCTACGTGTGACTGATTTCACTTAGCCTAATGCCTTCAAGTTCCATTCACATTGCCCAAATGGCAGAATTTCCCTCTGTTTTATGGCTAAATAGTATTCCGTTGTCTCTCTACATATACTACATTTTCTTTATCCATTCATCCACCAATGGACACTTACATATGTTGTTTCCACATCTCAGCTATTATAAATAATGCAGCTATGAACCTGGGGTGCAGATATCTTTTTGAGTTAGTGGTTCAGTTTCCTTTGGGTAGATGCCCAAAAGTGGAATTCCTGGGTCATATGGTAGATCTCTTTTTAATTTTTTGAGGGATGTCCATGCTGTTTTCCATAGGGAATGCACCAGTTGACAGGCTTCCCCAGCAGTGCAGGGAGCAGGAAAGCCCCTTCCCTCCACATCCCCACCAGCATTTGTGGGCTCTTATGTTTGGGATGACAGCCATGCTAACAGGTGCCAGGAGTGTCTCAGGGGTGCCGGTTTGCAGTTCCCTGATGACTAGTCATCATGCGATCATGAAAGGGTTTCTTCTTTCATAGTGGGATGGGGCGGCGCCCAGGTAGGGCACTGGAAAGGAGTACTGACTCAATGGTTCACTCCTCAAAATAGCCCTTAGGCTTTGCTGTGAATAAAATACAGCTGTAAAGAGAAAGGAAACATTAACATCCACAGAATTCAAAAGTAATTGCACACCTGCAAATCAGCCAAAAAAATCAATGCATAGTCAATAACAGCTTCGCTAACATCCTTGGCCCACCGGAAAAGGTTACCTTTCTCAGGATAGCAAATTGGCTTCCTGATCTCTCTGATATTAGACATTTAAAAAAATAAAACAACACTTCATCCTTCCAGGCCATATGAGACAGAGTCCTAGGCATTTTGGAGGACCTAGTGGAATGCATGTATGTGCTTCTGGACCTTCTGACCTGATAAAATGTCTTGTCAGCGCTTCAGGGATGAGCGGTCAGGCTGCGGTGTAGAGGGACAATCAGCCCCACAGACAGTCACCTCTACGAGGGCAGCTCAGGTTTTTAGCCGTATTCTATCTTGGAATAAAAAGGGAAAGCCACCCACAAAGCTGGTTAGGATGTCCCAGTAAGTCCACTTTAATTATTAAGCTTCACCTTAGGAGTTCTTAATTCCACTGGCCCGGTGCAGATTAGGAAGCAGAACATGAACTGAACCTTGATCGGAACAGCTGGGGGCTTCCTTGATCGCATCACCAAGAGTCCTAAGAATTATTGAGTCAACAGATTCAACTGATAACTACTGGATTCACAGAATTCCCCCAGTCCATGGGAATACATTCTTAATTTTATAAGTTTTAGACTGCTCATCAGATCTCAACACTGGGAAGGTACAAAGATCAATTATGAATGCAGATGCCCTGTGTTAACAAGAAACAACAGGCCCATAATGGAGTCACTTTCGCTAAGCCTCACCATGGATCACTACCCTTCCTAATTTCAATTCAGCGCCCCCCACCCCAGGAGTGCAAATTTAAGCCAAACAGTCGGGAACTTCCTGATGAGCCCCAGTGAAGGCATCTGCATGATGAGACCCCAGCCTCCCCCTGGGGGAGGGTGACCTTGCCTGAAAAACCACTCCTGTAACTTCCTTGTCCCACCTTCCTTTTGCCTGTAAACTTTCCATTTCCTACAGCTCCCCAGAGCTTCTTCCTGTGAGGTGGAATGCTGCCCAACTCAGGAGCCCCTGAATAGAGCCGATCAGATCTTCAAATCCCCTCAGCTGGCTGCTTTTTAAAACATGCCTACTTTCCTGCTCATAACTCCTCCTGTTACCTATTCCTGGTTCAGCCTAGGCCCTTGGAGGAATTCTTTCTCGTGGTCCTCCAGGGATTCCCAGGAGGTTCACTACGGACCCTTCATTTCTTGTCGTCTCCCCCCCCACCCCGCATGAATGGGGGGGGTGTATGTTTCTTGGGGGAGTTGTTGGACAAAGGTTGGTATAATGTGTAGAAAGGAAGGAAGCTGATCTACCTATTTTAGAGGCCAAAAATGATGAGAAAATGTCCTGGTATTTGAGTGCATCACAAACTTCCATGCATAAAAAACTCACCTGAGGATCACATTGCAATACAGGTCCCACTCGGTAGGTCTGGCCTGGGGCCTGCGGTTGAGATTCTGTGTAGCTAATATGCTTCCCTAAAATAGGCCATTTTTGGCATAAGGGTTATTTTGAACTAAAGGAATTGTATTTTATCAGATGCAGGAAAAGTATTTTATTTCCCCTAACTGCCTAAAAATCAAGTATGAGTTTCCCCTTCGTAAAGGAAATTTCCATTTGTGAAGACATCTCTGCACCAGGCTAGAGCTGCCCCAGTAGAAAACCCCCTCAGCTGACAGGCTCGTCTGCAAAACAACACAACCCTTACTGGCCACACACTCCTTCCCTGCCCTTTCCCACAGGAGCCTCCCCACCTGTCTCACCAGTGGGTTTCAGCCCCTGGCAAGTTCACTGTTGACTCAATGAGACCTAAAAATAACAATGGAATGTTCTTGGGGTGAAAGGGTTTATACCCAACTTTATTTTCATGGCCGCAGGAGAAGTGCTAGAATCCCGTCCTCCCCAGGGCAGGTCTGCAGGCAGCAGGCCAGTCTCTGCCTCTGGGCCTCTCTGTCCCCATAGCCATCTCTGTTTCTGTCCTCGATGCTGCCACCACTCCAGTCTTATCTCTGCTCTCCTGCAGCCCTGCTACTGTAGCACCCAGAGCACTGGGCTGAGCTCTTTATATAGAGTCAATAACAATGTATTGCCCACACGTGTGCAGTGAGCCAGCCAACCAGGGCCAGGTGGGAATCCGGGCCACAGGACCCTTCGCTTTATTCACACATATCCTAGCTAATCGATGCCCAAACACCAGAATGTGAGGCCAACCTTTTATCAGATTCCACTTTTGACAAGGGAAGAAATTTCCAGCTGATGCATGAGTCATTAGCTAGCGGTAGAGCCGAGACTTGCTAGCAGCAGCTGCCCATGGCCTTGTGAAGTTAACAAACTAGTTTTCGGTTTCTTTTCCTTC
Organism: Phataginus tricuspis; assembly: GCA_029783875.1. NCBI lineage: Eukaryota > Metazoa > Chordata > Mammalia > Pholidota > Manidae > Phataginus > Phataginus tricuspis. The sequence continues at coordinate 33,458,497 of JAQQAC010013566.1, forward strand.
AGTTTTAATGTTTTATAATGTATTTAAACCTTATTATTAAAAAACTCATTTTCAGAAACAAAAAATGCGACTACAGTGTATTCTAATGCTCTGTTATAATGTCATCATTAATCAGAATGGAGTGACTAACTCTGGCCACTTTGCTGACAGGGCCAAGATGAGGCTGGAAGAGATGCTGTTTAAGACCCCATCGGAGCATTTAAAGGTAGGTGCTCCGGAGACAACAAGCCCTGGCAGTCAGGCCACTTCTGTGGGTCTGTGTGGAGGCGAATCCTCCGACTTGCCTATTATGATTTCATGCTATTCAGTATTGAAATGTGCAGCCACGTGAGTCCCACAAGGCTGCCTCCTCGTACTGCTGCGAACAGTCCCTTCCATGCAGAGTCAGATGATTTCTCAGCAACATGCTGCTGTGGGGGCTGAACAGGCGAATCAGTTAACTTTTATAGTAAAACATTAATCTATTTCCCCATTGCTTTTCTGTAAAGTATTAAAAAGGAGTCACTTAAGAATTATTGCTAAGGAAGTCCAGAGACAAAGAGCAACTTCCAATTACCTAGGCAAGGTCAAAGCTTTATTTAAATATGATGGCCCTGAAAGGTTTAGCACATATTCATCTTCATAAAAAGTAACACCTGGATTCTGAGTCCTGGGGCCTAATTCTCTGAATGCCTGTCTGTAGTTATTTGTTTTACATATACCCTTCAAAAGAGGCCCTTGAATCAAGAATAGATTTTTCAAGTGGGAAAATCAAAGAAAAAGAAAGGCAAGGAAAAATAGAAAAGTGCAGAGGCAGAAAGGTAGGGATTGAAGTCAGTAAAGAGGAGCAAAATATACATCTTATGCAAGATTATCAAGCGTCTTAACAGGCGTCAAGTGTTTGGGGAAAATAAAACCAGGGAAAGACATGACTAGCACATACCCTAGTGGATCTGAAAGATTCACTATCAATTATTCATCTCTCTTCACACACCTCAGTGACCCCAGAGAATCTTCTGCAGGAAACTTTTCAATTTCAAAATCCAAGGAAAAAGCTAAGGAACAGGATAAAGTTGATAAATGTTGAAGGAGGACATTTTAATTGCTTCATCTCATCACCAAACAATTATAGTAAACGTACCCAGATTATTCATGAATTTGCTGTTTTATTATTGATGACACTGAACTACGGGGAAAATAAATCATATTCTTCTAGGGAAAAATAGACCTTACAGTACATCCCCATTCCCCAGAAAGCTTGTTTCACTACTTATAACAAAGATGGATATACAGAAGTACTATTATGTCATGAAAATCAGCATTCTTAAGGTTTCCTGATGTGGGTAAAGTACATGAGAAACTATTAGCTTTTTCCCTCTACTAAGACATCAATATTAACTCCTTTTTTTAAAACAGTCTATGGTGCTGAGTCTGCTGCATGAGCGCCTTCTGATCCCAGCCATGTACTCACAGCAAATAAGATTTACTGGACGTCTACTCTGGGTTGGGCACATGCTGAGCTCTCTGACAGACTCTCACCCTTACCGCCCATAATGCTACCCTCTATTACCATCCCCTCCTCGCCGGGATGCCTCAGTATAGTCATTCCACATCGCCCTCGTTGTCGGTCATCCAGAAGGTTTAGACGACACTGTAGCAGGCAGGCTAAGAACTGAACGATTTCGTTGTAAACACTGTAACGAGGCATGACTCATGTGAGCATTTGTTTTAACGCCACTGTGAATTTTCAACTGTGATTTTGAACGTGTCTTCCCTACACAGTCCCAGCTTCAACAGCCATTGTTTTAGTCCATCTGGCATCAGGATGACACAGAAGAGCAGTGTAGACAAAAACACACCTCAGAAATATCCTGGATGGAGATAGAGGTTTAGGATGAGATGAACGGAATGTGTAGGATCTCTCGAACCCTGGTATGAAGTCAATGCTGCAAGTTGCCCCTAGCAACCTAGCAAGTAAATTTTATGGCAAATTCAGCAAGTGATAATAGAGATTTTTCTCTCAGCTTCATCAAGATAAAAAGATATTGAGTATTTTGAAATATGATATTGCAGAATCACAGAAACAGCAGAATTTTGTACCTCTGCCTTCTATTCTGGGTTGTTTTAATCCATTCATCTAAAAGAAGGCTTGTTGCCAGATAAGAAATGAGGAACCACTGAACCACTGAATTCTGTGTAATTATTGGGAGGAAATTAGCAGAGATCAAGGAGTTGCTTAAAATCTCTGAAAGTCATTATGATTTTGAGCCAGAAAATTCCAAATGCTAGCCAAGAGCTCAATGCCAAAGTTTTTTTTTGTCCTAAAATTGTTCATTTTCTTCCCAGAATGCTAGCCCAAGATTTATAAATGTACAAAGTTTTACTCTGTATGTGGTCTTTCACAGTACTATTTAGTGTAGGTTTTAACTTACACCCCTGATTTTTTTTTGAATGATTGGATTTGCAGCTTAAACCCGGGGAATCACCAGTACTGTCTAGCCTGATTGATTTTTATTTGCTAAGAACAGAACCAAATGGGTCCCTTATTTTCTCAGCTTTCTCCTAAAAGCCCAAATGAACAAAACCCCAAACCTCTACTGCCATCCAGTGGTTCTTCTGAATTTTTTTCAAGTAAATGTTACACTGCAGCAAGAGACAAGACTAGGATTTTAAAAGGAACTTTTTTTCTTAAATTGTTCAGATGTTTAGATATTTTAATCTCAAGCAACCAAAGACAAAACCTCTCTAAAATCAACTGCACATGTCTTTTCCATGTATGTACTTACCAACAGGTGTCATTTTTACCACTCCAACCACATGAATACAGTCAGAGCCCATTACCGTCTTACTGTGTCTGACGTGTGATTCCTTTAACTTACACTGTGAAATAATCAGTCACATGATGTTGCAAAAATAATATACGACTCCCAAGAAGATACTGCCAAACTCTTTTCAGAGTGGTGGTGCCTTTTGAGATCGCCCCAGCAGCGGGCAAACAGTTCTCGCCAGCGTGCGGCCCCATCACTGTTTTCCGTCTGAGCTCTTCTCACAGGTGCGGGGCTGTGTCCCCTGCCGTTTTCACGCCCCTTTCCCGGATGCGCATTGGTGATGCTTGAGCACCTCTTCATGTGCTTATTTGTCACCCACATCTCCTCCTTGGGAAACGTCTGTTTGTGTATTTTGCCCATTTTCTAATTGTTTTTAACTGTTGACTTTTGAGAGTTTTCAAATACACTAGATATAATTCCTTTATCAGATAAGGTGTTTGAAAATATTGTCTACCAGTGTGTAGCTTGTCTTTTTTATTCTTTTTAATACACAGAGGCAAAGTTTACTATTTTGATGAGGAACAGCGTATCAAAAAACTTAGATATCATTCTACTGATGTCATGTTCAAGAGCTCTACCCTAATCCTGGAGAAAGGCCCGTTTGCTTTTTTCCTAAATGTTTTATAGTCCTATATTTTATAAAACTATGCTCTATTTTGAGTTCATTTTTGAATAAGGTGTGAGGTTGCAGTTGAGGTTCATTTTTTATGATCCCCATTGGTGTAGCACTCTTTATGGAAAGACTATTATTCTTTCACTGAATTATTTCTGTACCTTCGTCAAAAATCAGTTGGGTATGTTGGTGTCTAACTTACTATCTTTGTTTCCCTTTATAGTGAAACATGTTGCCTGATGAAGGCCAGTAAGAGTCTTTCAATGAAATTGATACAAAAATTTTATAAAGGTGAAAAGGAAGCTCAAAGCATTAAGTTACTTCAGCTAAGAAAACAATTAGTCAAAATGAGGAACAGAAATCTTATGTAATTTTAACATCACCTGCTGGATTAAAAGCAAATCTTACATGAAAAGATGTATAACCAATCAGCACAGAGCAGGGTCTTTGAAATGACTTCCCTGGTTTAAATCCAGGATAGGCCTTTTATCAGCCACAGGACCTCGGGGTCCTAGCTACTAAACCTTTCAGCATTTTTCATTTCGAAATATAAGTAGTAACCCACTTATCTCCCTGAGAGGCTGTTACTGTGAAACCCGTAGAAGAGTGCTTGGCATATTAAGAAGGCAATAAATTTCATTTCTCATTCAACAGATCTGACATAAAACGTCTGATAATTCCACAGACAGCTTGAAGCAAAGCTATATTTTAAGATGAAATATGGTCATCCTAAAGATGGAGCAAGTTCTCCACTCTAAACCCATTTCCTCACCGTACAGCAGGGTCAGCGTGGAAAACTCAGGAGCTCCAGTTTTAGGAGAGTGTACCGTGGTGTTGTTACATAGGGCAAATGCTGCCTTAGTAAATACTGCTCTTCTACAATTTGGAATGCTATTTATCATGTTTGACAGCTATCAATGATATCAGAGGCTTCTAGAGCCTTAGCATATATATAAGGTATTGTGTCAGCTACCAGCATGGAAAAGCAATGAAGGGAGTCTTATGCTCCACCGCATCCTCTCATCCACAAGGAAAATGAGGGCTTGCAGAATAGAAGAGGAAGGCAGGCTGTTATTCCCGATGGCTCGTGACAAGAGCTGGATTCAATGCCCATGATGCCCAATGCAGTTGGCGTGCTCGAGAATGTCACCAGCCACAGCCCTATTGACCCAGTTTTTAAAGGCAGGGTCAACACTTAGCAACTCATGAAAATGAAGTTTCTCTGGCATCCTGAGAGGAAGAAGCACAGATCAAGGAAATCTGCTAAAGGAGAACAGCAGAGTTTGATCAACTTAACGAACGGCCCTAATAACTGATCATCAACAAAGAAAATTCCAAATGGGGCGTTAAAGCCTCGTGAAGAATCTTCTCTGTTATGAAGCTCACGATCTAGTTCATAGTAGTAGTAGTATTTCAATATATCATTACTATCATTACTTTGAAAGGAAGGTAGACAGGCTGCTTGTTCCCTGACTTCCTGGGGGCTGTCACCCCGAGGGTGAGCCAGATACTGGGTCCCCACACTGCTGCCCCCTCCTGACCCCTAATCCATCTGCAGCCCCAGAAAGGCTCACCGCGTCGAACCAGCCCGCCTCCCCGACAGCAAACGCCTCGCTCCTCCAGAGAAGCAAGGTGACTCAGATAGGCCAGCTGGTGTGCAGGGAGGTGCTCACGGAGCGGCTCATCAAGTTCAAGGGTTTTTTAAGTTGTCATATTTGTGCAAGACGTGAATTGATTCAACTTGAAAACCAGAGTCTCCTCTTGACTTCATGACATCACTTTCTCCATCCTCATCTATTAGTTTGTTTGTTTTTTTGAAAAATAATAACATCGTTGTGCTCTTTTTCCTATGGGTTATTTTGTGGTATATTTAATATTTTGAAGACAATGAATCTCAGAATTGTGAAATATATACATTTCTTTTCACGATCATGTCCATGTTTTGCGCAGGAGAGTCCTAATAACATAGACGTGAATGGCCTGCTGCAGCTGAACCATGTCTGGTGTGGGAGCAAGGAAGAGCATTTGCTCACTCGTGTGGGGCAGACCCGGAACCATCTGAAGCTCTCCAGGGGTGGTCCAAAACACCTGGGCGTCTATTCCTTTCGACCAGTTTATAGCTGTCTCTTTTTCTTCACACCTAAATAGGGTTCACAAACCAGAGGATGTGTGATCATAACCAATTTGGAGAGAGAAAGGATGTAGAAATTGGGTTCCAAGATTACCCTATGGGAATGAAAGGGTATTGTTTGTTCATGGCATTTAAAAAATAGCTCATAAAATAAAAGTATTTGCACAAAGCTTTATAGTGAACAAAGAATGCTCATGTATATGATTTCAAGTCTCACATTGTAAATGTGAATAGCAAAAATATATATGCACTAGTGATATTAAATGTATAGAGAGATTTGGGGGTTGCTTCCATTTTCTGGGAAGCTCTGAATAATTGAAACAGAATTATCATTCTCTCCAGTAACACAAGAAATGATTTCATGAGTGCAAAGAAAGGTGGAGCGTTCTATCAAAGTGAACTGAAAGCAGATCCACTTATATACAAATAGCAACCAGCAGAACAAAGTAAACTTACTTCCAAATATCCCAACTCACGGTCAGCCCAAAATGTTAAGCAAATGATTTATGAATCTATGTTCTTGATCTGTTAAATTAAATGGTTCTACCTTCCTGAAGGAGATTACAGGCCTGACGATTTTAGCTATGATGAATGATTTGATAATAATATTTGATACTATTGGAAAATAACTTTATTAATAATTAATAAATAGCTAGTTTTAATGATGCGGTTTTTCTCCCTAGGCAAGGAATCCTATGGCAGATCTTCCTGATCAAGCAATAGTTGGAGTCAAGTCAAGTCAATGGGAAACAGAGCGTTCAGGTCCTAAGAAGAGAAAGAGAGCAAAGAGCACTGGAAACCAAGAAGGTCTGGGAGAATGCAGCGTTACACTGTGTGCGGGAAACGGGTAGAGTCTGAGAGGTAAGCGAAAAGGAATAAGGAGTTTCAAGCAAAAGAGAAAGCATGTAGGGGACATTGCTGGTAAACCATTCTGGGTGGTGTGGAATGGTCCTGTTACAGCAAAGTAGACATAAAGTCCGTGTAAACTGGACCAGCTAGATAGACCCCCCACAGGGTCCTAGACAAAGGTTAAGGACTTTAAGTCTTATTCATCCTTATGAAAATGGGAAATCACTAATGGTGTCTGTTCTCACTCTGGTGATAAGCGTAGAGGAGGTCTCATTCTGCTGCTGCCGCTGGGGAGCGCGCAGGCCCTGCCGCGGGGTATAAAGGGTGCAGCAGAGGGCTTTTCTTGTACTTGCGGTTTCTCAATTGCCCTCCGCTCAAAATAATCAATATGCCAAAGCGGCATATTTTGAAGTGGCATATCCTGATCCCCTTCACAAATAAGCTAGGCACCATTAACCCCACTCTACGGATGAGGGCACTACGGTGATGGCAGGAAGTCTCCCCAGGTTGCCTCTGAGGCTGGGCGGTGACGTCTGTAAGACGCTCCGTTCCATGGGCTGCTGCTCACAAGTGTGTCATGACGCTTTCCATGGAAAAAGCAATCAACACAATTCTCTAAACATCTATCATACACATTTTGAAACTTGAAACAGTACATACTGTTTTGTGTTATTTCTTGTGAATCTTTTCTCCCTGACAAAATGGCAAATTCTGCCAGGATTGCCACTAATTGATGAACTTCTCCTCTCCTACTGCCAAGATCGACAAACCAGTCACCATACTCAATAAACACTTTTAGGTTTAATGCAGTAGTAATGTTCTTTATGCTAACTTTACACTTCTGTGAGTAATAGGATAAAACCACCTTATATAGATCTTAGAATAAAGGTGTCTTTATTTAAACTATCAGGAACCAAGATTAAAACAAGCCGAATAAACAAATAAACATCTGAGTAAATTATTTGGAAGCATCATTCCTCAGGATTAACCTTCAGCCAAATGCTGTGCAGTGCAGTTGTGCACACACAACTCGGAAAAATCCCATTGGTCCCTCACTATTGTTTGGAGCTCTCCCAGGAGTTTTTTACCGAGGCTACCTATTTTGATCTCTGGAGAGGCATCTTGCAGACCTGCCCTCTACCTAGCCTTCTAAAATGTTAGTTAAGTAAAGCCATTTCGTTCAACAGCATTAAAAAAAAAAAAGAAACAAAGAGAAAGAGAAAAGAAAATCAGGTTTAAGATAATGGCTATACATTTCTAAAGAAATTATAGGAAAAAGGAGAGAAAGAAAGAACGTTTAAGCTCCTAAGACATTACCTGAAGAAAACAAAATCCCTGGTTTGAAAAGATATATGCACCCCTATGTTTATCACCACACCATCGGCAATGGCCAAGCCATAAAAGCAACCTTAGTGTCCATCAAGAGTTGTGTTGCCAGGCAGCTGTGTCTCGGAGTTTTCTCCCTGCACACCAGGTGAAACCTCAGCTTGTACAAGGGAGGGTTCTTGACTCTGAGTGAGAAAGAATTCTCAAGCAGGTCAGAGGGTCAGAGGAGCATAGGCAAGGAAGGAATTCATCAGAGCAAGAGTAGCAGAGAATGACAGCTGTTTTGCAGGCAGCAGAGAGCAAGGAAGCTGAACTAGGACAGAGAGTGAAGACCTGCGCTAAAGTCTAGAAAATAGAATTAAATAATGAAGGGACAAAGATGCTGACCACTGGACGAGGGCAGTGACAAGACACAGTAAGTCAAGCAGCGAGAAGGCTTTATTTAAAAAGCACGCACGCAAAGAAAGGGGAGTGCAGGCAGCCGCAGAGGGGAGGCACACTCAAGGGCTTAGGAGTCTGTCTTTTAAGGCTTTTTAAGGCATTTAAGAAGGCAAAGGGGTGCGTAGACTTGACATGTGGTCTCATGATCTGTTTCTTCTCCAAGACAGTAGTTTCCCTCAAGCACTGGGAACATATCAGTTAAGACTGCTTATGCTGCCCTAAGATAGGGTGGGTTAAGGTCTGATTACCAAAGAATATGTTAGGAATCTTACCTCCTAACTCCCTGGTGTTTTAAATGAAATCTTAGCCTTAAGATGGAGTCTCTCCTATTCTTACCATACTCTTTATCTCTTGGCATTTTTCATCAGAGGCAGGAAAAGTCAATCGTGAGGCTTGTCCCACATCCGTGCCCTACTTCAGATGAATGGATAAAGAAGAGGTGGTACAGATGCACAATGGAATATTATTCATCCATAAAAAGAAAAGAAATCCTGACATTTGCAACAACATGGATGGATCTGGAGGGTATTATGCTCAGTGAAATAAGCCAGGCGGAGAAAGATAAATACCATATGATGTCACCCATTTGTGCAGAATAAAACCAAAGCAAGACAGAAGGAACGAATCAGCAGCAGACTCACAGACACTGAGAAGCGACTACTGGTCACCTTCACAGTCACAATCTAAACTGACCACGGGGACTGTTGAACGACTGTGACGAACATTTGAAACCAACATTAAAGTTTATATTTAAAAAAAGAAAGTTTTTAAGAAAATGCTTAACATATTCGATCACCAGTTATTGTATCTTTTATGCCCCTCTGTAGCCTTAAAAACTTCTATTTTGGTATTTATATGTTGTAGTGGCTTTTTTTTTTTTGGCTGTAGTGGTTATTTATATGGTTGAGACATCTTCCTCTACTAGACAGTAATTTTGTAGCACAATTGCTTTTTCAAAAAATATTTGTGGGGTAATAAATTAGTATCAATCCTATTGTAAGGAAATTACCAAAGTAAGTTGCTCAGTTTCCCTCTGTAATTTATTCTAATGTTCAACTGAAGTAGTTGAATGAATCAAAATGAGTTGCTTTGAGTCATGTTTATTAACATCTAGCTCTGCCAGGAAAATTTCTGTCTGACAATCTTATATTTATGTTTCATCCTCAAAGAATGTGAATTTTCATTATTTAGCAATGGCTTTTCTCTAATATTCTGGCAAGTGCACCCACAGCCACAAAAACTGTCTGTATTGGTTGGATTAAAGTAACGTATTTTAACAATAATTTCCTGGACGTTTAGCTCAGAGAAGTAAAGTGAGCTGCCTTGTTCACTACTATGATTACCAAAATAACGCTCAGGTTTTCTAGAAAGAACATCCCCCATGCAGCCCGAGTGCCCTGAATGTGGCTGATGATTAATACAAATGTGCTGAGTGAATGAATGGCCACGTTAAACCCACAACTGGTGTAAGTGCTCAACACACACACACTTTTTTCATTCATTTAAGCCATTAGCCTTTTCGGTCCAGAACCGGTGATAAGAACTAGTGGAAGTCAATCAGAATCAACCCCAAATCTTTGACAAGCTATCAGGAGAGAAACAGGTCCTTTGTAAGTAACTTCCTTTCCTAAAACAAAAAGACCCAATATTTCTGTCTTATTTTTTTCCAGACACGTTCACTAATTTATCATTTCTTAATTGCATTCAGGTTCCTTAATTTTAACTCCAGGCTGTTTATCAGTGAACAGTTGCCAGTAAGTCTCTCCAGTGGGGAGCTGGTGACTATTAGGTTCTGTCGGAGGAAGAACTACTTTCTCCATCATTCTGCAGGGGAACTAAAACTCCTTGCTGTGACATTCCCTGCAAGTAAGACCAGGAGGAGCTCTCTTATCCTCCGCGTAGTCTTCTGAGCTGAATGGCCAGGATTGCAGTGCAAATGATGAACACCGGAAGGCTATTGATCGGGACATTCACACACCTTCTCAGAGGACGCCAAGCAGAGCTCTTGCTCCCAGCGTCACCTCCTTCTCGGGAGGCTCAGCAGGCACTCGGAGTTGTCCTCCGCGAGGACCACTGGGAAGAAACAAATCAGGCAAGATTCTGATGTCAGTTTTGTTTATCACTGAGTCTCATTACCTCTTCCCAGTGCTGGAGAAGGCAATCTGGTACAGGGCTAAGTTTGCCTTCCCAGGGTTTCTGCAGTCGAAGACAAACCGTGCACTCTTTCCTTCCCTGACGCATCATGTCATGCTCAGCCAAATCCCTCTCCTATTTGTTATGGTACCCATGAGGCTCAGTATTCTTTTGCACCACAATAATCATAAGAGACGCACCAACATAATAAGCAGACATTTGGATGTGCTCCGAGAAGGCTCATCTGTGATAGCTGGTCAACAACCTTGGTCATCCAGTTGGCTAAGGAGTCCAAGTGAAGAGGCCCGTTGCAGGCTGAGGCTCTGTCTGCCTTTGGCATGGACGGGAAGAGGATTCTTCAGAGCCTGCAGGGAGAAAAGCCTCATGTTATATGGCCTCCGGGGCCCATTCCAGCAGATTGAGACATATGGGTAGAAATCAGCACCTCACACAACTGTTCTCCAAATGTATCCTCGCAGCCGCTGTGGCTCAAAAAGCTTTAGTTTTATGTACTTCTTCAAGAATAAATCCATTGCTATTATTTTGAAACGGAACATCAGAAACCCATCAATTTTATACCTCTTACGTATGTGGAGTTTGAAGTATCACAATTATTGTTTCCTTTCTATAAGAAAACTGCTACAGGTTGACCCTGGGGTGTCCCTACATGGAGTAGGCAGAACAGTTAGGGCTGTAGGAGATTCAGCTCATGAACTAAACGTCTACATTAACCATCATGTCGAGCTGGAATTACTGCTGCTGGAAAATAAGTGGCTATGCTGGTTCAGAGCAAACACTGAGTTTCGTCAAAAGTGTGTCCCTTCCGATGACAATGAAATGACATTTAAGAAGTCACTGTTTCTGACTTTGCACGTGTGTGTGATTTTCTATGTGTATAAAATGAATCTGTGGAAGTCATCCAGGAATATCAAATACTCAGTATAAAATAAAAAGATCATTTAAGAATTATTAGTTGATTTTGTTTTGTTAGATGCTAATCAAAAAAGGTTCCAACCTGCCTTATTGGTAATTAAAATAGTCTGTTTTGACTTAACTCTTTGATTTCATTTCTCTGAAACCAGGCACCTGATACTGTCTGTGACAGTGCAATTCCCAGTTGAAACTATTGGGTTAATTTCAGCACTTTGATGCAGTTACTAACTGAGCAGCTTAACACCAAACTATGGGAAGATGAACACCCCTGTAATTAGCCAGTAGTAAGAGCAAAGTTATCCCTAATGTCTGCAATAGCAAATAGCTGCCCCCGTTTTTGGTAAACTAATACATTTTCATGCCTGGAGTGAAGTTGCTTCTTTTTGTTTGTCTGTTTTAATGTCCATCGTAATAAGTAAACTGTGAGAAAGGGAAGAGGGCTGTATTTCAGAGAAAGAGGCCACCCAACAGAGTCCAGACCCCAAGGTGGTAGCAGCGAGGTCTTCTTTGCTCGGCTCCTTCCCTGCAGCCCCCCATATTCCTTTGCCCATAAATGGCGACCAGATTTTAAAACACCCCCACACGCATACACACACACACAGGAGATGGACTTGAAACACCTTCATCTAAAGCAATAGGATTTTGAACAACAGAGAGAAATCACCTGGGAAATATTCTGTCCTTGTCAGAATCTGGGGGTCAGACAGGAAGTTGTCTAAAGAGGCCTAGGGGAACACGTGGATGGAGTGGTGGCAGAACGAACATATGGTAAGGGCCTGAGAAGAATCAGCCGGCGTCTCAAATGATTACTGTCATTTTATGTGCACAGGTGGACAGAAGAACAAGAGGAAACCGATTACTCTGATAGGCAGTAAAGACCTTTACAAAGTTGTGATAGTTGCCAACTTCTCAATTACCCTTATGGTTCTGAGTACAAATATTTCATTTCAAAATATTTTGCAAATGTTCTAAATCCTCTGTGCAAAAGAGGGAGCAAAAAAAAAAGAAGAAGAGAAAAACAGAAAATAGCAAGCTAGCCCACTAGGGGTACAGAGATCAGCAAAGCATAGACTGTCAATGGAAGGAAGTCAGCCTTTGGAGGAAAATGCTACATGTACAGGTAAATTAAAATGGAAATGGTAAGTGCTATTACAGAGCTGGGGTGAAATGCTGATGAAGGACAGGCAAGCATGTTCCTTGAGAGAGGTCAGAGTTTCTCACAGCATTTGAGATGGATATTGAAGATCTAAAGGCAATTTGCCAACAAAAAAGAAAAATGCAAGTGTGGGACTCCAGTCGGGAAGAACAGTCCTGATATCTGGTATTTGCAGGAAGAGAAGGTCAGTGAGAAACGAGCATAAAGTGCCTGGGAAATACAAACACAGCGGAGGCCATCGAGGCTGGTAACAGCCAGAACAGAGAGGTTCTTCTGGCCGGTGGAGGCGGTTTCTCTGGCGTCCAGGGGAATGAATCAGGACCACCTGGAGGACGGCTGCGAAATCACAGCTCACGGGACCAAAGTTTTGCTTTCAGTAGGTCTGGGGTGGGGCCCAAGATGGCTTTGCTGGCAAGCTCCCAGGTTTACTAATCCTGCTGGTCCAGAGACCACCCTTTGAGATACACTGAGATGCAGTGTTCTCACTTCCTCCTGCGGGCAAGAGGGAGACGGTCAGGAGACACAATGCGGGAGAGAGACGCCTCACATTGTCCTTGGTTTACAGTGTGAGATATTACCAGACTGGGGAAGGCTGGTCACAGGAAAATCAATGAGGGATCATCAAATCCTCTAATTGAGAGGTAAAGGAGAGCTTCTTAGCTAGTAGAAACTGGAAGGAAAAGAATGCCTAAGAAATATTTCTTGGGTAGAAGCAAGAGGATTTGACAGTCTCTTGGATTTGAGAACTGGACAAAAGAAACAGATGAGGAAAGACAGCGTAAGTCTCAGCCCAGCAGAATAGGCACCTAACAGGGGCACTAACTCAAGCACAGAATAGAAGACATCGGAGTTTGAAGGCATTAGAATAGAAGCCACTGGGGTTTTAAAATAACAATAATAGTTAGTGATGCTTCGCCCAGCCCATCCCTCCTTCACCACCACCACACCCTCCCACCCCTCTGGCTGTGTGCGTTTCCACAGTCTATGCACATGTGTGTGAACGTGCATGTTCCTTCTCTTAAGCTGCCTTTGAAAAATAAACTATTGTCAGGAAAGGAGTCAGAAAAAAAGAGATGGAATCAGGGTTATAGATGCATGAGATTCACTAGGTAGTCAAACCACCCTGATGTGTAGACAAAAACACAAGGCATAAAATGAACTTTCTGTGTTTTAGGATTTATCCAGTGAGGGTAAAACTCAGTAGTAACATACCTTAGTCCTACATGCCACACCTAATTGTTTACCATCTGATCGTGATCATTTTTTAAACATATTTTATGCATACATTTAAGCAGACATTAAATCTAAAGCAAATGCCTCTAGAGCAGAAAACATTGTTTTATGTTATTTTATGTTTTATGTTGTGTAATAATCCGTCTTTCCTTATATACCATGAATATGTTTAGTGCACAAGTGTGTGTGCGTATTCATAGAAATATTGATATTTCAATAGGTTGAATTTTTAAAAAGTGTATTCTAAAGGCACAAGAAGGTGGATACCAGATTCAGGACGAGAAGGTGCCCCTGTCTGCTTGCCTGTGTCTCTGGATCATGGGGCGATGCCAGAGTCTCAGATTTGAAAGGAGACAAACATTGGGAGATCCTGAGATCCCACAGCAGCATTTCGCTTATTAATGTCCACATGCATCTGTGGGCCTCCCTCCCCCAGCACTCCTGGGGGCACCAGCTCCTTTGAAAAAACATCCTGGGAGATGTGCTCACGAGTCAACCATCCTGAACCCTATGAGATCATAATCATAATTTCATGCAGAAATTTTGGAAGAAGTCAATAAACTTTGGCAATGTGCAGTGGGCATGTGAGCTTGTTAGAGAAAACATGTAGTGATCTTGAAGAGCTGATGACAATTCTGGATCCTCTTTGAGGCATCTGCTTTCATTTATAGTCAGTTGTTCATCTGCTGTTCATTCAGGAAGGTTTATTAGTAGCTAGACATAGTTAAGCAGTTGAATAGTTGAACTGCATAGGGAGCTGATAATCTAGCTCGTGGTCAGAAAAGATTAAGGCAGAATTCATCATATATATAAACTACCATAGTAATTCCTCTTTTAATTGTAGCCTTCTCTCTGTATTTGTCCTGGAACTCATTGCAATAATAATAATTGCCCTTTCTGAGGCAAGTTGCCGTTCAGTTCTATTGATTCCTAACCTCAGGTTCTGAAAGGGTGCATTCCTGTGCCATGGAATAAATGTGGGCCTTTATCCTCAGATATCACTCTGGTCAGGCATTATTTTTATGTTAAGGCAAGTAAGCTTGTTTTATTAAAAAGCATGCAAGATTTGTTTTTAAACAAAACACATGGACCACTTCAGGCTGGACCCTTACACGACACTTTGAGTCTTTTCCACCTCTTTGCATTCATCTGTTCTTAAACAGGACCCAAAGGCACTGGTCATAAAAGGAACAAGTTGATAAATTCGACTTCATGGTAATGGAAAAATGTTTGCTCTTTAGAAAGCACCAGTAAGAAAATGACAGAGCAAGCCAAAACCTGGGAGCAAATATTCACAACACATATGTCAGATGAAAGACTTGTATCCAGAGTACATAAAGAATTCTTACAATTTTAATAAGAAGACAACTCAAAAAATGCCAGACCGTTTGCCAAGGCAGTTGTAAAGTGCCTCCCAGCTGCGTATCAGCGTCTCATTGCTTATTAAGTGTGTGATCTTTGGCAAGTAATGACACCTCCCTCGAGCTCAGACAATGGTAGAAGGCAAAAATAGTCACAATGAAGCTCCTTCCAGAAGTGGAGTCTTATTTCCCCACCTGCGGATAAAATGAAAGTCCCTGTGGCCAGGATTCTCACCTGGCCCTGGTTGGCTAGCTCACTACCCAAATGTGGGCAATACGTTGCTATTGACTCTATAGAAAGAGCTCCACCCAGTGCTCTGGGCGACATGGTGGCACAGCTGCAGGGCTGCAGGAGAGCAGAGGAGAGGCTGGAGTGGTGGCGGCGCTGAGGACAGAGGCCCAGAGGCAGAGACCCACTTGCTGCGTGAAGACTTGCCCTGAGTGGATGGGATTTTAGTGATTGACCTGCCACCGTGGAAATAAAGTTGGGGATAATCCTTTCACCCCAAGTACATTCTACTGTCATTTCTTTGGTCACACTGAATCCACAGTGAACTTGCCTGGGGCTGAAACCCATTGGCAAGACACCACCATTGAAACCTGGCAGCCTTGTGGCTTCTGGATCTACAGAAGGCACTAGAAAGGAGGCGTGCCAGGTCCAAGCCTGGGCCCCGGACGCCTTGCGGTTTTCCCTGCCCCTGGACCCTTTGGAATCCTGAGACCAGCCCATGAACAAGCTTCGGATAGCAGGCTGGAGAAGGAGAAACTTCACGGAGGCCCTGTTGTCTGGGCCGAGACCCGTATAGACCAATCGGGCCCTGACTGCTTCACCAGCTGGTCCCAAGTTCCTGCAGCTTGGAGGCCAGATCACCCGTGCCTGGCCAAGACCAAGAACCGGCCTGGTGGTCCTGCCCAATCACTATCCAGAGAATCATGAGTTGAATTCAGGGTTGGTGTTCTAAGACCACTGATTTTGGAGATTGGTTGCTAATCACACTAGTTAATTGATGTAGGTATCTCATAAATAAAAAGGGCTAACACAAATATTTACCTTACTGGATTGTTAGGAGATTTAAATAGAAATATACATACTCCATTCTGTGACCAGAGTAAGTATTCAAAACCGTAGCAATAATAGTGTTGTTGTTATTGATAAAGATTACCTTAGGGACTGAGCTTTTTCGAAAGCCTGGCACTTCACCTGCCAATGAGCTCTTCGCCATCTGATTGCCTGATAAAGTTCCCACTTTGAAAAAATATTTACAGTATGAACTTCAGTGCCCACTCTTACTACACTGGGTGTAGTAGGTCATATTCTTCTATCAAGTTAAGTAAGTTAAGTTTTTTGTCTTCTACGGACCAAGCAGATGTAAGGAAGGGAGGGAGGGAGGACAACATGGAAATAATATCGTTAAGAAGACAGGGGTTCCAGGTGGACCACATAGAGCCTGCAAGCTTGAACAGAATACCTTGTTTATTCCCTTAGCATTTTCTGGGACTCTTAGCTACACTGAATGTCAACTACAATGATGCTCATTTGAATATAATATTTGGAATATTTGGAATTATTATTGGGACTATTTATTCTGATGCATCTTCTCTTCATACCCCCAGGCCTCAAAATATAAAAGATTTCTAAATAATATATTCCTAAACCTATAAATGCTGACCAAACATTAATCCTTTCTAATCTTCCCTTTTGTTTTGCATAATTTTCAAATTTTTCAAAAAAGTCTTTCTCAGCTGTGCATCAGCTGTCCACTAACAAGTGTTAATGTAGTTCCTGTCTTTCCCCGGAAGGACTATAAAACTGCAAGGCTTTCAGGATTTAAGGCATGGATATAAATATTCAGCCCAGGTGTTTCTGAATCGCCTTCTTCAATCTCAGACGATGCTCTACTTGAACAGCTCTGGCAAAATGTCTTAGAGTGTCATCCGTGTTTGTATCAAGTTATGTTACATCCAAAATAAATGCATAAAGTAAAGCAAAGCCTGCTGACATATTTATTTTTAGGATAGTTCTGTCATATGAACTTTATAATCATATTGGAAAATCCAGCTGTGGAAAGGTATGCATCCTAAATAAATGGCTTTTGGGTATTTGCCAGACCACAAAGTTGAACTGTATGTAGCAAAGAAAAATTCTAAGCCAATGTTAGAGAAATTCATCCTTTTAAGTTTAAATCTTCAATTAACCACCTAGTTTCTGACAGTATTAATATAATAATCCTTTGATGCTTATTACAATTTCAAAAAAGATTACAATATTTTTTTCTGGAATAACTCTAAAAGTGACTCCTTTTCTGGCTTTTAAAAGTCTTGTCTTATCTAAAGTGTTTCTATAAGTATAAATGTCCTCTGTGTCCAATCTCATCAAATTTCCATTTCCAGTAAATTCCAAAGAACTCTATCCTCCCCAGGGAGTGTTGGCTTAACATCCTGGTGGGTGGTGTTTCTATTAGCAAATGTGTTAGTTAGGAATGTCTGCATGTGTTCTAGACTTCAATTCCAAGTTCAATCGCAAGCATTATTTCCCTTCAATTGGGAACAAAATTGTGTTGATTACTCCAAAAATACATTGCTTGCGCCAAAATTTATGGATATGCTCAACTCGAATAATTTTCCCTTTAGGGCTAAGACAGACTCCGCCCCCGCCCTGTGGGTAGGATAGACATCTGAACCAAAGCAGTAAGTGGTTGTGATTAATGCACACACTGAGATCTTTGGCCATTCTGATGTGAAACACATAAAATCTCTGTCACTTGGAGACCCAGACCATTTGGGGAGATAGTTTCAGTTTTAAGTATATGGTCATAAAAATTATTAAAGTGAATTTTACTTGATGGAAGTGATGTGAAAAAAAAATTATATATTAGCAATTTAAGCAGTCAATAAATGCACTGAGTGGAGACAAGCCCTATTAAACATGCCTTATGGAAATGTGTTTATAAGGTGTGGTTGATGTCATTGATGGAATGACTCTAGAGTGTTGCCAATGTTACAGGTTCAAAGAATAAGCAAATGCTTTCTCCCTTAGTTTCCCTCTTCCCATGGCCACTGCTTTCTCCTCCTCCCTTGAAATGAATGCCATAAATGGTTAGAATATATAACCAACACAGGTGCAGAGAACTTAGACACAAGAGACTTCTTTTCTCCTTATTGCCCAGCGTTTGTGGAACACCTGTACCTTTAGACAACCAGCCTCACAAAAATGGTCTGATTGCTCTGCCCAGCTCTTTCTCCTGCTTTACTGTCAAGCTATGTCTTAATCCCTGCCTCCTTCTGCCGATGTTTCTGCCGCTGTGTTTTTCTGGGCAGTACTTTGCATACCTGTCAACTTAGTAAGAAGTACGGAGAGAGTGAGGACCAGCTGCATTGCTTCTCTTGCGACATTAGGATTTCTTTCTAGTGACCTTACCCTGACTTTGTATACAGAGTTTTCTAAAGTTTGTAAAAACATTTAAGTAAATGCAGCAGGCCATGTATTTTAAGAAAGCATGTGTTTTCCTGCCCTCAAAGCCCCCACTTAACCGTGACAGCGAAGGAACGTGAAAGCTGTAAACCCATGTGAAGAGTATGGGTGAGGGGCTATCAGCTGAGGTTTTAACAATTTCTGGAAAAGGGAAGTGAGACGGGCAAGTGGGGCCTAGTCAGCAGGGACAAAGCCATAGGTTAGGGTGTGGCTACCAGGAGACTTGGAGCTGAGGAGCTAGCAGAGTCCTGGAGAGCCCCGGGACTTAGTGAATGGATCCCAGGAAGACAGCAGACTATGGCAAGGAAAGGAAGATGCAGGACCCACAAAATAAAGATTAAACCCAGGAGAAGGGCCGAGGGAAGTTCCGTGATGAATGGCACGTGGTTGGCTGAGAGCAGGATGGATGGAGAACTCTAGGTGGGAAGACGCCAGGCAGAAAACACAAAATGAGAGTTAAATAGGGTATAAATAGACTGGTGGTGGGAGGGGTAGATGGGAACTAGGGTGCTAATTCTTCCTCTTCCATAATCCACAGATAATACCTAAAATAGACCAAACAAACCAATACTATATTATTTAGAAATATGTACTCAGACACCAGAAGAAACAGGTAAAATGCTCCAAGTGTTTTCCTCTGGGTCATGGCGCTCCAGTAAAGAGCTATTGGGATAAGAAACCTCTGCAACTGCCTTGCTTTAATAACAAAAATTAGTAACAGATACAATGATGAAATATAAATTATGCACTAGTTAGTAGAGGGTTAAGAAATGAAAATATTCAATTGTGGTGTGTACACTTAAAAACTCCTCCTATAGAAGAGTATATAACTTCAATGGCCATAAAGTTGGAAATCAGTATCAAGTACCTTAGTGATTGCATACTTGAAAACATAGCCTAAGGAAATAGTACATATCACCAAAGGTTTACATGTAGAAATGTTTTTTATGGCACTTTTTTACATTTAGGAATTTTTTAAACCAGCAAAATACGCCACAGAGAAATAATTAAAAAGATTATGGTGTTATGCCTGGCATGTTAAAGGTCAAATGTTTGCTGGAATTCTAGGAGATAATATTTTGTAGCTGTTAAAATCCAGATTTGCATTTGAGAACATTTAATGACATGGAAAATGCTGAGTTCCATGTAAAAACACAAATTAAATATAAAATATAGTATCCATTTTTTTTTGATAACTCACATAGTCCACATAAAAGCACACATAAATAGAAAAAAAGTAAAAAAAAAGCTACATCACATTAACAAAGATTATTTCTTTATTGCACATTTGGTACAAATTTTCTTTGTTTTTTAAAAAAATTTTCTAAATAAAAATAAAATGAACATGTGTAATATGTTATATATTCAAAATAAAAAAATCTTAAATTGTTATACAGTCATTTTAATAGGAAGAATGGAAGCTAAAACTATAATAAGTATCCTTTATCTAAAAAATTCTAGTTCACATACTCTTTTTGACCTAAGGGTAAAGGATGTTATTTGTAGCCCATCCAAACCCATCTTTAAAAAGTTAACAAGGCAGTTCAGTAGTCTATTTTTACCATAAATCTATCTTGAGCAAGAATGTTGATAACCTAAAGGTTAACATAAATTCATTAGCATTTTTTTTTTTACTAAATTAGAGAGCAACATAATCCAAACAGTCTTATCCCTTTTCTAAACCAAAAAAAAAAAAAAAAAAAAAAGCACCTCACAGATTACCTTTTGAACTTTTTCCCTCTGGTTTCTCATAGCGTAACATCTTTAGTTCCCATGAGTGAAGTACATTCTTAAAGTTATAAAGTGTGAGAACATTATCCTGGAAGCAAATGTTATTATTAAACTACCAATATATTTGAACATCGTCTATTTATAACTTTTATACCTTTGAAGATATACTTAAAGCAATTTAAAAACATGTATCCTTTAACTTTAGAGTTCATAACTTAAAACTCAACTAAAATGGTACTAGGAGGGGAGAGGCTAATGACTTCTCTGAAAATTTGTACAACTAACTCTTGTTAAAATGTATCATTTTTGTGGGTTTGAGCAAAGTGCTTTTCTGTGTGTTTTTCTATTCATCCCAATTCACCTTCCTAATAAAACAGGAAAATGCAATCACCATTACTTCTCACATTCTAATCTTCAATGTCAATGGCTTGTCATAAATTTTTCTACATACTTCAGATTTAAAAAGCCATCTTAATTTATGTTTTCAAATGAGAGTTTGGGTCTGGAAAGTTAAGAGCAACTGATACCTTCTATGTAGAATTTAATTGGCTTGAGTTGTATAGTGCTATCTTTTGCATGTGTCAAAGTATTATGGTAAAAAAGTCATTTATTGAATAGTTCTTCTTTGCCATGAGAAAAGAAATAGGTTATTAGATTTTTTTTTCCTAAAAATTATGCACAAATTTTTCCAGCTACATCATACCCGTAAGGACTCTACTAATTATAGCAGCATATTGACTCATAGAGATTAAATGTCCATAAGGCAGACCTGGCTCTGGAGGAGGCTTCCTCCAGCATTTCAAACGCTGCTGACCGTTGCACCCTTTGAGATACTGGCTTCCCCTTCGGGTTCCATGTGGCAGCTTTTCACTCAGGCACAAATAACTGTCAGCTCCAGACTTGGAGCCTCCCACTACACTGTCCTGCGTAAGGCAGCCTCTTCTGGAAGCTGCCATGAGAAGGGAAAGGAAAGGTTCTTTCCCACGAGGACCAAATTCGGTGTCTGCATTTGGGTGCTGTGCTCACCTGTCCAATCAGTGCTGGGAAAGGAGAAGGAGGTAAAAGGTGAATGGGCCCACACTTGAATTCATTTCACTTCAAGCAACGTGGCTCAGACAGGGAAGGCATTGCTGGCCATTAGGAAATCTGGGTAAGTTCCCCAAAGGAAGGGCAGTGTGAGAGTGGACAGCAAATGAGTGTCTATGATTGCCACTACAATTATTCAGAGAGGATTCCTTATTAATACTTGTTACACTTCCTCACTTTTCAGGGAAAACAACCAAACTGGAAAACCAAGTCTCTGGTCCTTCACTCCTTGAGCAAAATGAACAATGTCACATGTTTTTGACTTGAAGATACGTCCCTGATTGAATCCACAAAGTCTGCCTTTCACATCACTGAGAGGACTCTGACAGGGATGCTCCCATGATGTATCAGAGGCCATCTTAGGTCGTATTTACAAAAAGGAGTGTATTTGAGTCCCTTAGGAGAACTTTGTGGAACTACTGCCAAAAAATTATGATCTAAACTATGCAGAAATGAAGTAATTGAGGCAGACATTGTACTAAGTTCATACAATCACATATAAAGATACCCAAACTATGCTAGGATATTAGGGGAAGTTACTGAGGAAGCTAGGCTTCATCTGAACCCCCTGGGATGAGTCCAAGCTAGCTAGACAAGGTACCGAGGACAGGACGTGAAGAGCGGGCAGCAAGGAGCATTGCAGGCAGATGGAACAGTCTGCCTAATGAGGTTGCGGTAAGTCTAGCACATTCAAGAACTAAAAGGCACAATATGTGATGAGGAAAAGTGGAAGAGAACACAGTGATTCAAAATATGTTGCAACATCGAGAAAAGGATAAATGGAATATTGAGATGTAAAGTATGGATCCTTAAAAATCACTTTCCACATATTCAAAAAAGTAACTCTGATGAATACTGAAGATTTAGTAAGTATGCAGAAGAGGACTGCCTGTCACATTTGGGTAGCACAATTAAGGAAAAAACGGGAAATTTCTCAGCATACATACAAGTATTTGAAAGATAGAAGATATCAGTACGCCCTGCACAGGCTTGCTGATGAGACACCAAACACTGATTTGTACAAAGTTTACAACTAATTTTAGAGAAAGAAGGTTTTAATTCATTGTTAGATATGATTCAACTGAGTTAAAAAAATCATTTAACTAAATGCATTCAAAACCCTGAAACTATCCATTCAAAGGGGAAAAAAGTCCAAGATATTGAAATGGATTAGAAAAAGTTGTATTTAGATGAAAGCATTTCAAAAGAATCTGAATCTGGAGGCTTAACTCAATGTTGATTATAACAAAGCAAAAGGTATGTAACTGTAAACGACTGTTCCTCTAATTTAAGGGACCTAAAAATAACTTTGGGTTTTGGCACAGTGCAGAATCCGATTGGACAGGTCAGGAGAGGAGCTCAAGATTTTAT
The DNA here is from genome assembly GCA_029783875.1 of Phataginus tricuspis. NCBI lineage: Eukaryota > Metazoa > Chordata > Mammalia > Pholidota > Manidae > Phataginus > Phataginus tricuspis. The sequence continues at coordinate 33,481,140 of JAQQAC010013566.1, forward strand.
AATCCTAGCAGGATTCCAGACCAGGACTAATTAGGTACGGTAGTACACTAGATAAATATTAGTGCAGTATCCTTTCCCATCACCCAATGCAGATACTAAGTTGAAGGTAGCCTTTAAATTGGAATTAAATTGATTTAAGAATGTCATAAATTGGAAGAAATTCCATTATTTCCCTCCATCTCCACTGTCATCTTCATCTGTGTCATCCTTTGTATCTCTTTTAAATTACTGTAATAGCCTCTTAAATGATTTCTCTGCCACTAGCCTTGCCACCTCTTACTCATTCTCCATACTAAAGCGCTGAACTAAATCCTTCAAAACTCAGATCTGGTTATGATATTCTGCCACTTAAACTTTTTGGAAAATAAAATACAAACGGCCCCTGGAGTTGTCTAAACTGACCTGCAGCCACTTGCCTTCCTCCCACACCTACACACACGCTCTCGATATGCCAGCCCTCGTGTTCATGCTAGTGCTTTTGTGTATCTTCTCCGGCTACCCGCATTCATACTTTAGGACACAGATGATTATCACTTCCCCTCAGAAGAGTCCCCCAACCCAGGTTAGTCAGATGCATCACACTCTTCTAGTACTTCCCACTGCAATGCTGATTTAACTGCCTTCCTGCTCAGCCATTAGCTCAGTGACAGTTGGAACCGCATTTATCTTGTTCCCCTGCCTAAGGCCAGTGCCTGGCACAGTGGCACACGATACACTCCAGTCGGCTTCCAGTCTAAGGTCTTTGGTAACATACCAATGAAGTGTGCTGGTTCGGTCAATGCCTGCCTTCCACGAAAAGGATGTAGCAAGACAGAACTGCCACTTTCAACTTGATAAAATCTTACTTATCCAGAAACTTTGCTTAGAATTTATAATTTGATAGTCATTCAGCCCAAAAATAATAATTACTGAGTACCACTTTGTTCATAATGAACGAATAAACAAACCATTGCTGGGCTCTAGAGGAAACAAACACCGGAAGGAAGACCGGAAACCAGAAGACAGCCTGATGGAGACTAGACGTGTCACAAATACTAGTTACGAAATCAGCACAAAATCAAAGGCATTAACAAGGCATAAAGCAGGAAAGAGACAGAAGGTTATAATTTGGCTTCCCTAGTTGAGAAAAGCCTTTCTGAGAATGGTACCTTGTCTTACAGGATAAGCAGAAATATTTGAACAATGAAAGGGAAAGCTCTTCTCAGCAAAAGAAGGTGTACAAAGGCACAATTTAAGAGAGCAGTATGTATGCAGACTCTAGAGCATCATAGATGCTGTTGGAAAGGCAGATGAGACTTCAAAGAAAAAGGCCTTTGCTGTCCAGGCTTTGCTCAGTAGGAATAAGAGAAACTTTCTTTGAAGAAACATTTTAAACATCAGCATGGCATCATCAAAGGAACGTTTCAAAAAACACGTTTTTCTAACAGTGTGGACACACTGAAGGAGGAAAGACTAGAAACAGAGTTCAGTGAATTGTGCCAAGAGTGAAAAGAGATCACAGAATGGCAACGGGAAGGAGACAAATGGGGGCCACGCACAAAGGCTCGGACGTGGCCTGGGGCGTTAGGGACGGTTCGCGGGCTGCAAGTCTGTGTTGTGTTCTGAAAGCAAGGGTCACCGAAACAACCCACCGCGCCTGCGTCAGGATTCACGCAAACCACTGCGCCTGCATCGGGATTCACGCAAACCACCGCGCCTGCGTCAGGATTTATAGGCGATCCTTCCATAGCAAAGTGAGAAATGGAAAGTGAATCAGTAATACGTCTACAAAAGCTCAATTCTGGCTCCATTCTAATCCAAATGAAGTTTTACATTCATAACTACCTACTCCATAGCTTATTTTAAGACATTTTTTCATAAATATCCTGACAGAGATACATTCATAATCTCAGAGGTTTTGGGTAGGGCAAAAAAACAAAAGTAGGCACACGATCTAGTGAGTGCTCAGAGGAAGGTATCCGCCCCCTGGGGTGAATTCTACCGCGGCAGGAGATGAGGGCATGTGCGGCCCACACCACAAGGGCAGTCAGAGGTCAGTCAGGACACGGGGACTGAGCCATTCAACCGGGTGTCCACATGGTGCGGATTTCAACACCAAATGCACTCCGGGCAGATGCCGACCTAAGCGAACTGAAGCAATCTATCAAGTACGACTTACTCCCAAGTCTTCAGCCTTTCCATCACTCTAATTCCCAATGTTCAGCTTTCCGGGGTAATTTTGTGATTTCCTCCTTTTTCTTTTCTTCTTAACATTCATCCATAATATAAAGTTCAGGTTATTTATACATTTGGGATACTTACCAAGTCCTCTGTTCTTAATTTTAAAATGTTGAGTTGAACTTTTGCATTAAAAAAATTTTTTTAAGTCAAATTAAAATTTTCTATTAGTGATTTAGTGGACCTTGGACAGAAAATAAGACACACTACTATAGTCCTCATTCTATAAGAAACCTGCCATTTTCACTGGAACCATTACAGCTCAAATGGAAGGATAATTAATTTTGGAGTTACTACCCCCACCTCCTCACCCTCTCTACGTCCATCAGCCTGAAAAAAAGCAGTCAGATGAACCTGGGGTTTGTTAAAAAGTAAAAATCAAATATATGATATTATTTGAGCTCAAAAAGTGTTGCAGTGTGTAAAACTGACAAGGTTCTTTTATGTTTTAATGCTTCCGCAAGTGCCTGTCAGTTATAAAACAAAGTCTTAGTTTTTAGGAAATACCTTACATGTTAAAATATTACATTAAAAATGTTAGCGTACAATATAGAATTACTTTTTTCCATCTTAATAGTCCTTGGCGTTTTCTAGAATTTATATATAGTTATTTCTTTTCAATATGTTCTAACTAGCATTTTACCTGATGTTTTCTTCATCGTGTTCCCAGTTGATCTCTATCCAGACCCATTCAGAGCACACTACAGATAGGGCCATGAGCTGCTCAGGCCCGTGTTGGTAGTATAATAAGTATCTTGCATCCAAGTTTGGGGACAATTAAGGGGGCAGGGCCGGTGAGGATTCCAGTAAACTAAGGGTTTAATTAGTTCCAAATCACCTCTCCTGGCCTTCTCCCTCCCATTTCTCAAGACACTCAAGTTAATAAAAAGGGGTTAGTTTATAGTTACAAGCTACTAACCAAATTGTCTGAGAGAGAACACTTAACTTTTTCTACTATTTCTAAGAGAGTTAGAGTAATAAACATTTGGCTATCTCTTCAGTAATCTTGACTAAGTCAAATTTGCTTTTTTCCCAAGGACTATGTTGTCAAAGTAGTGTAGTGTGATTTTTTTTAAGTGTAAATGTATGGTGTCATTATGAGTGCATTTTATTAGGTCCTGCTTGTTACATAAAGGCATAAAAAAATTCAGACTCCAAATTTCCACTTAGTAACACACGATGTCTTTTACTATATTTTCAACAGATACTTATATTCTGCACATTGTATGTAGATTGGGAGATTAGAAATGTTTCACCAACTTTTGTGTATATGTACACTATTTAAAAAAAGGAGAGAAGAATGAGACAAAGAAAAGTAAACTTAGCTTTTCTTCTGTCTTGCACAAGAAAACTTTAAAATGTTTCTTTTTAAAACTGGAATTGAGTTTTTCAAAAGGGAAAATAAGATCCTATGTTTTCTGGGAAATCACTTTTTCATAAAAGGTAAAATACTGGCATATGAACCACAAGGTGGTGCTATAATTCCAAGTTGGTTCTGATATTTTAGTAGCAACTGATTTAGTTTTTCTTTTGTAATTAATCTTTTGTGTACGTTTTTTGGAATTGAAAAAATAAAACTAACTGGATTTGCTAATTCTAGAAATATTTACTGGAACTCTACTAAATTCAAGGTTGTACGCTAACTTCAAACGTTCATGATTTTAAAGTCTAATGACTAGAACATGAATTAGAATCAGAAATGTTTTCTTAAAAGTCATTTCTATTTAGAATTTTAACATAGTGTTTCGTATTCCACAAGTATCAAATCACACATATATAGTATAAGTAGTATATAGTATAAATAGATGAATATATAAAATACAATCAGATGATCTAAATAATAGAAAGGAAAAAAATACTACCCTTTCCCCCCACCAAATAATGGAATCCATTTTTCTTGAAGATAACCCAGGGCCATTATTACATTTGTTATATATAAAGTTAAAAAGAGATAATTCATCTAGGTATTTAAAGTGAATTTCATTTTTCCCTTGATTTAACTTCATCTAAGTCTCTTTCTCCAGAAAAATATATAATCACTTAAAAAAAAAAACTTCCCTGTGTATATTGTAATACTGGACGGCCACCACTGGCACCTGCGCTGCAGGTCCTACAACGTGTTACAGGACAGAGCACTTACACGCTCACACGGGCTTTCCAGGGGGTGTTCCCACCTGCCTTCAAACACAACAGGAGACTCAAACCCTTCCTTCCTCAATCCTAACTGAAAATGTGCTGCTGCATTTGACTGAGCATGAAATTGTTGTACTTTTTGTTTCATTGAATTTGCAATGAACATTTTCAACTTTTCATTACAACATATCCATCAGTACAGATGGCAAGATGGTATGTATGAGAGCCCCCGGGTACAATACACAAGTCCCAGTCGGACTGTTTCCAACAGGATGTAAACTATGGTCCACAAGCCTGTGCTTTAAAAAACATATTGCTTAGCACACTGCCAACAAACGTCACACAAAAAATACAGTACTGTAATGAGTTAACTCTGGAAGAGAGATGTATGGGCACATACGTTTTCCTAAATAACGCAGAGTAAAGCAGTATCATCACAGGGCAAAATTACTTATTTATTCAATATTGAATGAAAAAAGCTCAGATACCAAGTATTACTAAAAAAATGTTACAGCATATTAAAATTTGTAGAGAATTCTTTAAATATACAACATGTACAGTAGCAAAGTCCTAAAGAAGTTCACGCAGGAAATTCTGTAATTAGTGATTTGGACATTTCAGTAACTCTGCAGTTTCTTCAAACCTGAAATGTAATAAGCAATTTATTAAGTAAATAATTCATAATAAGGCATCAGTTTAAGTTGAATTATGCTTTGTGCCTAAAATAAAATTTAATATCTTTCTTATTTGTGGCTATAGTTACTGTTAATAAATTAAGTACACAATGAGAGTCAATGATGAATCTAACTCTTAGAGCGTAAGTTATCTCAGTTCTCAAATTTCAAAAAATTACTCTTGTGTTTTAAAGCAGTGCAAATTGACCTCTTACAATTTCATTTCATATTTCCCTTCAACTATTCTTCAATCACATAATTTCATATTTGTATTAGAGAAAAGTATCATTTCTAGTATTACCTTACCAATAACTTTCTGAAAAAGACTAGCAATATTTTAATACTACTTAAAATGTCTCTAAACTATCCATCTACACTTAATATTTTGATAAGCCAGTTATCAAAAATAGGCAATACTTTTAACTATCAACCAAAAATATTTCTGCACTCTTTAATCTGCAATTAATCCCATTAACATTGTTTTATATCACTTGTTGGAAACCAAAACAGTGACTCATCTCACAAACACAGAACTGGAGGTGGATTTATGATCCACTGGAGTCCTGAAGGAAATTCCACACCTGACTGAGGAGCCTTCAAGGTTTGAAGCACATATGCGTGTTCTCTATATACTGTAATCCAATCCAATTCCCTCTAGAGAAATGAATTTCTGTTGCCCCTTTCTGTTACTTACATTTTTGTCATCCTTTCAATTTTCTGGATTGTTGTTTCCTTTAATATAAAAAGCAACAAATTTAGGCGATTTCTCAAAGTAAACCATCAAAGATGGACCGTGAACATTTAATACAGTTGAAAACATTGCATTAAGTAATATGCACTTATCACAAAGAATTTCTATGAGAGACTGAAACTTACAGTTTCACTGTTTTCCCGGCCAATGGCATCTACGACTAAATCCAATGCTTGCTTTTCTCTGAGTGTCACAATACTGAAATCATTGAGCAATTGCCAAGTTTCTTACCTCTGAAATTCCTTTCAAACCACAGAAATTAACAACTGAACTTCTGGGAGGTGAATCTGGTGACACTGCACTGTAGCCGGAGGACAGAGGGATACTTGGTTGCCTCTCCTCTTTGTTTCTATCTGTGGGGAAATTAATTTTTAGGTTATCTTTTATTTTCACAGTGGGGTCAAATACCTAAAAATTTTATGCGGACATGGAAGAAAAACAAACCTTATTTTATAATGTAAAATGGCTATTAGTATAGCTCAGATGAGTTTTTCATGTCCCTTTAAGATAACGACCTATATATGGTGATATAGATGTTAACAACTGGCCAATAAAAATTATAAAAGGTACAATTATCTTTATCGTGATAGCAATCAACTGAGTAAATAGGCAAGTACATAACCAATGTTTAAATATAAGCTACTGACTCATGTATTTCATTTTTCTTAAAATGGTGGTAACTATTTCTGAAACTGACTATATATACTTTTTGAAAATCAAGAAATACTCTATTCTGAGTTGATGTATGGAAAAAATAATACTCAAAATTCAGTACTCAGAGATTTCTTTTTCTAAAGACTCGAACAACCTTACATTTTCAGCATCCTGATGTCACGCATTCAATGAAATGATGGCAAATCTTTTCTACAACTGAACCAATTACAGAACATCACAGATAAGACATGCTCTGTTAAATCAATCCCATAAACCCTACATTTTAGTCATGGTACATCTGGCTGAAAAAACAAGACAAGAAAGAAAAATTACACACCCACTTAAGCTGGTTTACATAAAGACAGTTTTATTGTAAGCCCACACAGACAACCTCAATTAGGGAATGAAGCAGTACCACATAAGGACTGAAACAACTGGGAAGACTTTTACTTTCATCTCTCACAGGACAACTGCCTCCTGTCTATTTGTCTTGCCTGTTCGCCCCATTCCTCTGCTCACTCGTCAGCATGAACTCGGACAAAATGGCTAGCCCAGCCCAGCTCAACATTATTTGACTGACTGGTCCTAATTCTAAATTTTGAAGGGAGCAAAAATTTGTCTCAACATCTTTTGGACTGCTATTCCCTGGATTAGAGATTGATCCAATTAGCTGAGCTCAGGGATCCAGATCAGATGACACAGCTTTGAAGACCAGCCATACCCAGATTGGTCAGCATGGGCTACCGACAAGTAGTAGTTTCAAGGAATAATTTGAAACGAGGTAGGAACTATATCTACTATTCCCTACTCTTGGGTTATTTTCTGCAGATAAGAGATGGGTGTCTGCTAAAGGTACTGAACATTTTCAAATGCTATTTGAGAATAGGGGGTTTAGGGTCCGAGGATGGGAAAGGAGGACTGGGAAGACAGACAACGGATGGTGAAGGAACGACTCTCTCTGCCCTGGTCAAGGGATATATGTATGTGTGTGTATAGATATGGCCTTGAAGGCAGGCCCTATGGTAGGAGAAAGCTGGCATTAAGCAGGCTGGGGGCCATACGGGGTACTCCAGAGATTACAGAGTGGGGCAACCAGAACACCAGCCAGATTAGCAAAGTGCGTGTTCTCTTCTGTGCTTCCTACTGTGCTGCTGGACCGTTGGTCAATCTTCCTTATTTAAACACAGTGGTTTCTCAGCTGTGCTCTGGGAGGCTGAGGAAAGAATGGGTAATTAAGTTCAAGCTGAAAAGGAAAGATGAGAGCAGGGGCCCCCGAAGCCTTGTGGCGTTTCAGAGGCAACTGCTGATAGATCCCTTTGAAGGAGGGGTCTCTAAGGACGAAGACACGAGGCTGTCAAGCCAACTCCCCCCGTGTGACTTGATCATTCATGGCCAACTTTCAAGAATTATGACCTTATTTCACTGAGAACCAGTCAGGTCCTTTGCCTTCTAATTATACCATATCCCCTGCTTTTCAAATGTTTGCATCATGTCACTTTGCTTTTATGAAAGACCTACATTAGTACCTGTCTTTGCTAACCAAAAGAAATCTGAAAAGGATTTTCACTTCTGTTGAAAAAAGCAAAAAGCAGTAGTGTTAAACATCTGTTTTGCAGTGGGCCTTACAGAGATCGTGTGCACCCCGAGAGGCCACGCCAAGTGCCTACCCGGAACCACTCAGCTCTCGGCATTGAGCTGCCAGAGCTCTGAACTGTGTCTGGGAGCATTCATGCTTTATCCATTATTTATTTTGTGCATCCATTAGAAAGATATGCCCTAAGGTATCAGAAAAGCCTAAGACTGGTTCTTTATTGGGCCTGGGAATGCTCAAAAATTTTTCCATATACATCAATGGTAAGTGCTTCTTCATTTTATGCCACTTGGCTTACGAAGGGTTTCATCAGAACACTATTTCTGGATAGTAGGTGCAACCTGTCATTTGTACAATGGTGCTTCCAGATCAAGGGCCAACTATATATCCAAGTGCCTTCTGCATATTTTGTCTTAAGTATGTTATACAAATTTAATATTCAAATGTTAACTCGTCATTTTTTCCCAAACTTTCTCCTCCTCCTGAATTCTCTGTTTCACTAAGAGCAGCAACTATCTACCCAACCAGGCACGTCAACCACAGTGATGCCTTGACGTCTTCACTCTTTCACCACCTCCACTTTCATCAGCAATCAAGGTTGATCAATTTTAACACCTAAATATTCCCCACATAAATGGTCTCCTCTTTTATCCTAGCTGTTACTGCCTTGGTAGTTCCGAGATACTGTCCTTCCCTGTGTTACTTTCCTCTAACCAATTACTCTTCTACTTTCATGATGATCTTTCTCAAACACAAATCTGATCATACCAGCTTTGCTAAAAATCTATGGCCTCACATAAACTCCACGATTTGGCCTTTCTCCTCATTTGCTTCAACTTCCTTATGTACCCAAATGTAGGAACTAGTCATGCTGGAACCACACTCTTGTGGCACTTTATGAATAATTTTTATTCTTTGGGGACAAAGGCATAAAACAAAAAACAGCCCTGACAGTCTAGTAATTAACAACTAGGTCACTGTACTGTATCCCCACTGCACATAATTTCACAGAAAATCAACACCATTATGAAGTCATTTCATTACTTGATGAAACAGAAGAAAACGAGAGCACTTGTATGTCTGAGCACAGACAACATGTAGCCCGCAACCACACACAGGCCCAGCTACAGCCTCTCCCTACAGACCCGAGTGATTCTTCACTGAAAATTCCAGCTGTTTCACTTGTATCCTCAGTCATCAGGTTGCTCCTGCCTCCTGAGAGCACCCAGACTAGAGAGAACTCGTGCTTCTGCTGACGCTCTCCAACACCACCCAGCACAAGCCCGAGGCTTCCAGGGAGAGCGTCTCCTGACTCCTCCTCCCCAACACACGGAGATGGTAACTGCAAAAGAAACGTCCTAGCTTCCCTTCAAGATTTACAAAAGTTAAAATTACAACATATAACATATATATCAAGCATGGAACACTGTATTTCTAAGAAAGGAAAAACAAATCTGGCACTTCACCAAAACCATTCCCAATTTAACACGATCCGAAAACCATGTTGCTGAATTACTGCTCCCAACATCCAAATGAAATCAAACCTGCTTCCAAGTGGCACGCATATATAAGGCACCCAGTATAAAGCTTTATAGATTTGACTCTTCACTGATTGAGGTCAGATTATAAACTTATTGAGACCAGATATTCACCTTATTCATTATTTCTAATCCATTTCAGATAGAGGTCTACCTGCTCATCACTTTAAGTCCTAGCACAGTGGCTTGAATTTGGTTATGTGTTTACTAAACGGGTTAAAGGTGTGTTCTGTAACAACGTAATTAAAAAGGTAATAAGTCTGATGATGCAAAATCCAACTTGGACGAGGCAGTGTTTTGCAAATAGCAGGCACTCAATATTCTTTCAGTGTGTAAAACTGAGCTCTACTATACACAGACACTGGAGATAGAAGGTCAAAGGTACAGAACATAAGATAAAGTTCTTTGATTTCAAGTATCATCAGAGTTGGGCTTTGAAATTTGTTAAATAAATAAATGAATGCTGAATGGAAAAAAGTCAAAACTTTACCTAATCTGAAATTTGCAGTCTATAATAAATTTAGTACCTGAAACAGAGCCTCAAGTAGTTACATATTTAATAGCCTAGTCACTGAAATTGTTCTCTGTGCAATGTGCACTAACTGTGTAGTAGTTAAGAGGAAACTTCAGAAGACAAGTCACCTAGATTCAGACCTGCTCCATCTCTTCTGCAAATATGATTAAATTACAAACTAAGACAAAATTTAGACCTGTCCTTTCAAAAAGTGTCAGAATCCAAAAATAAATAAAAGCTATCCCTGAAAGAGCCCGGAAATCTTATCCTTGCTGGTCAGTCATAAGGAAAATGTCAGCAGTGTAGTAAAAGTAAGTAACATGGACAGGCTTGTCCTAATTTTAGATCCTTCTCACTTTACCATCATTAGTAAACTATTCAAATGCAAGCGATTTGCAATATTCTACAGGTTAGTGACAAATGGGCTTTCTTCTCTTACAAGTTATTTACTTATGCAAAGGCTGCCACTTAAGTTTAAATTAGAAACTTTTGAGATCTATTTTTAATAATCTAGAGCACTTAGCAATTAAGAGTTAAATGCCTAAAAGTTTGCAATTTTATACACTGGAGCTTACTTAATCCCTATGTCATGTAAAATATGTAAGCTGGCCTCTTTTGCAATCCTCGGGTTCAGTAGTCTGTAAGTCCAATATTTTCTTTGTTCCTAAGAGCTTTGTGGTTTCCAAAACAATGAAGCTTGGGAATATTAAAATCACCAGATACCTATAAAAATCATTTTTCTGAAAACTCCTTACCATACCATCAATACTGTAAGAACTTACCAGGATCCAGACTATCCACGTCACTACTAGAAGGACAATCTTCATTCACCACAGTGAACTCTCTGTATGCACCACTCTGGAATAACATGGTTCAGTAATTAGAATGAAATGAAAAGGAAAATGTTCATTTTATATTCTTACTAAGCATAAAATATAAAAATGATAAATGTTTAAATGTTTTTATTTCACTTATAAAGCAATACACAAATATTCACATGTGTAAGAAATAGTCTTTTAAACATGGAAGCAGATAGTAAGCTTCTTAAATCTACTAACTTTACTTTCTAGGAAGGAAAGATGGACTAGGACCAGAAATTGGAATTGTGAGTCAATCAAGAAGCAAATTCCCAGAGCTGATAAGACAGTGGCAAGTTTGGTAACTGCTTCCATGAAATTTACAGTTTGATGAAGTAAATGAGTGAGAAAAGGAAGCTACAATTTTAGTTTTTCCTGTCCTGCCAATTTCTCTTCACCCAGTAAAAACAGACCATTTGTACTACTAAAGGATATAAAATAATTACCTCAAGTATTAACAGCTCTGGAAGCTGAATTTACAGGTTGGTCACATTATTTGGTGAGGAGAAAAACTACAGCCACAACAATAGCAACAAATCTGGCTGTGCCTAAACCGGGCTTCTCTCCAACCACTTCCCTGTAACCTCATGTTCTCTTATTTAGTTTTTCCAGAATACACACATAACAATGAATAGAAACTTTATCATATCTGAGACACCCTGTAAATGTTACGGAAAGAAAATACCTTTTTAGACAAAAGCATTTCTGTTTCAAGAAGAGTGACACGACTTAGAAGATCAGTCCAGCTTTTTTCATTTACCAGTATCTTTCCTTTCACTTTTTCTTCCAAAGAGTCTAATCTACTCTCTATCCAAGTCAGTTTCTTAAGCTTTTCTTGGCAGTCCGCAAGCAGAGTCTGCATTACAGGAATCTCAGGATGAACTTTTATACCCTACAATGGTTAGAAAGATTAAAATAGCATTACACAAACTGGAATTCCCTTAAACATCAATGTGCTCCCATGTCCTTTATGTCATGTGCACAGTCAGAAGAGGCAGAAGTGCATGAGCACCCAGAGAGCCGTCTGCAGGCGGGCGGCCTGGGCGCTCACGCCGGCTCACCCGGTGTATGACCGCGTGTCTCAATTTCCTCATCTAAGAAGAGAACAGCAGCACTTACTTCAGTGGTTCCAGTGAAGATTAAATGAATGAATTTGCATAAAGCTCTCAGAAACAAACAGGGCAGCACAATAAAACTGGCGCTAACTAGCTTCTTGTGATACTTGGCACAGGCTAAGAGGAAATGACAGGGAAAAGATAATGCATTGAGACTGTTCAGTTTGCTATAAACAGGAAATAAGCCTAATGGCCATTTGGTAGTTTTTATAAATGCCAAATGTATGTTGAGATGCACAAAAGTCACAAGACATAGAAGGAAGATAGAAAAAACAGTTTTAGCAATAGCAGTGGAGACTGAACACTCTAACAGAATCTGTGGCAATAAAGTAATAGAAATGGTACTGAGAGAGAGAGAGAGGACAGCAAGGGCCCAGACAGGGAAATGAAGAGGCCGTGGCACACCACTGTCCCACTTGCGGACACAGGGAAGCAGCAACACGGGCCTTCACTGTACAGAGCAGCACATCTCCGTCACTCACTAGATGAGAAGTTCCCAGGTCATGCACTGTGTCTTCCTCATCTCTGTGTGACCCAGAACGTCTAGCCCAGTGCCCTAAACACAAGCGGCAATTAGTATCTGTTGAATTACAATCAGTAAGACTTGTGGATTCTTAAGTAATGGTCACAAAGCTAGTGTGCCATGATTAGTAATTCCAAAGGCTAGAGACATTCCAAAGCTGAGAGGTTGAAGTCATCATGTACACACAAGTAGGAAATAATGGCATCTGTTAAAGAAGCCCAAAATTCTTACCTGTTGCTCAGACTTGATTTCAGGTTCCTTTCCTTCAGGAATCTTTATTTCAGTAGCCTGTAAATCACACACATCAAATGCTTCATTAACATCTGTATCTGTAGTTCGCGCGTCTTCAGAAATTTCAACACCATCTTCATTATAGAGATGACGGATCACCACAGCTTTCTTCTGCAGAGACGGAAAAATGTCGGCTGCTTCAGTGTTTTCCTTACACAATTACTTTAAATATATACATGGTAACTGCAAAAGAAACATCCTAGCTTCCCTTCAAGATTTACAAAAGTTTAAATTACAACATATAACATACATATCAAGCATTATGAATTAAACTATTAGCATTGTGTGTGATGATGAAATGTGGTTATGATTTTTTAAAGCCATTCTTAAATATTAGAAAACTATTGAACTATGCAGTCCAATAATGTCTGGGATTTATTTCAAATTGTGTTAGATTTGTGGGCAAAGATGCTGGGAAAAGTGGTTATAATAAAGATGAAACAAGATTAGTTAAGAGTTGATAAATTCCTGAATCTGGGAATGGATACTTTCATGTATGTTTGAAATGTTCCATAATAAAACGTTACTTTTAAAAGGTTATCACATAATTCACATACATAAATAATCAAGAACTGGCTCTCTGAGGAGGACTCATCACAATATTTCCATTAAACAAACCAGAAAGTATCAGACTTTCAACTAATAATTCAAACTTAATGATGACAAAGGGACGTGCTGAGAATAACGTGTCAGGAGTCAAATCCACTGATGCAGGACTCTTCTACCCACTTCTTTTCCTAGAGGCAGGCTGCATGTGCACTGGAAAATCTTACTGTATGTGACACGGAAGTCACAAAGAGCAGCCTACAGAAGGCACTGGGAGAAGGGACAATTTGCTTTAACACTGACTCAACTTTTGCCCTTATACAAAGGAATGTACTCACTGACTCCAACTTTTCTAAGTCAGAGAATTTTTAGTATTTTCAAATTTTGATTATTAGATTTGATGTAATTGATTAAATTTTGATGGATAACAAAACTTTAAGAAAATTAAAAGTAAGTCTAATGTCTTGAAATTTTGCATCTTTCTTTCTTAGGACAATTTAGATTACTCCTCAGCCCCAACACGGGAATGGAAGATTGAAAAATACATTGTCACATCAATTCATGTTCAGTAAGTGCTTAGTGTGCCTAATACCGTACTAAGCACAAAGAAGGTAAAGAGGCCCAGTATGAGAAAACCCCTGTTTAAATAAATTCTAGCTGGGGAAGGATAAAAGATATAAGTCACTTAACAGAAAATCATATAAAACTGACAATAGGGAGATGACTTAGTGATTCATGTGGAACAAGACCTATGACCATCTATTCAGAAACCATCCTTTCTTATTCCGTTATTACCTGGAGCCAAACATGTATATTTTTAAAAAGTTATCAACATAAGAACTTTTTTTCCTTATACTAAAATGTCACTATTTAATATAAAGATATAAATGTATAAATATCTTTTAAATAGATTGTTAAACTATGAACTGGGGGAAAATAATTTTCTAGATTTTACTTCAGGCAGAAACCACTCACATCCTTTATCTAATTACACATTGATTATTCATCCGGTCTAACCTGCAAACTCAAAAGTCTGGTTTCCCCCAGATGGAAGATAGCTGAAAGTACATTTATCATTATGAAATAATATTTGGCTTTAATTTCTCTTGGAGATAGTTTTCCTACCTCTAAGTGCAATGGACTCATTCAGCCACTGGTGCTCAAAGCAGACAAGGACAGGGAAGATAACTATCAACAAAGAAAATGTTCAAAACACTAACCCAAAACCAGATTATAGGCTGTGAGACTATCAATCTGTATAATGAACATTTGTGGTATAGAAATATGAATGTACATAAATGAACCATCATACCCTGTCACTATAACTAATGGTGTGCTCTTTAGTTCCCATGTTTTAGGCAGACTAGATATATAACTGAGTGAATGTTCAGGACCACAGAATATTACCTTCCTAAGTCATTGTTCTTTTATCTGGAAAATGAGGCAGAATTAGGAATTAGAAGTATAAGGCGAAAGCTTGTTCAGTTTCCATTTGTATCCTCTTCTTATAACTTTAAGAATGTTCCCCAGGTAACATATGGTATGCATTGTTAAAAATCTTTATACTGTAATATCTGACTAGAATGTTTTAACAGCTGCTAGTCAGAAAAGTGAACCTTGAACACTGCACTGATTAGGTAGATAATTCTTCACACTGTATGACACGTTTTCTTCGCATTTTCCTACCTTCCCTGAAGTCATAAACCTGCCACTGATGTCAATGCCAACAGTTTCTGTAGATGTCTTCTCACTGCTTGAAGAAGGTTCTGACCTACCAGAACTGATTTTCTTTCTATGCTGTGATGGAGCCTAAAAAAAGGGAAGTGTCATAATAAATTCTGTGTGAAAGCATGATGTATATTTAAATCCTATTATCATTTAAACATTAATATATGAAATATGACTGCCAAATACTGACAGTCTAATGAGACCACACTTCTTTTGAAAACTAAGAAGTGATGAAAATGTATTGTTTGAACTGTTATTTTAGGCCTAGTAGCTCCAAACCACAAATGTGTAAAAACAAGTGACTAGTATTTAAACCAAGTATTATAAGGTTATCCAAATCTGTGATTAGTGCATTACTGTATTATGTATTAATTTTCATTAGTTAAGGTACTGATTTTATACTTTAAAATACCGAGCCACTTAACATAAGGTAAAATCTATTAATAATAATTACCTTCTCAAGACTATTTAACTCCTTGTGCTTTTTCATCACACAATTCAAAATATCACAAATGATTTGGATTTTCCATTCTGCAAACCCACACTGGAGAAACTGCTTTTTTGTCAAGATTGGTTTATAATTAAATTGATCACGAAGAAGCTGTAAAGAAGGAATAGATCAAGGTAGTAATTGTGAACAATTTCTTTTAATAATCTATAATGATAAACGGCCACCTGGTCAGGAACATAATGCTATCTTTGAGAAAAGGAGGATCAAGCCATTAAATAAAGTGTACTCAAGAGATTTGTGGCGGTGGTGTGGTAGGAGATCAGGTAAGAGAGGTATCCAGGCAGAAAACAGGTAGCTAAGAATGTACTGAAAATAGGTAGCTGTCCAGAGAGATGGAAAAATACAGCCAATGATCAAAAAGTTCAAAGAGCCTCAGAGCTGCTTGAAAAACTCCTTAGCTCACTATAGAATAAAGACTATACCAGCTGTCAGAGAACCACAGTTCTTATTTGTTTATAATTCTTCTACTCCATGTTGTTTTAGACAATTCAGTGGGCCTCTGAGTTTCAATTTTTCATTTGTAGGATGAGAGAAACAGTTGACACCAATAATTCCTAAACCTACCCTGTAGAACCCTAGGATTTCTTCAAAGTACCTCTTAGGGTTCCACAGAAGCTTCCCAAGTAAAATATTATGAGTTCTACGACTCTACATATAAACCTTCCCATTTCATCAAATGCATCTCTACTTCAAAAAGATTTTGCTATTTAAAGAAGTTGAAGAAAACAACAGTATTTGGGCAAAAATTAATGATACTAAGTAGGGTTTTTTTTTAGTCAAATATGAGATTAAGTTCAGTATGCATTCAGAGCAAATGCAGATACTATGGTAAATAGAAGACATGGTCTTAGATCTCAAGGAACAAAAATCTCAAGTTGTTGTTT
Organism: Phataginus tricuspis; assembly: GCA_029783875.1. NCBI lineage: Eukaryota > Metazoa > Chordata > Mammalia > Pholidota > Manidae > Phataginus > Phataginus tricuspis. Next base: position 33,497,667 of record JAQQAC010013566.1, read on the forward strand.
CTTCTTATAAACAATGGAATTAACTCATCATTCCATGAACCTCAAGCTTTACTCAGTAAAATCACATTTCTAACTTTTGCCAGTATACCAAAGTTTACCAAAACTTGACATAAAAAGGGCAAATGATAATCAATGACATGTTTACCAGTTGTCCTATTTATTAGAGTATGAAACACACAGCAAACTTAAATTAAATGTTGATTATAATAGGGACTACATTTAAATAAGATAAATCTATATGAAAATATCCTTCAACTGTGTGCTGCATATATTTAAGGAGTTATAAAACATTAACCTTAAAAACATTCAATGATTTCTAAAATAGATGCTTCATAAACTCAAAAATACCTTATAGACAGTATCTACAAAGCGCAAGTCGTTCTTTGCAAGGAGCTCTGTATTGGATTCCACCAGAAGTTCCGCTACGTAAGGTGAATATGAGGTGAGGGAATAGCTGATGATGGGCAGACACGCTGCTGTATCCCCCTTCACAAGGCTGTTAGGAAAAAAGAAAAAGATTTTTAATGATCCTAAGTCCACAAAGTTGGATAATCAGGGAAATATAAGGAGTGTCAGTAATTTATAACAACACTGAGGCTACAGCAATCAGGTGACACGACCCCTACTCTAAGCCAGTCTGGCCAAATCCCCAAGAGATACCATGGCTCATCTGCCGACTTCAGAGAGCTCTCTACTCCCACAGTACTTACTGAGTCCCCAGGCTTCACCTCAGGGTCTAGTCCGTTTGCTCCAACTAACGAAACAAAAGTACCGCTGTCAGCACTTAAGCACCCTTAATGATTATACAAACACGTGTTCTCTTACCACTTCTGCTCTATCCCCCAGCCTGAAAAGGCAGAATCTTACGGCTTCTAAGCTGGAGGAGGGCAAACAGGGCTGGAAAAGTCATGAGGCTGATCTGCGTACTCTCTTTCACTTACACCAGCTCATTTGAAATCTGTACTTTATGAGGCTAGTCCTCCAGTCTAGAAAGGTATCCCACTGTTCTTAACTGTTATTTATTCCTTATGAACCATTTCTTAAATCTCAAGCCTTCCATGAAGCCATCCTCAACTTTCTGACCCGCATGATCTCCCCGAGGGACTCAGTACAGTCAGTATCTGATGCCTCATGCTCTGTCTTGTACTCTTAAGTATCTGCACGTATGGGTCTTATTTTCCCAGAGGGAAGTACCTTCACAGATTCTCCCACCACCAAGCACAGGAGGTATTTGTTCACCTTAGCCAGTTATATTTGTTTAACTGAAGTAAAAATGCACTTATGTAAAACATTTGTTTTCCAGAAAATTCGAGACATATATAAACCTTCCAACCCCAGCTTTTTAATAAGGCAGAGAACAAGTACAGGATTGCACTGTTTTTCAGAACAAATAAATTGTTTCTCTTTTATGTTAATGGGTACAATAATATTTTACCCAACGAGAAAACTGCCTTGGCAACCTTGCCTATTTCTAATACAGTTCAAAAACAAGAAATGAAAAACATGCTTTTAGCAGCAAAATCTGCCCATTTTATGCATAGAATTTTGCCAGTTCTGCATTTAACACCGCATGTTAAACAAGCTCAAATATCTTGGTCATTTAGTTTCCAAGGACTTTGGTTAGAAACAGCAAGAAAAACAGTTATCATTAACTGGCACACCAACACAAATAAACAGCAGATAGCAAGAAGAAATTTGAAAATGGGAAAAAGCAGTACAAATTAAAATGTGTGGGGGCAGATGTATGTGAGTGCGGGGGGCACCTGAGGGAACAGCAGCCAAGCAGTGTACCTGCCTCCATGCTATGGAAGCATCTAGAAGTCACTGTTCTTAAGGGCACTTGTGTCATCAGTAGAAACCAAATGTTCACACATTGTACTCAGAAGACGGAGAATAACTGGTGTATTTCAGAACTATTCCTATCTAAATTGTCTTTTAGAATGTTGATGCTTCATGTGGTAAGAGAAAACTTGACTACTCAAACTGGCCAAGTCCCGGCATGACTAGACAGGGGAGATCCTCTGTTCTGAGTGCTAAGGTAAGGCTGGTACACACTATGGAGCCCCTGCTTCTCATGTATCATTATGTCTGTAATAACGGCTGCTAGCACGAAGGTTTCTCCTGCCTCTCGCCTCACTATCCTTCATCTGTGGCCGTCTTGAGGGTCAGCTCTCCCTAGTGCACAATGACAGCATCCGTTCTTATACATAAAAGTGCATTACGCCAGGATTCCACTTAGTATCTGGTTCAACCAAGTTTCACTCTACAACTTGAATATATACCTAATCCGGACTTGACCACTGACACTTACTCATTGAATAAATGTTTAATTAGCTCCTAATGTGTGCTAGGCAATCCTAGAGGCAGGGATACTGCAATGAGCAGAACAAAGTACCAGACTTCAGCTTACATTTGAGTGGGGAAAAGATTTCATCAATCAATAATCCCAGGTAAGAAGAAAATGAAGTATTAAAGGATAGAAGGCGACAGGCCTACCAAATAAGACTGGCATGAATATACAAGAAGTGCGTGCGGCTCCCTCTACAAAAGCAAGTTAATCGTATTTGGAAAGTGGAAACTAAAGTGAAAGGTTCAAGGTGGGTCTGTTAAACGAATCAGTTTAATAGTAATCTTTGAGTATGGTATAGGTTGTCATAAGAAATCTATTAACTAGAACCTTCCAAATCAAAAGGAAATACCATAAAACTAAATGTGAGAGGGCAGTAAATTATATAATTTAGTTATATAATCAGTGAATTAGTGAACTAGTTATATAATTGGTGAAATCCATTATTCTTCTGTGTGTTTAAAAGTTGTACAGAGACCATGTCTTATACTGATAACATTGTGCTTCTCCTTATAAAAGGTGTTTTAAATGTTCAGTTGGAATTTTTCATTAATTCATACTCAGAAACAAACTCTTTTAATTCTCTGCTTTCTAAAAATTGTAATCATTTCAAGGATAATTTTTAAATGACTCAGATAAAATGTGGGTTATTATTTAGATACTTCTCTCATTTCAAATAGTCTCTTAAATCATTACCAAAAGGAATATATGTAGGTTTGATGTAGACCTTACCCCACACAATCCACCTCGTTAGGATAATTTAGTGAGCGAAGCACTTGTTCTAGGTTCCGTAAGCTTCTTTTTAAGTCACCAGTTGCCATTATTTAACATTTACATTCAGCTTCAGCCTTTGAAATCTAATTTTTCACCTAAAAAAAAAATCCATGAAACATGGTTCAATCTGCATATTTTTGAACTTTATTCTATTTTGTTCACATCTCCTATAGGCACTTGACCATACTCATCTTATTAGCTATTATCTCCTACTCATCGAGTACTACCTTGTATCTACCATATATTCCTAAATATAGAGTTCACTTTTTCCCCCAATATTTTCCTTGCAAAAGTATGTTTGCCTATGTTCATGTTCTCATTTTATATGTATCTTGATTTATGTCATACTCTCCCCAATATTTAGAACAACAAAGTACCATTTGGGAAGACACATTAACCTGAAATAATGTCCATCAATGACAATTACAGATACTTATAAAGGCTCCATAATAAAATCAGTAAAAACTGGAAACAAAGAAATTTAGCATAGATTTAGGCATTATTCCCAGGGCTCTGACCTCACATAGTTGCCAGTCAGAAACTTTGTGTAAAAAATGAAAGTAGATAAGTTAAAAAATGCAGGGTTCAGGAGGAAAAATATAGCAGATTAAATGCATGTTACCTACATTTCTTTTTTCTAAACAACACTAATATAAAAGTAATGAAAAAACCCATATATACTCAAGAGGGCAAATTCCGCAAGACAGAGGAGGTACCAACAGAATGTGGGAAGGTGGAAAGCAGATAGGTGAGTGATGACCAGCCTGGCAGCAGAGACAGGCTGATCGTGTTGCCTGTTTAGAGGAAAACCAACAGCAGCAAGAGAGATTCCTCAATAAGCGGCCCAGGAGACTTCTGAAAAGCTGAGGGATATAGCCAGGGGCTTGAAATAAGAATGATTACTTCCTAGTCCACATAAAGAGCTGCTAAACCCTAGATTTTTATTTCCATTCTCCCACCTACCCCCGAGATACATAACTTGCTCACCTAGACAACCACCTCCCTGCTTCCCTGGGATCAACAAAGAGTTTTTAGACAATATCAGAGCACAGACCATGAATTACAAAAATTATAAATTGTACTTCATTAAAATTAAGAACTTCTATTCTATAAAAGACAGTGTTAAGAGAGTGAAAAGACAGGCCACAGACTGGGAGAGGATATTTACAAAACATACTGAATAAAAGTTTGTTTCTAAAATATAAAAGAACTTTTAGAGTAAAAAAACAAAGTACCCAACTAAAAAAAATGGGTAAAATATCTAGACATACATCTCACCAAAGAAAATATACAGGTGGCAAATAAATACGTAAGAAAGATGCTCAACATAATATATCGTTAGGTAATGCAAATTAAAAAAGTGAAGTATCACTACACACCTATTTTCATGGCTAGAATACAAAAAAACTGACAATACCAAATATATATGAGAGTATGGAGCAACAGGAACTCTCATTATTGCTGGTATGAAGGCACAGCCATTTTACAAGATAATTTGGCAGATTCTTACGAAGTTAAACATAGTCTTACCATACAATCAGCAATCATGCTAACAGGCATTCGCTGAACTAATTTGAAAACTTATGTACATATAAGATCCTACATGTGAATGTTTACAGCAGTTCCATTCATAATCATGAAAAAGTGAAAACAACCAAGATGTCCATCAATAGGTGTATGCATGAAAAAAAACTGATATGACCACACAATGGGATATTACTGAGCAATAAAAAGAAATGAGCTATAAAGCCATAAAACAAATGGATGTACTTTAATAATGCATATTGCTAAGTAAAAGAAACTAGTCTGGAAAGGTTATATACTGTATGATTCCAATTATATGACATTTTAGAAAAGGCAAAATTAGAGGCAATAAAAACATCAGACCAGTGGTTGCCAAGGATTCAGAGGGAGGGAGGAGAGCTGAATAGGTGAGTACAGGGGAATTTTTTAGAGAGGTGAAACTATTGATACTGTAATGGGAGATACATGACTATGCATTTGTCAAAGCCAACAAAACTGTACAGCACAAAGAGTGACCCTTCATGTATGCAAATTAAAAAACCCATTTAGGAAGCTGGGATATCCCAGGAAGGAATACAGACTGTGATGAGAGTACCTGTTACCTATGTGTGAAACAATCTCATAGACAGGGGTGGGTGGAAAAGGTGCTGACGAAGTCACCTGAGACTAAAGGCAAAAATAAATTGCACAAAAATATTGTGTTTGCCATGTACATTTGGCTTAATTCTGATACTTCTATACATCTGGAAGTGGACAATTAGGTAAATGGACGGCTAGATAGTAGGAGCCAGGTTTCTCACTGCTGCAGTGGGAAGTCACAGATGAGCAAGAGGAAAAGGCTACTGTGGGCACACCTAACAGAGAAGCATCAGACATATCAGTGCAAACTCACGTTTAGTTTAATATAGTTTTATATTGTGATATTTATAGATACGTGTACATAGACAGCTTAGTATACGCACATATATGTCCTCTCTCTGCCAGATGAAAGTAATGAAAAGCAGTGGCAGCCCAGTAGCACAGAGCACACCCTGCATCCAGACCTTGTGTGTCATGCTATTCTCGAGTGAAAGGGACTAATGGCTCCCTGAAGAAATCCTAGGGCTGGGGCAAAATGCGCAAGATGAGCCTGGAGCATTAAGTAGTTCCAGAAAATGAGAAAGTTCACACAGAACAAACAAATGCACCCCTCACTGATGTCAAAAGAGTGCAGGGGCCAAATGAAACCGTTCCCAATGGTCAGAGCTGAAGCAATCTGAATGATACAGTTAATAAAACTGTATTGGATTATAACCCAAAGTGTAAGACAAAACAAAAAGCCAATCAGTATAATTCAATACATCAACAAGGTAGGAAAACCTTATCATCATTTCAATATGTGCAGACAGGCAGGCGTTTGACAAAATTCAACATTCATTCATGATATAATCCTTAGGACACTAGGAGTAGAAGGGAACGGCCTGCACTTGATAAAAGATATTTATAACAATATGTTGAAAACATCATAATTAATGGTGGACTAGTGAAAGCTTTCTTCTTGAGACTGGGAATAAGGCAAATTTATTCACATTCATCACTTCTATTCAACATTGTACAAGAGCTCATAGTACAAAAATGCAAGGAAAAGAAAGGTGAAAATGGAAGAAATAAAAATGACATTATTCACAGATAACACAATTGTAATAACAAAAATCTACAACAAATATTAAGTGAATTTAGGAAGGTTACTGGACAGAAGGCCAATATACAAAAATCAAGTATATTTCTCTATATTCCCCAAATTATTGTTTTTAAAATTATGTATGTATAAATAATTCACTGTGGCCTCAATAAATATATAAACATGTGACCAAATCTACAAAAGATGTGTAAGACCTCAAAACAAAAACTATAAAACTTTATTGAAATGTATTAAAGAAGCCCTAAATAGAAGAGGTATACACTTTGTTCAAGGATTGAAAAAACTCAATAAATTGACCCACAGATGCAATGTATTCCCTCTCCCCCCCAAAGAAAATCCCTGCAGTTTTTTTAGGTGGAAATTGACAAGCTCATTCTAAAATCTAGATAGAAATGCAACAGATAAAGGGTAATACAATCTCAAAGAAGATCAAAATTGGAGGACTTAACCTCTGGATATCAAGACTTACAAAATTAAATTCAGAACTAGTGAAAAGATACAAATGAGACAATGGTGCAGAACAGGTCCAGAAAAGTACCATGCATATATTGATACTAGATTTATGACAAAGTTGATGCTGAGTAGCTCTGGAGAAAGGATGGCCTTTTTCAGTAAATGGTACTGTATCAACTGAACATTCAGATGGAATAAGTAAGTCTTGACCTCTTGATGTAAAGGGTACCTTACATCCTTCACAAAATTAATTCCAGGTTTGTTGAAGACCTAAATGTAAAATGTACAGTCACCAGGCTTTCTGGATATCACAGAGAATAGCTTTATGATCTTCAAGTAGAGAAAGACATCTCAAGATTTTTAAAATGAACTGTATTACAGTAAGAAACTTCTGTTCACCAACAGACACCCTTAAGACTGGAAAGATAAGCCATTGAGTAGAAGATGATGCTAGCATTATATATAACAAAAATATCCATATCTAGAATATGTAAAGAACTTATTACAAAGTAATCAAAAAAGAAAGACAAATAAATAGAAAAAGGGAAAGAGACCTGAACAGGAACCTTAGAAAAGAGTAAGCATGTGAAAAGATACTCAGTGTCATTGGTCATTAGGAAATTACAAAATAAATCCAAAATGTGAGTCCATAGAACTCAAGAAACTCACACAATGCTGTGAAAGAGTAAATCAGTACAATTACTTCAGAAGACTTATTGGCAATATCTACTAAGGCTGACATATATAAGGCCTGTGAAACAAGAATATGATGCCAAAGAATATACATTAACAGAATATGTGTGTGTGTGTATATGTACAAAAAGATATGAACAATATTTAAGGTTTTAAAATAAGATGGTTCATTTTTAAAATCCCAAAGAAAATACGAGATTTTATTTTTTAATGACTCATTTTATTGTATGGGTAGGACTTTCATTAGATTTTCAAAGGTTATTCCCAAAGGAGGTTCATAAAAAAGTGGATAGGTAAATAAATGGTTAAGAACCTTTGCTAGAAAGAGATAAAAGGCTTCTAAATTACAGAAAGCTCAATAACACACTTAAAAATATCTATTTGCACCTATCCATGGACACTTCAAGGAAAAGTTCGGAAACTTTTCGTATTTTAAGCGCCTAGCCACCTAATTCTGTAGCCTCTCCTCATCTTTAGGAACACAGTATCTCACTGTTCCAAGTTTCTTCTTGTTTATCAACATGGGAAGGCATGGGTCATTGAATATACTTTTATACATGCATGCATGGGATTTTGTCAGTATTTTTCAGCTCATCAATTTTTAACTAAACATTTACATTTTTAAGCAGAGGGAATTTCAGGTACTGTCAAATGGTAGATAACTGGGAAAAAAAGGAAGTGATCCTGAAATCACATTATACAAAACACTAAGAAAGTAACCTTATTTAACATCTTTTTAAGATGACTAGGAGTTAGATGGACCTATGGAAGCAGTAAGAGAGATGACCTCCCAAGACCAGCCTTTATCTTTCTGGGAAAGATGAAATGGGTATTAATCTGGTTACAACTGCAAAAAAATATATTCTTAGATATGTCATTGGCCAATACAGTACGTCTGACCTTGTTTTAAGGCCCAGACCCATTTATCTTAACATAATTCTGAGCGCACATTTTCCCCCCCAAAATAGTCTATAACTTTAATGTAAATCATCTCTCTTCCAGACTTCCTTTAATCCTTCTAGATGTAAAGTCCATCTTTCCACTACATGCAATTTTGTTTTATTTAACACTTAATGGTATCTTTCCATCTTTCCACTCTCTGAAGTACAGGAACATTTATCAATGTCTCATATTGCTTCTACCTCTGGTAATGGGATTTCTGACAACAAAGTATCTCCCTGGAACACATCCTCTTCAGGACCAGCAGAATAAATATTTTGAAGAAGAGTAAGATACAAGCACAGCTTGGATCTGTAGGTGAAGGAGACAGGTGATAAAACAGAACAGAAAAAACAAAGGAATTTAAAAACTGTATTATAGGAAAAAGTTACAGCTACTGCTCTACATTTTTTTAGAAAGGCTCTCATAAAATTGAAAAACACTAAAATTAAGATAGCAAAAGAAGCAAATCTACGACTCATGCTCACTTTAACATAATTTTCAGAAATGAAAAATACCTTACTTTTTAAAAACTTAAATGTTCACTTTACAAAGCTTATGAAAGGAAATTATAAGAGGTATTTCTCAGCTTGCAGCACAGATTCAATAGCTAAGATCAATATGGCTTCCTAACTTCCTCCAGGGTTCTCTCTACAAGTCAGGTCGGCCCGTCTGAACTTATTACGGGACACTTCCTGAAAACGGTATACAGTACCATTTAGGATTAAAGATTTTTACTGTAACTCAATCTCACTGCTTTTAGAGGTCATTAAGTGATGCCTCCGAACGGAATGCCAGTGAACTCAAAGTGATTTGGGTTCAGAATGAAGTAATTACACCGACTGGAACGTTAATGGTGAACGGCTGAAAGTCTGTGAATAGCTCATACGCTAGATATTATCTATAAACCACTTATTAAAAATAAAACCGAGTAGAGATGAGGTTAAGTTCATGAAACTTCTCGCAAAAGTTACTAGGGAAATTCTACGCTAGGAGGTAGGAGGAAAGGTCTAGGAAAGGGAAAATACTCAGAAAATTGTGGGGGAAACAAAAGGAGTAAGAGACGAGCATAGAGCTCAGCACGACTGCTGTGTTCACATAGAAAACTGTTAAAAGGTTTGTGGATAATTTTAGAAAAGCAGCCTAGGAGAGCCATCACTGCAAAGGCCAAGCCTGATTTTTCCACAGTGAGGGAGAAATCAGGGTCGTCTAGGGAGGTGGGGGAATAGTGAAACACCGGGAAAATGCAAGCAAGGAAAACACCGGCACCTACTTGGATCTTTTCCTCCCAGCCAGCTCCAAGCCCAGAGGATCCGGCAGGAGGAATCAGTGCGTCTGCGAGGCCCCAGCCCTACACCACGACCCCGTCTCCAAGGAGGGGCTGTCCCGGTTCTTCGTACTTCGGTGCTGTCACAGGATATACTCCTGGGTGGAGAAGCAAGGCCGACCTCGGCTCCCCTCGCTCCAGCCGGTGTAAAAGACTAAAAAGGCAGACCTTGTCAGGGCTCCAGCGCAGCGGCGGCTCGGCAGGGCCCCGGACGCCCAGCAGGGAGGAGGCGGCGGCACCCGCGCCCCAGGCGTCCCCGGAGCCCGCCTGCAGCGCCGCCCGCGCCGACCGTTTGGGTTCGGAACGGCCGGCCCCAGCCCGCCGAGCCCCGGCGCCAGACCCCAGCGGCCGCCGCCCGCGCTCCGCGACTGCCCGCGGCAGATTCCACACCACGTGCGCCCGGCCCGAGGAGGCCGACCCCGCCGAGCGCCGGCTCCAAGGCCGGTCCCGGCTCGAGCGGCCGGCCGGGAGGCCGCCTAGGCCGGGGGCCGCAGAGGGGCTCGGGCGGCGGACGGAGAAGCAGGGCGCCTCTGGCGAATCGTTCACGGCGGGGATAGAAATGCTTCCCCTTTCAGCCCCCGAACCCGAACGTCACTTCCGGCAACAATAGGAAACGTCAAAAGTCGGACCGTCGGCCGCTCGGGCGGCCGCGGCTCGGGGAGCGCCGCGTCCCGAGGGCTCCGGTGCCGCTTCTGGGGTTCTCGTCGCCGTCACCTCCACCGGCGTGAACAGTGAGGTCTGAGCCGGCTTCTCCATGGCCTGGGCACCAGTTCCCGGCTGAGTCATTTTCTTTTTGGCTCAAAGTCCCCGCCCAGAGGCCGAGTCGTCGCGGCGGCGGTGGGGATCGCAGGTCGCTCAGGTACAAGCGTCCGCCCCGATATTTCGGAGATCTTGCCCCTTTTCCCTGCACAGCCCTCCTTTTCCTCACGGAAATGGAGACAAGCGGGGCTTGCCGGGGGGCAGAAACTTGCCAACCAGCACGACTTTGGGGCCAATGACAGTGCAGAGCATCTCGAGTGACAGCGGTGGCGGCTTATTAAAATGAGGCATGCTCGTCAGGAGGCGGGAGTAGCTGTTTCTAGGCCACTGGGCTATGAGGTCGGCTTGGGACCCCAGGTGACGACCCGCCTTCGTTCTGAAATAAAGCCTGGAGACGGCAAGGATTGCTCTTTTCTAGCCCAAGTGTTGCTTTTCAAGTAGAGTGGGAGCTTTTTCCTTTATTGGGGAGAGGGGGGTCGGTAGACACAGTCTTCTGTTCTTTACGTACTTTCCAGTAACATGAATGCAAACGTCCTGGTAGGGTCACCATGGACTGCCAGTTGCTTCAGCTAAGCTTTGGTTATAAATTTGCCGAGTTCTTAATATCCTGTCTCTCGTTTGTTTCTCTGTGGTGGGTGCTCAATTAAATATTACCAATTGGGTGAAATTATGTATATGAATCCCAGTCCTCATTTAAATTTGTTGTTTTATTTTTAGGTTCTGTATGTATTTGGTAATATAATGGTTGAATCTACTTGGTTCAACAGGCAGATTTTTTTTTTCAAGGATCCTAGGTGTTTCTTTCCAAATCAGTACATCATGACCTTTATTACCGCAAAGTGAAGCTAATTTATATTTTCCGTTTTAGTTTTCCTTCTCTGATTTCTAATGTTTGGAGTTTGGTAACGGTATTTCTGATGGTTGGAAGGCCCGAGTTCTCCCCACATGGGCTTCTCCGTAGGGCCGCCTCCCAGTATGGCAGCCGTCTTCCCCTCGGGTGGGCAAATCCAAGAGAGAGCGCCCAACACGCTATAGTCTTTGTAATCTAATCTCAGAAGTGGGCTCCCATCAGTACTGCCCTATTGTAGTTGTCAGAAGGGAATCAATAAGTCCAACCCAAAATCAATGTGGAGAGGGTCATGCAAGGGCACGAATCCCAGGATGCCAGGATCCCCATGGGCCGTCTTAGAGGCTGCCTAGCCCAGATACCCTGGCTGGGACCTTTCAGGAGATAATAGGTAGGAATAACTGAGCAAAGAGGAAAACCAGATATAAAGAAAGAAACTTGAACAAGCATTATCTCTCTTGGAAAAGGTTTTATTTTTGTCTCTTTTCCATACTAATTATCTGAAGAGAGGCTTATTATTCTTGAGAAATTTTGCCTGAGGTATGTGTAAGAGAGTAATGTTTGTGATTTTAGGGTCAACGTGAGCAGAGAATATCAAAACTGGAGACTGTATTCCCTACCCACTGCCATTTTATATGGTTGAAATGGTATCAGAATAAACATGAGCAAAGATAGCTTTTAAGGAAGAAAGAAGTTAGCAAATCCAAGAGATAAGCTTTTCTGGTGCAGTGAAAATGCAGGTCAGTGGCAGGCTTTACATTGGTATGAGATCAAATAGTGATGGGATAGGTGGGTCTTAGATTAGAAGTATGCATTGTATGCCTGTTTTTTAAGCATTTTTAAGTGGCAGGACCACCTTTATCAGTGTTACCTGGCTGGACATCACCAGCTCAGCTTTTGTCAATGAACCATGTAAGCTTATTAGAAATTAAAAATACAGCCTTCAAGGTTTGTTGCGACACTGTTTTGGCTGTGAGCCACTGTAAAATCTCCTATGCTTCTTTCAGGTTTGAAAGATGTTGTAATACGACCCTCATCTGTTAATAAAGTATTATTCAAGTTTATCTTACTTCAGATGCTTAATACCACCCTGAATGTGTCAGTTCTGATTATCAATTTGGCTTTTAAACTGGGGTTCCTTAGGTTAACATACTTCATTTATAGGAGGTTACAGCCAGTACCTAGTAGCTTTGGGCCCTTAGCTGTCTGAAAAATGTTAAACAGATGCTTGAGAAAATAACAGTTGAAATACTTCCACAAGGTATGGTGATAGTCGCTAGATAAGCTGCAACATGCATGGTGATCTTACACATGATCAAATGAGCAGGGAATGGTTTGGGTGTTTACTGTGCTTTCCTGTAGATTCAAGGGCAGTCAGTTTCCTCATGTCACAATGTAAAAACATTGAATTAATGAGAGATTATCCTTTTTTGTATCACAGTGCATTGAAGTTAGTCATTTAAATTTATGATTTTATAGGTCATGACTTATCCAACTGCTTCATATAACTATTTTCTGCATATTGATTCAAAAGGAAGCTGAGGCTAATCCTTTGGCTGGCCTGTGATAATGTATCAAAATCATTATACTCAAGTCTGTGAAATATACATCTGCCTTATGCTGCTTTTTCCATTGCATTATTTTACTTACTATTTTTAAACAACTTGAATGAAGTATATCTACTTTTAGAAATTTATGTTCCCTGTTTACTTTTTCTCCACATTTGCTTGTCTGACACGTACTGACATAGATTCTACAATAAAACTAAAACATCCTGGCTTGAATCAGTTTACATTGTATTTGGGGCAAGAACTTTAGTGGTAAAGAGATGAGAAAAGATATTTTTGGATTCAAGTTTAGGCAGCAGGTGTAGGGAGTTTAGCTCTGTGACCAGCAGTTTGTGTATTCTTCAAGAATAGATTCCCCAGGATTTCATAAGCTTGTTGAATGAAGGAACAGGATCTTAGCAAGTGAACCATGCTTGGAGAGCCCCTACCTGCTTATGCTGACTAGTGATTGGTAGAAGTCATGGACATGGGGGAAAAAGAGATGGAAAGGACAGATGCCGTATACACACACACACATCCATCCCCATCACCTCTTTATTTTATTTTTTAGGATTTTTTTCTCATCTAATTTTTACAGAATTATATAGCTAAAGAGAGTTTAGGGATCATCAAGTTCAAAACCCCTGTTTCACAGGTGAGGAAACTGAAACTGTAAAATTTAAGTGACTTGCCAAATCCAACGAGTTAAGAGAAGGAGCCTGGATCAAATCTGTTTTGTGTCAGTCTCTTTTCATTAGCGGATGTTTTCTCATTTCATTCCCGACTTTTGTTCAGGCTGCCCTCAATATTTATTTTATTTTAATACTTTGTTTTATTTGCATAAAATCCATTCAGTGAGAAGTACAGTTTTTGTTTTGTTTCGTTTTTTCAGTTCTGCAACTCTCATAGAAATGACCATTGGCTGGTGGGCATGTAGCGTGGTGTGCCCCCATAGGTGGGGTGGAAATAGGCACCCATAGCAGCTGCTGGGTACAGTCGGGTTAAGTAAAAAGTGCAGTTAAATAAGAACCAGGATAATTGAAAATAATGCTGGTGAGAAATATGATACATTTCTTTTATTTCAAGGTTTAAACAGTTGAACATTTCTTGCAAAACAAGCTAAAGAAATTAAATAAGCCTAAAATTCTCAGCTTTTTTCCTCAGTTATATTTAATATTTTTAATTTTCACACATGTACACATTTTAATTTTTAAATTTGTTTAGATGCCATTTAGTAATACTCATGATAGAATCAAATTGCAGAAAAGGAAAAGAAAATCCTTCAGAAAAGAAAGTGATATTGTAAATCCTTCTAAATTAAAAAAAATTGGTATGCCTTTTAGTAACAAAAACTGCTTCTGCAGGACCACATCTTTAAATTTAATGAGTGAGGGTTTTTTTTATGTGTTTAATGTACCTTGTGACCTTTGAGTACTTAACTATTTCCCTTTTCTTCTTAGAAGGACCTCCGTGTGGACTTACACTTCCTTCATTTCTCTCACAATCACTGCTTTGCAGTTTTAATGGTGTGATTGGTTATCAGGTTCTTTCTTTTCTTTTTTTTTTAATTTCGCTATTTAGTCTGTCTTTAACTACTTTGGTGGTCTGTTCTTGTAAATGTTAATAATTAGTAACTAATATAGTTGTTAACCTAATTTAATACTGCCTTCCAGGCAGATATGCCTTTAGGCTTGTTACAGCAGATACATTTGGACTAAAACTGTATTTTTTTTTTAAATGAGAAAACTACATCCAAAATGTCAGAAAAAGACAACTGTTTCTTAGATTATTGCATTAGAAAAATGTATGTCAGGACCTACATGCTGCTTTACCAACTAAAAGATACTTATATATATATTATCACAATTAAGGCTCATAGGAATCCTGTAAAATATATAGCAGTGATTTCCCCCATTTTATTGAAACAAGCCCAGAAACCTTGTTTGACCAATCTAAGGTCACACAGCTTATGGCAAAACTGGAGCTCTAACTTTCAATTCACTCTCCAGAGTATCAGTGTAATGAAAACCTACACGTTTCTCTCAAGTAGATATCACAGAGCCTACATTCTCCAATTAATCTCAGCATAACAAAAATCAAAATGAATTTAAAAACTAAAAGACCTCAATATTTAGATTTTTTTAAATAGGCTTTTCCAAAAAATTATTCCGTCAGTGTACAATAGAAGTATTGTACGCTGTTGCTTTTTTTATTTTAACAGAAACATGTATTTATACCTTTACCCAATTATTGATACATCCTTTGTAAACAGTCAAAACATCATTATAGAATTCATATCTTTAAAGATTTGTAATTCTTGATCTCGTTCTTTTGACCTAGATAGTAAATTGCATGAAGTCAGAGGTGATTCACTGGTCATAGATTTTTTTAATAATACTGGATTTCCTGAAACGTAAATTAGTTACTTTTTATCAAATGACACTAGACTTTCTGTGTTGTCACCCTCTTTAGAGCATTCATTAAAGTTTCTGATTCTTTCTTAAAAGCACTTATTGAGGTATTATTTACATAGCATAAAACTCACCCACTTTAAGTCTTTCTTTTTTTTTTTGAGATAATTGTTGATATACATGCAGTTGCAAGAAACATACAGAGAAAACTCTTGTGCACTTTGCCTAGTTTCCCTGGATGGTGACATTTTGAAAAACTGTAATGTACTGTCACAACCAGGACATTGACATTTATACATTCCAATGTGTCTTATTCATATTTCTCCAGTTTGGTTTTTACTTACACATGTATTAGTATATGATGTTCTGTGCAGTTCCATGTATCGAGGACCACAATCAAGATACTGGACAGTTCAACCACAGGGCTCCCTCATACTGACCTTTTATAACTGCATCCACTTCCCTCCTGAGTAATGATATTAAACATCTTATCATGTGCTTACGTGCCATTTGTATATCCTCTTTGGTGAATTATCAATTTGTTTTCAATGTCTTTTGCCTATTTTTTTAATTGTTTGATTATTTACTGTTGGATTTTGAGAGTTGTTTATGTATTCTAGATACTATTCCTTTATCAGATATGTGGTTTGCAAATACTTTCTCTCAGTCTGTGGCTTCTGTTTTCATCTTCACATGGGCTTTCAAAGAGCAAAAGGTTTTAGTTTCGATGAGGTCTACTTTATCAGTTTTTACTCTAATGGGCATGTTTTTGATGCCAAGTCTGAGAACTCTTTCTTTAGTCCTAGATCTCTAAGATCTCCTATGTATTTTTCTAAAAGTTTTATTTACATTTAAGTTTATGATTCATTTGAGTTAATTTTTAAAAGATGTGAGGTTTAATCAAGGTTCATCTAATTCATTTTTTTATCACTGCTTACCATGCATCCATTCAGTCAGTCAACAAATATTGACTGAGTACTTTATAGGTCTTAAGGCACTGTGTTTGGTACAGGACTTATCCATGTAATCTATTTTGTAGATTCGACTTCTCATTTTAGTACTTACAGGCAGTTCTCACTTTGCAAGATACCATGTTAACTAATACTCATGCAGATTAGAACTCTGGCCTTGCTTTACACAGATCCACACGTAACTATTAACCAGTAGTTAGCATGTTACTATACAAAGCATATATATAAGTTTTATTTCTTTTAATAAATATAATAAAATTGAATAAAAGCACAATATGGTAAGTGAATTCTAAAATTATTGTCTTAATGAACTTATGTTTGAGTAAACATTAGTATTCTGTAATCAAGAAATATACTTAAAAATACTGATCTCAGCAACTGTAACTTTGCAAAGATCTAAGAAATTAACGTGCTATTCACAAAGCACTTTATGTTTCAAATTACTGGGAATGTGAAGATTTTAAAGATCTGTAGTAGAAACATCCCTCTTATTAATTGACAGATTTATTTGATCATCTTCAAAAAGGCCCTTTGACATGTAGAATTTTCCCATGAAGATGTCATTTCTAGAACATATTGATAGTGATTGGAGATGATGGTGATGGTAGGCTTAACTGCCAAAAATGTATCTCTGTTATCACCAACTGGTGACTAAATACTGACCTATTTGCCAAACTCTTCTCTTTTATGTAGTGTATCGATCTAAGCAAAGTTAGTCTCTTCTTACTTTATGTATTTACTAGTTGGTATTTTTTTCTCCTAACAAAGGTAAATGTCATCTCTCCAAATTAATGAAATTTAGAACCAGGATTATAACTACTCAGGTAATAAAATCTGAAATAATGAGTGTACACTGAAATAGAAGAACAAGCCTGACAGTTATTTAAAGGAGGTTGAAGGGTGAGGACAAACTGTCTCTTATTGTAAATTACCTGCTATGGGCTAGAGTCTCTAAATGCCGTGCCCCTGTAAGTCCCACGGGACAAGAATTAGCCATTGTTTTGATGAGGAAAAATTGAGGACCACAGACTAGGCTAATCAGATTCTGTGTCGAAGTTTGAACTGGATCTTTTCTCACATCAAAGCCTGTGTGTTTTCTGCAAGAACAGCGGCCTGAAAGAGAAGCTGCAGCTGGGAGCAGCAGTGGAGGTGATGCGCAGTGATAGAGGTAAAGGAGGGCAGGGCCGGCGATGAAGAAACAGGTGGTAGATGGCCTTTGCCCTCTGTGGGCTCTTATGGTTCTGGGCATACAGTTTGGTGGTTAAGACTAAAAACTGTGGACTCAGATAGACCTGAGTTTGAATCCGAAATTTTCCATTTACCAGTTATGTGGCCTCAGGCAAGATTGCTTAACCTCCCTGGATCACTATGTCCTCAGCTATAAAATTAGGATAATAACATCTACCTACTAGGGCTGTGGTGAGGATTACAGTGAGATAATATATAAAAACCTTATCAGAGTGCTTGACACACGGTCCATATTAATTAAATGGTGTTTTTGAGTACAAAAATGATATTGTTTAGTATTCTTATTAAATGTTATGTAAATAGATATTAGGTACATAATATTATGTACAAAAGGAGGCAACTGCCAGGAATTCCAAACCTTAAACCTGTGTGCCTGCACACACACACACACACACACACACACACACACACAGGCTACATTAAAGGGGTGTTTTTTTCCTGCTTTCCTTAAAGAATTTTCTCCACCCTATAATAAAAAAGTTCGTCAAAAATAGCTAAAATAATTTTTGCTATTTTGTTTTCCTTGACAGGAGTTTCCTACTACACTTCAATCATAATGTTCAGCTTTTACCCTCTTATAATGGTTCAGTCTGTTTCACACTCATCCCTAGAGGAGTAATTCTTAAACTGAGTGCACATCCAATTCAGTTTTTTTTCTTTAATTCACATGCCTGTGTTTCACACACAAGAGATTTCTGTTTACAGGAAGGTTGTGTATGATTAAAAAAGATAACTAGTGTGTACCTTTTACCCACATTCACTAATTCTTAAAAATTTGCAGCGTTGCTTCATCATTCTTCATGGAGATTGATGTTCCCGCTCCTTTGAGCCATCTGAGACCGGGTCACATACACTTCAGAGTCCAGTATTTTGCCTAGGAATAAGAACATCCTCTGATATAGCCACTATACAGCTATCAAATTCAGGAAATTTAACATGGATACAATATCTTTATCCAGTTTCCAGCCCATTATGTCTAGTTTTTCAATTACCCCAATAATGTCCTTCACAGAAAATTTTTTTTTTCAGTATAAGATACAGTCCACTTGCTGCATTTTGATGTCATATTTTTAGTCTCTTTTAATCTGGAACTGCTTCTCAGTCTTTCTTTGGCTTCCTGGATTGGCGTTTTTGAAGAAAAAATTCTCGCCTATAGAGTCCCATTTGTATTTCTCTGATATTCCTCGTGATTAGATTCCTCGTGATTAGTCTCCCCTATCTGCAGGGCATACGTTCTAAGACCCCCAGTGGATGCCTGAAACCACAGGTAGTACCATACCCTGTATATTCCACCTTGTTTCCTAGAGATACACACACCCGTCATAAAGTTTAATGTATAAATTAGGCACAGTAAGACATTAACAACAATAATTAATAATAGAACAATTATAACAATATGCTGTAATAAAAGTTATGTGAATGTGGTCTCTCTCTCAAAATACTGTACTGTACTCACCCTTGTGATGATGTGAGATGATACAAATGCCTAAGTGATGGGCTGGAGGGAGGTGAATGGTGTTTGTAGGCCTTGGAAGGTAGTGTTAGGCTCTTGACCTTCTGACTGTAGGTGACAAGGAGGCTCATCTGCTTCCTGACTGTGGTTGACCACAGGTAACTGAAACCATGGAAAGTGAAACCACAGATGGGGGGACTGCTGTGTACATTTTGGGCTGTACTGCTGAACAATTGATGTTGTATTCTTCACAGGGTGTCATGTTCAGAGGCACATGATGTCCATTTGTCTTACTGGTAAATACTAACTTTGAACATTTGCTTATATATTGTCTGATTTCTTAATTTCTTTTTGTAATTAGTGAGTTATATTGGGGAAAAACTTTGAGACTTTATAAGATTTCCATTGTTTATCAAACTTGAGTTCAGCATCCATTGATAATTTTTGCCAGGACTGTGTTTTATGATGGTTGTAAGATGATTTTTCTAACTCCTTTATTCCTTCTGTCTTTATTAGTCAACATTTTCTACATTATTTGTGTATGTATGGGTCATCAGTGCAGACTCATAGATTCCTCTTTTTTTATGTGATGGATTATATTCTATTACTGTCATTATTTTTATTTTGATGTCAAAATTATCCTGGGTTTGTTCAAAAGGAGCTCCTGCAGATTAGCTTCTGATGTCCGTTTTGAGACTATCCCATTGCCTTTGTTTTGTTCTGATCCTCTTTCAGCCCACTGGACATTCAGAATCTGCATTTAAGAAATACTGCCTCAGGTACAGCACAGGGAAGACAAGTAATGACTCTATAGCATCTTACTATGCTGCTGGACAGTGACTGCAGTGGGGTGTGGGGGGAACTTGATAATATGGGTGAATGTTGAAACCACAGTATTGTTCATGTAAAATCTTTATAAGATTGTATATCAGTGATACCTTAATTAAAACAAAACAAAACAAAACACTGCCTTAAGATTTTTTCTTGGCTGCCCTTGAGGGGGTCCCAAGTCTACTGGAAAGGTCAAATTTGGAAGGAAGATGTACCTTTTTACCATATTCCTATATAGCAATGCAAACTCTTGAAATATGTAATATATAGAGTATGTGATTTTATAATTATGTCTGCTAATGATTAAAATTAGCTTGTTAACTTTTACTGAAGAGTCACTGGCTGAAATCAAGAAAAAATAAACCAAGTGATGGTTGTGGAAGTGTTTCAGCCACACTTTAATGATTGGACATTGTATCTCTGAGACAATAGAAAGTTGATTGATAGATGTATGTATGTGTACAGGACTGATGGCTCTTGCTGTGGGATGATTGGTTTCATAGCCATTATGCTGGGTCTTTTGTAAATATTACAAGGAGAGCAGAGGAGTCTTTTCCCTAGGGTCATTCCATTTCTTTAGAGAAAATGCTTCTTCACTTTATCTGGATAAGGGGAAGGGGGTAGAGTGTATTCCCAAGCATTTTCATCACGTGATGTACATGTGTTTGGGGATATGCTGTGGTCTATTACCATTAACACATATTACTTCATTTAATTCTCACAAAAATTGTAAAGGGGTATTTTTTTCATTATTGTATAATTAAGGAAACAGTGACTCACAGACTTAATCCATGATTTTTTTCCTCATTTTCCTCTGCATTACTCCCAGACTTACCCAGTGTTTTGGGGCCCCAAAAGCCTTTTGTGGGTGCCGCCCGGTAGGTAGATGAGCTTCTGCCTCCCGCCCCGGGCTCCTCCAGCCTCTCCTCCTGCTCTTTCTTCACGGCTTCATTTATACCCACCCCTTCTTTCAGGTTACGGAAATCTACTGAACTCTCATGTCCACGCAACATTATCTTTTTCTTCTCTTTTAGGTTTAGTTTCTGCCTTTTTTATTTCTTTTCTCTCATTTTTAATAGGAGGGAAAAGTGATAAATGTATGTGTTCAATTTGCATGTTTAACAAGAAGATGAGTTGACCTTAAAATACTTTCTCAAAAGTGATTTAGAACATTCTTTCTTCCATCTACTGTCCAATTGATGTCTTATAAATCACAAATCATGTTAATGACATGACACACTATCATTTGTATTTATCCTGATCCTGGTTTAAAACCTATTCTTGAACCCATGTTAGCATGAATCAAAATGAATTTAGAATATTATAATTAAGTTATGTAATACCAAAAGGAAGGAAAAACACTATAGGTACATAATAACCCTAGATGTAACATGCCTAGAATGCTGTTCGGTAGGGCTACAACAGGTCATTTAGAGGTGGCGGTGGCTCTTTGCTCCATAAATGGACCCTTAGCTAAGCAAGACACTTTATGTACATTTCTTGGTTAGTATTTTTCAGACTGTTTATTTTTGAAAGATGATGGAATTGTCCTAAAATTACATTTTAATTTCCATTTATGTCATCTCAGCTACTGTGTTATGGCAGCATAGGACTTTAGGAACAGGAAGTTAAATTTGTAATACAAGATAATGATAAATACAAAAATATGAAGTTTTTACAGATGAGATTAATAAAATAGGTGTCTACCTCTCAGCTGATGTGACATATTTGTCCCCAGTACCACTGAGT
This sequence comes from Phataginus tricuspis, assembly GCA_029783875.1. Classification (NCBI taxonomy): domain Eukaryota; kingdom Metazoa; phylum Chordata; class Mammalia; order Pholidota; family Manidae; genus Phataginus; species Phataginus tricuspis. The sequence goes on from JAQQAC010013566.1 coordinate 33,519,221, forward strand.
GTTCAAGTGCATTTGTCGGTGGTGCAGAATTAAACATGAATATTTGGCCCTTAAAACAAAATAGTATATACTAGCTCCAAGATACAGGGAGCATTACTTGACTGTGGTGTTAAAACAATCAAGATTAAGTTGATAGCCATATTTGCATAATTTCAGAAAAATAGAAATTCTTGAATAATATGCATTTGCCTGTTTGCCCATTGCTGCTTCGTTTGATACCTGTCCAATTTAAAAAGGAGTCCTGAGATTGATTTTTTATAGGTATTTTATTACCACTCTGAAAAATAAGAAAATATAATGTCCTATTTGCCTTGCTTTTGCCCCCATTTTTTTTTTCTTCTCTGAAAGGAAGAACTTCAACTTGGAAATCTTACAGAGCATTTTTTATTAGTCTCCTCTATGACCTAAATAATTATGAGATTTTTGTTTACTTCTGTTGGCTGATAAATAATGAAGTACTGCTTCTACTTTTGGAAACCAAGAGAAGGTATCTTTGGTTTCATTTTGAAGCTCCTTAGAATTTTAAAAATCCTCTGAACTCAATCAAGAAACTGAACAAGAAAAATTCACATTTGGAAGAAAAGGCATGGTATTATCTTTAATAGTATTAATTCAGTCGATCCTCATTATTTGTAGATTTTGTATTTGGAATTCTACTCACTAAAATTTATTTTTTATCCTCCAAATCAATACTTGTGACACTGTGCAGCTGTTCTTGGACTTGCGCAGGGTGGCAGAATACGTGCATCTATGAGATGCCCATTCCCAGCTAAAGTTGAACAAAGTAATATTCTGCCGCCTTTTTTTAGCTCTCACATTGTAAGTATCCTTTTTATGGTCTGTTTATTACCACATTTTTCACATTTTTGTGCTTTTTTTCCGTGATTTTGCTGTTTACAGTGGCCCCCACACTGAGTGCTGGAGTGCTGGCTTATGTTCATAAGCACAGGCAGGCTGTGATGGTGCTTTACAAAGAAAACACCAGTGTAGATAAGCTGCAATCAGGCTTGATGAGTTCCATGTTAATGAATCAACTATTAAACAGAAACACACATAAAATAAGGTTTTGTACTGACCAATTGACAAAAATGTGTGGCCAGAGGCTTGCAGGAACCTAGCCTAGTGCTCACCCTGGGAGCAGTGGGTCAGTGTTCACTAAGTCACGGTTTGCTGGGACTTCATAGAATTCACCTACCACGAGTTAGCAAGAATTGGCAGTAGGTTTTCTATTTGTACACAATATAGACTAACAGTTACAATTTTATAAAATTAAAACTGTTTCCAAGGCAAAAATCTGTGTTTCAAAACCCGTTTTGAACTATCAGCAACAGTTTCATCACAAAATACATAATTACAGCAAAACTATTTATTTAACATAAAAAAGCCTTTTGTGTTTGATGTTTTCAAATTTGAAACTTTTTGCACATTCAGTGATTCCACTTTGCAGCTTCATTTTTTTGACTGGGTAATGGACACAACAGAGTGCTGTATCATTTATAATGCTGTGTTGCAATGCTGAAAATCTTTATACCAAGATTTTTATCAAAACTTCAAGACATCTGAAGATTTTGTACTTTTAAGTCCAGTTTTGATTGGTTCCAGTCCAAACACCTGTTTTCAAGACTATGCGATCATGCAAGAACCGAGCCTGAAACTGTGTCATATTTTATGTCTTTTAAGGCCAGATGTTCACAGATCACTAGTGATGACACAAGAACCTATTTCATACCTTTGTAGTTGGTACTCTCATCAGGCATGCTGAGTTTTGAAATTTTTTTGTGTGAAACATAACACAGGCTTTTGTTGTTTTACATTTGGGGTTTGTTTTGTTTGTTGTTGGTTTTGTTGTTGTTTTCTTGGTCATTGATATAAAAGAATTGCATTTATGAGAAAAAATTAACCATAGCTGAAATATGAAATAAAGGAGATGAAGAATTGTGCTTACATGCCCCACAAAACTGGGCAAGTATCAACATGAACAAACTAGTAGATTCAAGAGGCAGAACATCAGGACAATTGAAGGATCATTAAAAAAGTTTCATCCAAGTGTCCATCATTTTCACTTTATAGAAAAATGACTTTGTCAAAACTAATAGCTAACATTGTATTATTAGCTGTGGAATGAACTTTATGCATTAAATCATTTAATACACAGCCTTTTGAGCTATAGATGGCATTATTATTTATTATTATATAATGTGCAAATTATCACATTACATATGAATAAACTAAAACTTAAAATAGTCAAGTAAATTGCCCAAGGTTCTGTAAGTAATAACCAGTGGAGTCAGGATTTAAACTCATCTGTTTGACTGCAGAGTTCACAACACTATGCGTCCTCCATGACTTGCTTCACAATGTCCGCAGTGGGTATCATGTCCTTTGAGAGTTTGATTGCTTTTCCGACAGCTCTGCCCACCTTGCCTGTTACCCTAAGGAAGAGCGGGAGTGGGGATGGAACACTACAGGCACCTTTTCCTTCTCCCAAAGGAGAAACTTACTATATTAATCTTCCCTAGGTGGTTTATCATACCATGTTCTTGCCCAGTACCAACACTGCTTTAAAGAGAAAAGGACATCCCAAAAGGCTGTTTGCAGTTGGAGAATAGAAAATGCTGTTTTCTTTGTCTGAATTATGTGTACATGAACCTCAAGTGTTTTTTATTTTTCTCCCCACAAGAACCAGCTGCTGGCTTTACCTCTGTCTACCTGCCGGATGCTTTCTGAATCACATTACCCAGTGCTCAATTTTAGTGATCCCCATTAAAGTCCAGAGCCCAGGGAAATCACCCTGACTCTGTGTTCCCTAGCAACATCCTTGAGAGTAACAACAGATGCTTAACAGCTGCTTAACTGGAAAGATGCTGTAAGGGAAATACGCAGAAACTGATATTAAATGCATCAAATCTTGAGACTTCAAACATCATAGTTAAGTTTGATTATTTACCTTTAGTGGTGCAAAAACAAAAGAGAAAAGTAAATGTAGTTATCTAAAATGACAACAGATATGCTAGCAATCAGTGCAATTTCTAGATATTTTCTTGCTAAGAAAAACATTAAAAAACATGAAAATAAGATACCTTTATGATTGTGAGTCTTAAAGTGTTAAATTGTGTCAAAATTAAATTGTAGTTATGTCTTAATATGACTTGGCATACTTAAACATTAAGCAAAACATAAACTCCTTACAAGTTTCTGTTGATGTTCTGTATTTTTTTGTTAATAATTTTTACTCTCTCTGTAGTCTTGCCTTTTCCAGGGTGTAATGTAATTGTAATCATACATTCCATAGCCTTTCAGATCAACTTCTTTCACTTTGTGGCATGCATTCACATTCCCTCCACATCTTTTCATGGCTTAATAGCTCATTTCTTTTTAGCATTAAGTAGCATGTCATCTGGATAGTCACAGTTTATCCATTCACCTACTGAAGGACATCTTGGTTGCTTACAAGTTCTATTAATTATGACTAATACTTCTGTAAACATTCATATGCAGGTTTTGTATGGACATAAGTTTTCAGTTTATTTGGGTAAATATCAAGGAGCACAAATGCTAGATAATGTGATAAAAGCATGTTTAGTTTTGTAAGAATCTGTCAAACTGTCATTCAAAATGACTGCACTGTTTGCATCCCCACATTCTTGCCTGCATTTAGTGTTGTCAGGGTTTTGGATTTCAGGCAGTCTAATAGATGTGCAGTGTTATCTCTTGCTCTGATTTGTGATTGCCTAATAACATGATAGTGGGCATCTTTTCCTATGACTATTATCTGTATATCTTTTTTTGGTTGGGCATCTCTTGAAATATTTTGCAAAATTTTAAGTGAGTTTTCTTGTTGTTGAGTTTTAGGAGTTCTTTGTATATTTTGGTTACAAGTCCTTCATCAGATAAGTGATTTACAAAGATTTTCTCCCAGTCTTTGAATTGTTTTTTCATTCTCTTCATATTCTGTATTAAAAATAAGAATTCAATTATTATAGCTTAACCACTATTTTAGGAACTGCTACAATTATGACCTGTGTTGTAGGAAGGAAAGACTATCCTTTGTTTTACAAAAATTTTCCCCACATTTAAAAATCATTAATATATTCCTTTTCTTTGTAACCCCTCCCTCTGCACCCCACAGCCTCCTCAATCCCGTTAACTTAAGCTGCTGAGTTTCCAAGCAATTCACTGTAAGAAGGAAGAGTGAAAATTACCCTAGACTGTATATTCTATTTTGAGCAATAAGTGATGTGCTATAGTGGCCATGATCCAAATAGTAGCCAGTAACCCCATAAATACACATGTGGCTCATCATGCCTTTTTAAATGTTGAAAAAATAATATATTTGACATGCTTTGAAATTCTCAATTTTCAAATCATTCCTAATAGTTTTCAAAGTATCTGGTTACAAGTGGACTTTTGTTGTTGTTAGTCCTTATTATAAGCAGCTGATTAACAAAATCGTATTTCAATGTTCATAATATGAAATTTAATGATTTTATTCAAAATTCAATTTTCCATCCAAATTTTTGAAACACACACACACATATTAGTGATCAGCTTGGGTTTATAAACCAAGAATATTTTGCTTGGAAAAGAGATCATGAAAGTAATTGTTTTCGTTAGTTAAAAGCTGTTCCTGATTTTATTTTTCTCAGTGAATTCTAGGAAAAGTTACTTATTTTAAAACTCACATAGAAAGTCCAGACCCATAGTTTTCTAAGCAATCATATACAAAAAAGTCCAACCTTTGTAACAGATGAATGTAGAGCTGCTCTGACTGGAGGTCACTGGGGGTGGGAGCGCCCTGAGTGCACCCTCTCCTCCCGCCTTTCCCCAGGCTCCTCCGAGGGATGCGGAGAGCTAGATGGAGAACGGGAAATTCGCACAAGTTGTGATTTTTTTATTTAAAGCAACGACAAAACCAAAGAGTCATTACTGAGCTATTTCTCATATAGTTCTAGGTGTCTAATTTATAAGGTTTCTGAATTAGACTTCAGGGCCTATGTTACATTTTATTACAGTCTACAACTTAAGTGTAGACTGGCAAGAATTAAAACGAAAAGCCTGTTTCACAGCTGTTACGCATCTGGGACTTTGGTTAAAAGGGACTAGCTTGGCTTAGCCTGAGTTGTGATAAAAAACAGGGTCTAGAGGCCTTTTAACTAAAGTCCAGTGCTCTGATCAGAGCTGCATTTAATACCGACCCGTAAGTGTACATAATCATAATTTGTAAGAGTCTTTAGGACATCAGTAACTTTTAAACCTTACCATGTGAAAAATGATTATGTCACTTGAGGATTTTAAAAGTAGTGAGCAAACTGGAAGAAAGTTGATGATCAAACCAGATATTTCTGAAACTTTATCTCTCTGTCCAAGTCTTATACTCAGGATGTTCCAACTATTCTTTGTCATATTAAAAGGAATACCTTTTAATATGCTTTAATGAGGGATGTTAACTGCTGATGAATGAATGCTTCCTGTCAGAGTTGTTGTATGCTGGGGAAAGGTGGGCTCGCTTGTTACTGTAGCCTTACTGCGTTCTGGCTTTCTCCCAGGCTTGCAGATGGGTCAGGCGCTGTGGAGAGTGGCCAGAAACCAGCAGCTCCAGCAGGAAGGCTACAGCGAGCAAGGCTACCTCAACAGAGAGCAGAGCAGACGGATGGCCGCCAGCAACATGCCGAGCGCCAGTCATCGGAAACAAGTCCAAGGAGGCATTGATATATATCATCTTTTGAAGGCAAGGAAATCTAAAGAACAGGAAGGATTCATTAATTTGGAAATGTTGCCCCCTGAGCTAAGCTTTACCATCTTGTCCTACCTGAATGCAACTGACCTCTGCTTAGCTTCCTGTGTTTGGCAGGATCTTGCGAATGATGAACTTCTCTGGCAAGGGTGAGTTCAACCCACCGTGTTTGGTTTAGGTATCTCTAAAGGTAGTCATGCTTAAACGTTCTTTTAGTAACAGATCTATATGCATTATGAAGTATTTCTTTTTAACTTGGGCTTGTAGTTTGAGTTGCTCTTTATCACAACCAGGAAAGATAAAGATACAGTTACCATCACAGTCAAAATTGACATTGGGAAAAGAGGGACAGTATAAAAGCAAATAATGACTTTGCAGTTAGAAGAAAGATTACTAGTCAAGATGTGTTGGTTTACTGTACAAGTTGTTCAGTGAGAATTTATAACACAGAATTTAGTGTTCACAGCCCTGATGTAGTTTGTACTTCCCCTATGAAGAACAGGCATACTTAAAAATCAATAAGTATTTCCCAAACCTTATTGTTTTCAGTGGTTACACATGGAGTACATGTGTGTATGTTTACTTATTTATATATTTATTTTTATCAGAGGTGCTTGTTAGCATAAACTTTAACTAGTGAGTACTTCATTTTTTTTTCTAACCACCATTTCACCAATGAAGTAGGAAAATATTAGAAAGCAAGGGGATAATCTACTTGCTGAAGTGAAAGAGGTTATAGAAATTTTAACAGCTATTGTACCAGTTTAAATTAAAGTAATCTAAGAATGTTTGGAGTCTATCGTATGGAACCTAAGTTATCCTTAAATAGCATCATATATTTGAGTCATGAAAACGTTATCAAACATAGAAGAATCATTGGATTAGGGGTTTTCTAGCATTGTTTGCCTAAGTTTATTTAAGTCTCATTATTTTAAAATGGGACTTCCTAACAATGTAAAACATACCTAAAACCAAAAACCTTTTTGAAACTTTAAATAATTCCAAGTAAGTATCTAAATTATAAAGTTAAGAAATTATATAAATAGCTGAACTTTAGTAAAAATGTTATTACCAACAATGACATTTCTAATTGAGGCTTCCCAATGCTATAGAATTATAGTATTAACTATAAGCTCATTTCTCAACCTCCAAATAGGTAAAAGTTGTCAGTATCATCTTGTTCTTATTGTCTTGTCATTGTGAAGGTGCTGTGGAAGTGAGAGGACATTCTGTGAATTAGTGTTTAAAATTAGTTATTTTTTAATCATTTAGTATAAAAGGAAATAAAAATACTTTAAAACTGGCTCCTTCTTTATTTATAATCTCTTTCCACATTGTAGTATTCCCCAAAAACTTAATTTGTGATCCTATATTTGAACTTAAAAAAAAAAGTTCAAGCTATCTGAACTTGATCAGAATATATTCTTCACTTGGGATTTAAAAGCTGGATTGTTCATTTCTGAAAGAAATGCTTTATTATTTACAAATTATTCCTGTTTTTATGATGCTTGGATAATTTTTTCTTAATGACAAATTCCTTCTATTTTAAATTAAAGCCAGCTTAGATTTTATTTCAACTTTGGTTTTGTTATTGAGAGGTTCTTTTGCTTTCACACGGATTAGTGATAAAGGTCAAAAGCTGTGGAACAAGATAAAGAGGCTGCTAAAACACTGATAATTTTCTGAACAAGTTACTAAACTTACTGTTTTAGAATCAGTGATTTTATTTGGTTGGTAAAAATAATGTAAGGACAGAAATTAACTATTAAGATAGTTTCATGTTAAATTACGTATTTTATCTACAGTTCTTGGTGTTATAGTCTGAGACTCTCATTTTCCTGTATGTTGTGTGTGTGTCTGTGTGTGTGTGTGTGTGAAAAGAAGGAGGTTTGAACTAAAAATCAGTAGTGAGTATCAAAGTGAAACCATTTTCCTATTTGTTACTACAAGTAGGTGTTTTTGAATACAGAAATTAGGTAATTTTGAGACAGAGTCATTAAAAGAGTATTAAAATATAGTTTCTGTATTGATAACTCCAGAGTAATGTACTTATATTTAATGATCTGTGGTGTGTGTCTAGAATTTATAGGCTTTGTAATAAAATAAAACTTTAGCCTTCAAATAATAACCAGTAGCTAATGCCTCTGTACAGAATTGGAAACCATTATCCCAATCAGCCAAAGTAGTGTGTTTTGAGATATGCACTGTTATCATTTAAGGTTTTATACAATTTTTAAACAATCAGGAATCACTATGATAGTAAAGTACCAGCATTATGAAGCAGTATCTACAAACAGCTAAGCGTCCCGTCACAGTTTGTGCTTTATGTACTGAAGTTACAGCATCATTGTTTCTATGTAGTTTGCCTGTAGTTACTATATGTATTGTTAAGAAAAACAAAGTTCTCCCTCTGCCCAGCAGTCTTTTCCTCCCACTCAGTTTTATTTCTCAGTAGAGCACATAGTTACTTAATCCTGTTTAGCTTCTTAGTTAAGATTTCAAGCTCTGGAGTAAGACTCCTTGGATTCAAATCCTGCCTCTACACAAATTAGCTGTGCAACTTTTTAACATGTCTGTGTTTCTTTATCTGTAGCACTAACATCATAGGATTGTTGGAAAGATTTAGCAAGGTAATACTATGGAAATGTTTTAAATAGTGCCTGGCATCTAGTAAACACTTGGTAAATGTTATCATTACTATTAGTACTAGTGGTTTATATTTAACTTTACTCATGAATATTATTAACCCTTCTATCTCACAATTATTAAGTATATCAAAATTGCTAAATTGGAGGCATTTTTAAACCACTCTGTAGTAAACAAATAAGCAAATACAGAATTAAAAATTTTCAACTTTAGAGCTATAAAATCCAATTTTATCATTTCATGTTGCTGTTTTACCATGTGTATGTTTAACTTAGGAAATTAAATATGGTAATATTTTTTGTCTATTTTTATCATACTTTTACAGGTTGTGTAAATCCACTTGGGGTCACTGTTCCATATACAGTAAGAACCCACCTCTAGGGTTTTCTTTTAGAAAATTGTATATGCAGCTGGATGAAGGCAGCCTCACCTTTAATGCCAACCCAGAGGAGGTAAGTGAAGAACTTGCATGTTTGTAACAGTTGAACTTTATTACTGTCTTGCTGCAGCTTTCCAGTGTAACAGACTTGCAGGTAAAGTGACTGGTCATTGAGTGCACCTTTGCAGTCACTGCACAGCCCATAACTGAAGTTAGTGCTGCAGGGCGTGGCCATTTCTCCTGCCTCCCATGCCTCCTTCTACACCTTCTTACCTGCTCACCATATGGTGGCTCCATGAGAGGTCTGCAGTCCTCCACTGGCCCCAATTCAGATATTACTACACTGGAAGTGGAGGGGACGAAATAGGTTCACCAGATTTTATCTGCAGCACTTTCTTCCTATCCTATTGCTGCTGTTTAGCAAAGGTGGTACTTTCATCAGAGATAATCACAAAGGACATTGCTTGTTTATAACACATCAGAACGTAGTCTTTAATGCCTTTAACAGTCTAGTTCCATGTTGCTGTAGAAACTGCTTATAGATTTTGTTATAAACTTGAATAATTTCATAGGAATTACTTAATTGTTTCTTAACATAATATGTGAGAATGATCAAAATCTGAAAACAGTTATTTTCCCCCATTTTCATTTTAATATACCCTGCAAAGAAGTATTTAAGTATCTCTCATTTTTAAGACTCTGATAGAGATTACTAGACACCAAGAAGTACTACTTCTGGATGGATTGTTTTCTGTGGGAAAATTTAACTGGAAGTCATTTTATTTAATTTTCAAAAACCAACTTTTTTCATTTGTTGTAGAGGTATTGACATACTGTTTAAATCGTGCAGTCGAATATTTTTAAAAGTAACTTTTGCTGTGTTATAATTAGAAATGTTCTGCCCATGAAAAATACTTGAATATTAAACAGAAATAGCAATTTTATAAATATGCTTATAATATAAATTACATCATATTTTAAAAATTAAATTGATTTCCAATTGTTATATATGATTTTTTTTGTTAAATTTTTCTTACACTTGAATTAAACATAAAATATAATACCATTGCAAAAGTTTACGTTAAGTGTTAGCCCCATAAATACAACAAAGTTTGTATATATTATAGAGCCTGGTATAAATATCTAAATTATTTGTTTTTTCCTTTCACTACTGTTCAAAGAGTTTTTACTTTCAGTGAATAGAAGACTGATACTTTTACTGAAAGTAGAATGATTTTTAAGTTAAAGCTCAAATTATATATTTGAAACCAATATAATATGGATTTTTAGGATCTAATAGTCATTCTTTAGCAGGCAAATGAATGAACTGTCATAAATTTAGGTTTTGCAACTTGTCCTTTTACTGAAATTTTTTCTGATAACTTTTTTATAAAATACACTTGTTTTTACTTTATTTTTGGTCAAATTCAAATTCTCTTCATTCTAAATATATAGCAACAGTGAGCATGTCACCTTTTGATCTTGCACTATGGCATACTTGCTTTGTACAAGAATTCTGCTACACTTATGTATTTGAAGAACTGCATAGTTCAGGGACTTCATTACTCTTGTTATTAGAATCAGATATTACTTTCTGCTAATTAAAATGGTTCATACTTTAAAATAAGATATATATGTTGCATTAGTCTCTTGAGTTAACTGACAATTGCTGGAGAAGAACCAAGGCAGACTAGTACAATGTTTACTCTAGATACATAAGAATCAGGAAAGACAGCTATTACAAGTCCCGTGTTATGCCCACTTCACCGAGGCATGCAGGCTCCTATCACTTATACTGACGCTGAGTAAAACTGTCATCCTTAATTCATATCACTTACATATGTTACATTCTAAGGAAAATGTAGTTTGGTAAGTACCGAGTTGTAGATTTACAAAGTCAGAAAAGTTGAATGTAACGGCTGATACTGATTATGGTAAGTAGTCATTCCTTGTTAAAGGAGTTACAATTTTTTAAACAAATTATAAAACCATCCTTTTTTTGCAAAGATGAAACTGTAGACAGGCCTTCATACACTCGAATATGGTATGGGTAGCTTGAACTGTCTAAATTGGAAGAGCTAGATGTCAAAAAGTATTTCCATCTTTGTAGCTGCATATATCAGACTAGAGTTCTTGTTATACCTCCTCTGGAGTTTTTGGAGGGGGTGGGCAGAACAAAGAGGTAAAATTAAAATCCTCTTCTTATATGATGAACTTTAAAAAAAAAGTCTTAAGTCAAATGTTTATCAAGAGAGGGGATTGAAGTTATTAAGATTTTTAGATCTTTAGATTGTACTTATCCATCCTACCTCCCATTGTTATTGAGAGTTGGCTGTATTTTCTCTTTCTTCACTCCCTTGCCTCTTTTAGAGATAACCTAGAGCATTCCAGACTATTGAATTCATCATTCTGATAGGAGCAAGTAGTGCTGCCAAGAGACATAGAGCTGAACCATTCAAAGTGACTTGAGGTTCCAGAATTCTGATTCTATGCTTTTATGAACATCAGTAACTTAGCAGGTGTTGCCTAATAGCGAAATAGAATTCTTTCTTTACCAGAACGTGCTTAGGATATAAATAGGCAAAGAAGTAGGTTCAAATACACTTGTAGGTGCAGAGAAATGAAAGGAAGTATTTTAATGATTGTATTGTAGACTTTCTTTAATTGACTAATATAAATAATCGATGCTGATTGGGTCATTCACTGCAGTTAAGCTTTCAAAATTGAAATTATGTGGTTGAGCTATTCTAATAGATGTTTTTATATAAAACTCATCTGAGTCATACTTTGACCAGGTATTAGAGTGATTCTTGCCAAGTTTTTTGAGTGCTAGAATCAAGAAGTACTTTTTAAAGGTTGCTTTATTTTTACCCCCTCACTGGAGCACTGTAATGAGATATGTTATTTTGGGTTCATTTAAGCCTGAGCCATAAATGAGTTTTGCTAATATGCTTAAATGG
>JAQQAC010013566.1:33530949-33639128 GCA_029783875.1 Phataginus tricuspis
ATAATAAAGTAATTTTACTTATCAACCAGTAAGCTATATTGCTTGTGCTCCATTTAGTATTAGACATTTTCTTGGCATAGTTATTTTTAAATTCAGAATCTGAAAAATTGATAGTGAGCATGGTTTAACTTTAATATAGTAAAGGTTTATTTTTCTTTGTGTAAAATATGTTTTTAAAAAGTTTTTTTTAAATATAATATCTGCATTGGGGCTAATTAAGTCTTTTTTTCAACTATGTAAGCACATTTTCACTGTGTTCAAACAGAACGAGCCACAAGCATACAATTTTAGGTGTTTTATTAGGTTGATCTGGGATAGAATCTAATGTGATAAATATTCCAAATTTGATCTGTCTACATGTTTCAGATGGAAATGCATAAACTGCTTATTTTCAAGATAACATATTCTTTTCATTGTTGGACCAGCTAAAATATAAACGAAATCTTCAGTTCTCCCATTTAGAAAGGAATTCAGGAGTTTATACTCAATTCTTATGAATAATATCACAGATATTAAGTCTTACTGACTTTTACTCCATTATACAGCAGCAAAATGTTCATTACCAATACTTCATAGCATAATGGTGATAAAAAATAACTTTTACTTTTATTCCTAGGGATAGAAAACCACGAATGGTTTCATCAGAATGTAAGATAAGCATGTGTTAAATGTATTAAATGTGTTCTTTGGAATAATTACTCCCCCAGATAACGGATGTAATACAAGGAGTTCCCTAGTCTTATGACTTGCCCACGACAGGTTATGATTAGTCGTCTTATTTACAGAATGACTTTTTGATTGTGTATGTGAGAGTATCACCTAAATTTATTGACATAGTGTCTTTTTCTATTTTTTTGGTTAAGTAATGTTCCAGGAGCACATTCTGAGATATGCTAGTATAAATTATCTGTAATCTTACTATGTGTAAAGAAGTTTGTCCTAAGTGGATGGACACCTAGATTGAAAGATGGGGATGCCCTGTTGCTCACTGATGGCTATCTCATGTTCATTTCCTCTGTATGTAGTCTTCTTTCTTATTCAAAGTCTATGAATCTATAATTATTTGTTCTCTTTCCTTTGGCTGATAGTATTTATTATAAATAAATAAAACTGAGAGTTGGGTCTTGAAAGACATAAATTTTTCTGTATTCTGAATATTGATTGTCATCTAATATGTTAAGGAAAGTGTTAGTTTGGAAAACCCTGAATTCTACTAACTGCCTGTAGACACTGATATAAGTATGCATGTCAAATAATTTGTAGCAGATCATTCATCACTGTACCCTTGGTATCGAGTTCTGTACACTATTAAATCTTGTGCAACACAAGGCTATTCTCAGTGAAGGCTGACAGACCACTGAGATGATTTTTAGTCTGGCCAAGTTTATTCCTAGTTGTGTAGGTCTAGAAATTTGACTTTATATTTCTACTGAAAATGGATCAGTCTCTCAGGAGTAAACTTATGTTATAGGTAGTAAAACCTGAGCCCAATTGGCAGTAAGCTGGGCTTCCTTCAAACAATGACTGACAGCATAAAGAAACAAAGATAAACCAAAAGTACTAAACGCTTCTAGTTATGTTATAAACTAACATATATCTAGGAATAATGGGGTCCTCAGTGCCCTTCACTATGCTTCACTCAGCCAGTTTCCCATTTTATGATCTACTTGCAGTACCCACTTTTCCCTGTGCGAATCAGCCAGCATGTTTTGGCTGGAAGTAACAGAGAACCTAACTAATAGTGGCTTAAAGCACATAACATTTATTTGCTTCAGAAGAGACCCAGTATCCCAGAGTTATTTCAGTGATAAGCTGATCTCATGTTCCCTCAGTACATTGACCTTTTCCCTCTCTCGGTAACATGGTGACTACCCTGCTCCAAACATCACACCCCCATATGAAAAGGACCCTCAGCACAGGGAAAGGGGGCAGACAAACTGTCCTCAAATTCCTTATGCTCATCAGGGAGAAAAAAATCGTTTTCAGGAGCCAGCAGTATACTTCTGCTCTCTTGTGTTGAATAGCACTGGGTCACATCGACATCCCTTGACCAGTAGAGAAAAGAAACAAGGGCTTATGTGCTTGGCCCAGACATCATGACTCAGCAGCAGTGGCAAGACGGGAAGCAGGGAGGAGGGAAACGGGCTTTGAGCAGGTAGCTGAGCATCTGCAGCGCTGTCTTTACTGGTCAGCCACTTGTGAAATTGGTGGCTCTGCTTCCCTTACTTCTGAGCTCTGCTGGCTTAGAAGCCCTCACACCCAAAGGAGGAATATGGACACCAGAGGAAAACAATTCAGATTTGTCTCTGAGATGGCCTTCTTGCCATCTAAGGTCCTCCTGCCCCTCAGCACAGGTAATTATGCCGTGGTTGAGGTGATTCAACCGGATGAACAGAAACAGTTACCCCCGCACAGTGGGGAGAAACAGGAAGATGCAGGTGGAACTCAGAAGATGTCGTAGAGTTCCTTCAGATACCACCGTGTCCTATGGTAAAAGCAATTTTCCTTGAAAATCACAATCGCCCTGTATGGGCAGGGCTTAAATCCCATCATTTAGACTCCTCACTAGATGAGAAACCTCAGCCAGATGAAAGGCTGACTTTCCTCGAGAGTTGAACACAGATTATTCCGAATTAATCATTAAGTTTATTTCCCTCGGCTTCCATGAAATCCATGCAGTTCAGTTCTGACCTATGAAATGGGAGGAGTAGACATGTGCAGAGAAAGATTTTTTTTATTTCAAAAAGAGACAAAGGAAAGGAGTACTGTGTGTGTACACACATACATGTACACTTCTGGGCAGTGGTGTATCCAGTGTGATGACAGGAACATTTGCAGCCATCTTGCAGCCATGAGGGGTATTAGCAACACTCTGGGAATAGCACATCAGAAAGACAGAACGGGATCCATGATGCCAGGGCGAGCCTAACAACCCTGGTGGCAGATCACTTTGGAACTTCTTGTTATACACAGTAATAAATCTCTTTGCCTTTTTTGAGGCAGGGTTCCTATTGTTTGCAGTCAAGACCATCCAAGGCGGCATCATCACCATCATTACCACCCAGATTCATTAAGAATTTGATGTGTAATCCTGAACACAAATTATTTCTTATAAAAATAAACAAGGCTAATTTTCATTAGCAATAATTTTGTCTGCAAGTTGGTTGTCAAAAACCTAATCAAAGCCAGAAGAGCTAGTTGACAATGAGAATAGTCCCTGACCAAATATAGCTTAAAAATCTTTCTCCTCAAAAAGGGTTATTTACTCAAAGGAGCTAAAACGCTCAAGTTCCCTGGCAAAGCCCCTTTCCCTGTTCAGCATTAGAGTCAAAGCAAAAATCTATGCCTCAGACACTAAATATTATCCTCTGTCTCAAAAAGTTAATACCTTCAATCTACTGAAAACTAGTCATGTTACACGTCTGTAGGCCATTCACTTTCCTAGAGCCCCATAGCATGTGTGAATATGTTTGGGTGTATCTGTCTCTTTTTACTCTGATCCATAATGTGTTGATTTTATTTTTAAAGAGTGAACTTTATCATGTGTCTATTAGGTCAACTTTATTTCACACCCTGCCCTGACCATAATATATATTGGCTACCCTCTCCATCCCTTGTTTCCAAGAATCACTTTCGTGTGGGGGATAGAATCAATCCACAGAAGCATGTTTGTGCACTCTGGGTAAACCTTTTGTAAGTTTCAAGGAGAAACAAATTTCCCAGGCCCTCTTCTAGTCTTAATCTAATTGAAAAATATATACAGGCCTGGAGTAATCAATAGTTTTGTCATCAGTCAAACCACCTGATGTATTTTCCTTTTGTTTTCCTGAGCATGCTGTGAGAGATACTGTTACTTCATTTAATGTGAATTGTCTGGAGTAAAAGTAAAAAGAAGTTAATGAGCAATGTATCCTATCCAGGACTTTCAAGTAGAGAACTAAAATTAGAATAACTTAGCGCCATGACATCTCTACTGCCAACACCAAATTAAAAAATATGAAGTGCTAAAATGAGCAAGATCTTTTCCTTGTTTGAATTTTACTTTTGTTATCAACTTAAATAAATGTACCTGGATAGTTTGCAATATTGTATTAATATTTTAAGTATATCTCAAGGAAAAATCCGTTTGTGTTTTATTACCCTTATCATTGGCTGACCACCTTGATATCTCCAAAATGTCCTTCCTGTTCTGATGTGACCATACTTTCAGTGAAACGTGATATCACGTTCTAGATTGAAGTTCTCAGCTTCCATGTCCAAGGTAATTGTCTCTCCTACATGCCTTTCCTGAATTTAGCAATTGCTACCAGTGTCACAGTAAGTATCACTCCATGATACAAGGACGTTATCACATAAAGACAATATTTATCAGAGAAAGATAAAGGACATAATATTTCCTAAGTTCTTGGACATCATCAATTGTACAGCATCCACTGAGCTAACTGCAGCTTTTGAAATACAGGAGTATGATGGGAACACTACATTAAATGCAAAGTTTTTAACCAACTAATGTAGTGTACCTTTATCCCAAATACTATAATGTTTTCTTCTTTCATATCATAAAGTTGCTGAACATATCTTATTTATAATCAAAGTCTTAATATCTTTGTGAACCACTTTGGCATCAGTGTGACATGTTACTGTGTTCTTTGGCTTGTGACTCCGCCCTCTGAGAGTCTATAATATGTGGCATTTCAAAGTATACAGGAGTTTGGGTCCAAATCATAGGCTTTTGTTGTTGTTATTATTATCTTTTTTACCCCTCAGTTGAATTATATAATCCTTAAAGTTTACAGCCTTTCTTGAAAGTCAGCTGGAAGCTTTATACAGATAGATTTAAACATTTATTCAACAAATATTTATTAAGTATCTCTCCACTTACTAATTATATGACTGGTTGTTTAGCCTCTGTGTGCTTCAGTTTCCTGTCTGTAAAATGGTGACACTGATGGTCTCTGCGTCGTGGCAGTGCTGTGACTGTTAAGTGATATATGCTGACTGCCTAGTGCCTCTAAGTGCTTAACAAAATGCAGCTTTTTACTTACACTAGAGCTATGGCTGCAGCGACTTACACTGCGCACTACTCTGGGCTTTGTGGTGCTTCCTCTCCTGAGACTTTTGGATTCTAGTAGATTAATATTTGGCACCTGAGTAATGGTCCTTCAAGAAGTATGTATCGGTCACACCAGCACCTGGCTTTAGATGGTGATGTCATTTGCCTTTAATTTCATTTCCCGGCATGTGCATTTACAGCCTTTTGCATATACAGTAACTTTTTGTGTCAGCAGTACTGCTTAGTTTAATCTTTTTGAGGACAGTTTAAGCATTAATTAAGTGTCCAAAATTATGTTCAAATTAAAACATGTGTTGGCTGAATGGTAGGATGAGCAGGTAATTTAATGATGTGAATAAATATACAGATGTGCTGGCAGTTAGATATGTGCTACCATTTAAATCCCAACTTCTCTCCTTGTCTAATATTAACATTTGGAGGGTTTTTAAAATGTGTTTATTTCAATTTGTTTCAGAGCTGTTAAAATATGTTTATAAGTGAGCATAGTAGAATCTAGGTAATATGATAAAACTAATTTTTATTTGTCAAAGTAGAGTTACTCATTAAATAGTAAATACACATTGCAAATGTAGTGTTTGGTGTGATTTTTATAAGCAGGAGTTCTAAATTAGCTAACATCATTGTACCAATGTGTTTCTCTTTGGTTTGAATTGTTAATAATCATACCTTAACCCAATGGAGTTTTATCTCCATGATTTGATTAGAATGCTTGTTTTTTCCAATTTACAGATTAGAGATAGAAGGGGCTTTTCCAAGAAACTTAACCCAGCTACCAGCAGCCTTGTCAACACTGATATAATGCTAATTGTTACCTCTGATCGTTAGGGGTGCTCTGTCATATAGGAAGTGCCTTCATACGCCTCATCTTAATGATGTGTCCCGGCTCAGTGTGACTCTTTTGAGGACTGTTTTTCTTCTTGAGTCTATTAGAACTAATTAATAGGGAGTTTATACCATTATTTGAAACCGTTACTAGTAAGGGCCATGTTACGTTGTCTGGCATCACTGCCTTCCGTCCTAGGAAAAAGAGGCAGAAAGACTTGTCACATACCTCCCTCCCTTTTCCCTGGACTCCATTAAAGGGAATTTTCTATTTTTCTTTTAATTTCCTTTGAACTGTTCCTCCTTTATGTGAGATTTCCTGTTGACATCTCTAGCTACAAATAATTTAGGGTGTCTATGTGACTTGTCTTAGCAGTTCCTCAGCATTGTGCCTTTGAATGTACTGAAAAAAAAATCCTCTGCGCATTATTTTTTGGAAGCTGGAGTCCTTGCCATTCAAACAAGGTCAATAAGTAAACTGATTTCATTCCATATTCCATACACAAAGCTGGACAGTGTGGCTCTTCATTCTTCCCCAGATGAAATGTGATTTCCTGACCAATCTCAGTGACTGTCTCAGAGAGAACTGGCTACAGGACATTGGCACTTCCTCTTCCCTTCCCAACCGTCACTTCTCCCTCCTAAGTGTGGATAGTGTGTGGTCTCTCTTCTTCCTAGGGAAGAGACAAGGCGGAATTCTGCAGTTCAGATTTCAAACCGTCATCAAAATCATCTTCACATTTCTTTCCCAATTGTTTTGACCCCCTTTCCTTTTAGTTCTAAGTCATGTCAAGCCTCCCAGTGAATGGCCTAGTTATGGGCACTTCAGTAAGAGGAAAACATTACCTATTACTCTTGTTAAATAATCTTTCCACATGACAACATTAAAAACCTGGGCATAGATTTTACATTAGTGTTTGAATCTAGTGACTACATTAGGAATAACAATTATAATACATATGAGCGGCTTAGATCACCATGGAAAGCAGGGCGACACTTTTGAAGTATGTGCAGCAGGTGGGTGTTCACGCAGGACAGTGGCATGGGGACTTAGAATAAAACATGGTGAACCTCAGTGGGCAGAATGGCAATGAAATGACAAGACCAAAACAAGATATATAGTCTTAAAATTGCCCGTAAGAAATAATCTGCATTTATTTTACTGCAGCTATAAAGCAAGGCATTAATTTTATCTGCAGAATGCAAATCCCCAGATGAATTCCACCTGTTCAAGTTCTGTGTAGGCTCTTTTTTCCTTCGCTACCAGTAACGCATATTCTCTGATTTAATAGGACGAGTGAGAGCTTCTTACTGAGCAAAAATGAGTGGTTTCCATTTTTGCTTAGCAGTTCTGAAAGCACTATCAGGAAGGAGACACACGGCAGAGCAGTCTGTCTCCGCTGTTGCCATTCTCAAACCAGACAACGGAAATACTCTCTGTCCACCTGGAGAGTGCTAGTGTTGTTACTATCTCAAAAGCGAGGTTTTCACAAGATGCTCTGTATCTCCTAATTTTTACATTAACGTTTAGTGTGCAAAGGTGACATTTCAGTTCATTTCACTGTGGTTAAAATGTGTACTTGAACATTAATATATCAGCTCTCATATTGAAAGAAAAATTAGACATCTAGGTGGAACAATTTTGTTTTATAAATATTTAGTGTTAAAATTTAAGTATTGTCACTTTAAAAGCCCTCAAGTATCCTTTTAGAAAGAAAATTAAATGCCATGCCCAGTTTGTTTTCCATTACATAATGCTCTGGGGACACGTTTATTACCTGGAAAGTAGTAGTCAAGGTATTACTGGATTTCACAGTGCTCCATGAGAGCAAATTTGAACAAAAGTAGCTAAATCAAGTCTTTTTAAAATTTCTTTGCTATTCTGTTCTTTAGGAAAACACATGAGGGGTACTGTTTTATTAGTGATTACGTTTGCTGATACCAACTGCTACAAATGTTTCTGCCGAGCTTCTGTGCCCACAGCCAGTACTTTCAGGGCCAGTAGTCAGCACTTTTCTTTTTTAATTAAGCCTCTTTTTGGAGCAGTTCTAGGTTCACAGCAACAGTTGGTATCTTTTCATTTAGCTTTGCAGACCTAGTTTTCAAGAATTCACTCTGTTCCCAAATATGTATTTTTCTGCATTTAAATATATGTGGTAGACTTTGCTTGTGAAGCACACTGTGGATAATGATTTGAATTAAAAAAAAAGGCTTTATTAAAAGGGGAGAGAAGCCCTGAGTATTTATGTGATAAAAGAAAAGAACTTAGTTAGGCATACCTTAAACATGAATGATTATGGGGAAAGAGTCATTCTTACAGTAATAAGAAAAAGGAAAGATTCATTGTGGATGAGTAAGCTCCAACACATCTTTTTCTTCATTCTACTTTCCTTCTTAATATTGATTTAAGCTATTTGTGATTTCTTGAGTTATTTGTAACAATAACCCAAACAAATTACATCAAAACAGCTCACCATTTTACCTAAATTATGTAAGTCTTAGTGCTATCACTTGCATAACAAATTTTACTGACTTTATAGTCTGCTTTACAAAATTTCTTGACTTTTTTTTCTTGAATCACTGAAAACATCTGTTGTAATAAAGAAAACCTTAACATGAGATGGGAAGAATCCACATGAACTTAACTGCATCTTTACAGCCACTTGGCCTAACTTCTGTTTATTCCTAGTGGACTCTCTGGTACACCCCGTGATACTGTTCATAAAAAAAAACCTTTACCACTTCACTCAAGGACCCAGACCAGCACCCCTTCCCAGCTCTCCCTGGATGGCTTGTCCGCCCTGAGAAAAAAAGTGGCATGCGCTTTTTTTTCCACTTTTGGCAGCTGCTTGCCATCCCCGTACACCTGCCTCTGGGCCAGCGCTGCTGTCCCGCCCTCCGTGATGACCCCTGCCTGGACCATCAGCCCTCTGCCCTGCTCCCCTTTCTGCCCTGCTGCCGCTTTATCGCCTCTTTCTCCTGCACTTAAGTCTTTCCCTCTGCCCATTGATTCTCTTTCTTCTTCTGACATACATAGGTTAAAATTATCTTGAAAAAAATTTCATTTGATCTTTGCCCTTGAATTTTACCGGTTATTTTTTCCTCCTTTGTACTAAAAAAATTTTGAAGTGAGTGGGTTATCTTCAGTTTCCTCACCACGAACCTCCTACTTAGCTCTGAGCCCCTTTCCTCTGTGGAAAGAGACCTCCTTTCTTTTCTCCTAATCACCAGATCTGGGTCCCGTTTTTCCGTGTTTACCTCCTTGAGCTATTGAAAAGAAAAGGGAAGCCAGCTGGCCGTGTTCTATGCCAGGCACTTTCACATGTTCACAATAGCCACCTAAAGATTGTTGCTTCTTAGGAAACTGAGGCTCGGAAAGGCTGAATAAACTATATTCACATAATCCTTAAGTGGCAGAACCGTGATTTGGTCCCTAGTCTGAAAATTAAGCACTTTCAACTATACTGTGTAAATGCTTTTCTTCACATTTCAAAGGCCCTTAGCCCCTAGGACATCATTCTATCTCTGTCCTCTTCATGAGCTGCTCCCGTCTTTATTCTCCTTATTCAAGATACTTAATCTGTGCCTTCAACCCTCACTTTTTTCTCTGTGTCTTACAGAGAACATTACCAACCCCCTACCCTGCCTTTCTAGTTGTATCTATCACCACCTGAAATGCAGCATTTTGCAGACCAAACTCATCATTTCCTTTAAATCAACACCTTCTATATAACGTATTTTTTTTCTATCAGTCATTTCCCTCTTCAACTAAGCCAGAAACAACAGTTATCTTTCATATTTCATTATCCCTTGGCTTACTGGCCAGCATATGAACATGTGCTCTCACTTCTTGTTTTCATATACCATCGTCCCAGCCTTATCTGCGGGGAATACGTTCCAACACCACCAGTGGATGCCTGAAACTGCATCCTAGTAATAGTACCAAACCCTGTGTATACTGTAGTTTTTCCTATAAGTACACACCTGTGATAAAGTTTATTAAGCACAGTCAAAGATGAACAATAATAATAAAATAGAATTTTAACAATAGACTGTAATAAGTCATTGAATAATATCAAATAAGTGAATATGGTCTCTCTCTCTCTCTCAAAATACCTATTGTACTATACTCACCCTTCTTTTTGTAATGATGTGAGATAAAACATCTGCGTGATGAGGTGAAATGAGGTGGATGATGTAGGCGCTGTGACCTAGTGTTAGGCTACTGCCGACCTTCTGAAGACAGGCAGTCCTCTGCCGCCAGACCACAGCTGACCATGGGTGACGGAAACCCCAGACAAGGGGGAACTACTGTGTGTTGCATATGTTGTTGTTTTTCGTATGCTTTTAGAATATGTTATTTACTTTGCATTTCTATTGCATTTCCACATGGTCAAGCCTGGACAATTGTAGTAGCCTACTGTCTTAACTTCCCTTCCATTATTTCTCTTTATATTACGGTCAAATTTACATCGCAGGCTATTGCTTCCTCTTTGGTTCATATAATACCACATTGCCTGAGATATTCTTCCCCAGTGCACCCTCATCCTGAGCCATCTGACCTCCCACAGGTCTTTCAGACTAGATGATGCAGGAGACCTTGTCCAGATATCCTGTCATATGATGACTTTCCATCTCACTGAACCTCCGAGCTCTTACTTTTAATGCCAGCTCATTTGCACCTTATTTGGCTGCCTTTATCATTGATTTGTCACATAGGTGTCTTCTGGTTAGTTATCTGTCTCATCTACCCTGAGAATCTTCAGGTTTTTCCTAGAGCAAAACTGTCCTGTATTTCTCAGTGTCTGTCACTGGATACCTTGCATTTATAGCTTATGCTTAATATGTTTTTTAATAAAGATTTAGACAATTTAATATATTTGTTTTGATTCAATGTTTTAGAAATGCTTTTAAAGCACATACATACCTATCTGTATGGATATATACATAATATACATATATCTAATTTACAAACTAGTCTTTGGGTGTTCATGTTTATATTTAAATCTAAAGTTAAATGGATACTTTAAAGTCTCAAGTTACTAAGAAATTTGAGGTTTGGAACATGAACTTCATTAACCAGTTTGTCATTTTCCAAAAAGATATGAAGCCTGATATCTATATCCAATCTGTTTTCATAATAGGATTTTATTTATTTCATAATTGTAACTTTCCTTTAAAACTATTAAAATCTGTTTTGGCCAATAGTTTAGTTGACAAGAGCTTTCCTTTATGGTATGGAACCAACTCATTATAGGACTGACACCATCATGATTTACCTCAAAGTCATATGACAAAAATATCTTAAAGTTATCCCACATGAAAAAAAAATGAACTACACTGTGACTGACAATTTAGAGAATTCTCTAAGTTGACCAGAGCAGAGTTTGTATAGTGGAGTTAAGATTTATATAGATTAAGCAATCAGGGTAAATAGTAATAATTTGAAACTTAAGCTTATTTTGGAAATGTAAACAAAAAATTGAATCAAGCACATGACACACTAATTGCCTTTGAATAACTCAAATTAGCTGTAGTTGCAAGCATGCTCTTCTTTATTTGGCACTAACTTGCCTCTTACTGACTCTCATCAACTATATTCCTATATTCATTTAGAATAGGAATTCCTAGCCAGCAGATGGGATTCAGGCATTTAATTTGTATTTTAAAATGTGAGTTATTCTGGGGAGAAGTTCAGTAGCTTTCCTTGAAAATTCATACAATGTCTGCTCCGTTTTACTTGTGACATAGCCTCTCAGATTCTGTCTTAATCTTTTCCTCTTCCCTAAACTGCTTTTTTAGGTCTGATATCTTACATACCTCAACTCTTTCTTACATAACATGAATTCTAAATCCTTCAGCAATCTTATCAGGTTCTGGTTTCCTTTATCCAGATAAGTTCTAGCTTGTGGGTATGCCTCATAAAATGTGACTTCCAGAGTTGGATACGTTTATAGGGAATCGTGTAGACTATAGTGAAGTACAACCTTCCTTATTCTGGAAAAGTATGTTAAAGCAGACTAATATTAATGTTCATGATTTCCTTTGCCTGTGAGATACAACACACACACACACACACACACGCACGCACACCCCTCTGAGAATTCTAGTCTTAATTTATAACTAATATGTTATGTGGTCTAGCATAATGCTCCCTGTACCATTGTTCCAAACTTTTATCAAAAATTAAAATACATCATTTATTAAGCAAATGTGTGGTTATCCAGCAGATCTCATGATGGGGTTTCTTTTCTGATCCATTGCTGACATAACTACAAAGAACTGGGTGGTTGTCAGCTTGCTTATTGAAGAGAATTATAGCCTGGTCCCATGCTCCTTCCTGTTTGTCATCCCTTTCCCCGTCACCTTAATGGCCTTTCTTCCTTTGCAGAGGAATCCCAGGCCTGAAAATGACACCTTCATTTCTCACAAAACCAATAGAGTCAGCTTATTTCGAGCTGTGTTCCCTGTTTTCAGGATTGGGTTTAAAACTGACTGTCTGTATTTGCTTACTCTTCTCTATCTGATTGATTTTGGAGAACTCAAGTTAGGTCACATACTAAATTCTCAAAACATGTACTCCAAAAAAACAAATGACCAATGATACATTTTTTGTGATGCTTACATGAGGCAAATACCAATGTTAAACTATGAGGAGCATCAAATGGTATTAAAGTGGCACGTATCATATAATTAGAGAATTATGTAATACTCAATGGATCATATTAGTGACTTTTTATATTTTGTGTATTTTTAAAATAGATTTATATATCTTATTGATTTACAAATAGGAATACAGAGCTTAATTGACATTCCTGTGTCTTTGAATCACTTGGATTAAAATTAAGCACTGGAAATACTTCTGAAATATTGTTATTCTTTTAAATGGAGGAATGTTGGGAAATATCAAGCCTGACAATTTTTGCCATAGATCAATTAAATATACAGTCAACTCTCGATTATTCAAACTAATGGAGGAAAGGATGGAGCAAGCATTTCTACTTCTGTAGTTCCTGCCCCCTCAGACAGTTGCTGAGAGCCTCATTCCAAACAGATTCTTTGGCTTTCCATCTTGATCATGTTATATTTTCCAGCCTTGTATCCAGGATGCAGTCCAAAATATGGCTTACAATTGAGTTGACAAGGAAGTTTCATGTTATCACATTCTGCTCTTCTGTACATTTTTTTAAACCCATGCTTTAGCATTGCTTTTGTACTATTAAAATTCACCTGAGAATTTGATTAACATTGCCATTAGTTTATTATCCTGATGGCTCATAAAATTGGTTTTCTATAAAAAAAATCTTTGAATTACCATTTACAGATAATGATAACCTTTCAAAAACATTACCTCATGGTACCAAATTGCTTTTTTTTTAAATGTTACTATAACAATGTTATGAGAGTTTTTATCATAAAGGATCTTTTATAAAAATTCTTCCAACTTTTTGAATTTTAATGTGTGCAATATTTCTGAGGACTGTATGTGTTTGTGAAAGGGGTGAAATGCTGAAGGAATGTATGTGCGAAATCAGGATGTTGTGTGTATATAATACATCATTTTCTCTACCAGTGAACTGCACAAAGTGCCGCTATCCAGACATAAGCATTCCTGGGAATGCACCTCTCTGGATAACAGCGAGTTGAAATAAACACACCTGCCTTTTATTTCAATAACTGCACATTCAAATCCCATAAAGCACTTATTTGAATGTGACCTCCATAATCATGAGAGAACATTGGTTTCAGCGTTTGATTTTTTTTCTGTTGATGTTTTGTTGTTGATGATTTAAATCTAAAGTAGGTACAAATGACTGGATAATGCTTCTCTGGAAAACTGCATGCAGAGAAAAGGAAATTCAAAGATAAACCCTATGAAGAACATTGAAATTGTTTTGTCCTCTTATTTGCCTCAGTATGTATTGGAGTTAACTTCTTACAGAATGTAGCTGTGCTTAAAGCCAAAGTGTGCACGACCCATACACCTGCCTGGAACTGTGCCTGCTTTATTTTAAGTTAAATAATTTAATTATTTTCTTTCTAAAATAAACTTGTTAGTCTTTCATTTGAAGAATCTTTCTGTTTCTCAGTAAGTTATTTCATTGAATCATGTATTGAACTATGTATCTGAGCCTTAGGAAAGTATATTTTCTTTTTAGGCAGTGGGATTATGTTTGTTATAAGGCCTAACATCTGTATAGTAATTTTGCTGTCCTTTCCCTCACCCCTGATTTTAGGCCGTATTTCTTGTATAGTTGGTTTTAACTGACAAGAGCCACAAAATTGATTAGGATTTCTCTAGGAGCCTTAACTTTGAATTTCCTACCTGTCATTGCATGTAAACTGTCAACCACAAGTAATAGTTTCAGTTCAAGTTCTAGCTTGTATTTTGCATGTTACAGCTATAAAAAGTCTATTAATGTTGGAAAGACTATATGGCCATTGTTCTGCTATTGCCTAATTGTTAAATTTTAAAATAAAAACTGATTTTATTTAGGTAGATTTGTCTTTCTGCCATAGGGAGTGAACTACTTTATGTCCAAGGGTATCCTAGATGATTCACCAAAGGAAATAGCAAAGTTTATCTTCTGCACGAGAACACTAAATTGGAAAAAACTGAGAATCTATCTTGATGAAAGGTAAAAAAATAAAACAAAAAAAATTAAGTTCTCATCAGTAGTTAAGTAGTGCTTTTAGTGAGTTTTTACTTTAATAGCTATACTTCACAGCAACCATCTAGATGCAAAATCTCTGTCGCAGCCGTTGTGCTGTGAGAGCAGACAGACAGACGATGTGTAAACAGATGAGGGTGGCTATGTTCTAATAAAATCATTTACAAAAACAAACAGAGGGCCATATTTTGTCCATTGGCTGTAGTTTGCCTATCCTTGCCATAAGAAATTGGTAGAAATTAAAGATTATGACCATATAATTTTGGTTAAGTTCAGTAAAAATTGAAACATATTGTATAAACATGTATATATATATATAGTATATATAATATATTCATATATTAACAAAGTATGACTATTGTAATGCTATTGAAAAAGTAGTATAATTATATGTACACACATATTTGTACACAAATATTCCTATAATTGTAAATAACCTAAATGTGTATCAATAGATTTGTTACATCCATAAAATGAGATACAGTGTAGTCATTAAAAAGAATGACTTACATCTAAATGTGAAGACAATATACTATGGGAAATAAGCAAAACCAGATTCTAGAACAATATATATAGTACACATAAACATTTTTTAGAATTCTGCATAAACTGTTGTGACCTCCAATGATGTGGATTGATATGGAAGGTAAAAAACTCTCTTAACTTCATGATTTAAAAAATACAGAATTCTGTTGCTATTTGGATTTAACCAAGAAGATACCTGCAAAGAAGCTGCCCTTTTTAATATTGCAAAATTCATATTTTCTTTGTTTTGTAATTAGAATTACTAGTTTCACCTCCTTTTGTTACAACCTAATCAGAAAAGATTTTTAAATCATTTTATTTCTTAAATAATCACTAGGTAAATTAAATTAAAATTAAAGTTAGATTTTTTTTAATTTAAGGATTATATATACTCTATAGGATTCACTGATCTGTAATCAATAGGAATTTATTTTCATCCAAAAAAATGACAATTTATAATTTTTCCTATCACTGGCTTTTAAACAGAGAAAAATTAAAGCTTTATCTTTTTCTTTTTCTACTAGGAGAGATGTCTTGGATGACCTTGTAACGTTGCATAATTTTAGAAATCAGTTCTTGCCCAATGCACTGAGAGAATTTTTTCGTCATATCCATGCCCCTGAAGAGCGTGGGGAGTATCTCGAAACTCTTATAACGAAGTTCTCACATAGATTCTGTGCTTGTAACCCTGATTTGATGCGAGAACTTGGCCTTAGTCCTGGTAAGAATATATATAGTGAGTTCCTTCCTTCCCATCCCCACTTCCAGGTAAAAGTAGTAGTAAATGAGACATTCTGCTCACTGTTGAGAAACCTGCTTTCAGTAATTACAAATCCTTCTTTTGCTGCTTGTAGCAACATCAAATTCTATGGAACACATCATTTATGTGAGCTTTGAAGGAATACCTTAGTCATCATAGCTATCATTTATATAAACAGTAAACATACTGTTTTAGGTAGAAGGTTAGACCTAACTACATACATTTTTTTAAATTATTATTGTTTGAACATTGGATATTTTTACTAATCAGAAAACTTGAGAAATTGTTTTTAAAGCTTTTAGTAGTCCACATGTTTATATAGGTAACACCTAGAACTTTTCTACTAAAATTTACTTTTAACACTAGTTGTCATGGTCTATGTGTTTATGTATGTGTGCCTGTGATATAGGCCAAGTGTCCTACCTGTTTCTTACTTGATACAGCTGTGCTCCGTCTCTTCAAATCAAAGTAAGCGCCACAAAAATTTTATTGTGCTTCTCTTATTAAGGAGAGACGACAAAACATTTACCTGTCATATGAAATTTGTTGAACATGCTTTTACAAGACATAATGTTTAAGTTAGCTTTTGTAAAATGGCAGGATTTTGAAATATAAACACTGTAGAAATGGCAAGTAGCAAATAATTGTAGCAGGTAGTAGTGGCAAAATCACAAGGTGTGTCACTGTTTTAATGGTAAACCTCAAATACTGCCCTGAACATACGTAAAGAAGACACGTCCTGGTGCATGGTTCTCAGATTTAGCAATCTCTTCCCTGAAGATTTAGTCTGAAATTTACATTTGAAATATGTAAATTCTATAGACCTCTAAAACACGTACCTCAAATGAGAATATTAATAACCTTATCAGTTGCTTACATTTTATTTTCTGTACCAGATTAATACATTTTTCTGTCATTAAAGATGGTTTCAAATTATATTTTTGTAAAAACTATATTAATAAATATGTGTGGCTTTTGGAATTTTCTTAAGAATAGGAAGATAAGTAAATACACTGACAGTACAAATGTACTTTATAGATAGTTGAATGGATTAGCACATGTGAAAGCAAAGATGAAAATAAAACCAATTCTGTAATTTTTAAATTTAGGATGAGTTTTCACTATAAATTCCTAAACTATTCTAAAGTTCTTTCGAATTGAAGAAAATGCTCACTGAACTGGTGTTCACGTAGGATGTTCACTGCCCAGGGTGTGGGACTCCCAGTGCTGACACTGAGAGAGGCCCAGGCAAATGGGGGTGGGGTGGCCATCCTGTGGTTAGCTGTGACCTAATGTTGATTCCTTGAAACTAGGAACACGTCTGCCTTCTATATGCATATTCGGTAGGGACCGCGCTGTAAGCTAGCTTGTAATGTGGGCTGTTCCTCTTACCTCCAGACGCCGTCTATGTGCTGTGCTACTCCCTGATTCTACTGTCCATCGACCTCACCAGCCCTCACGTGAAGAATAAAATGTCCAAAAGAGAATTCATTCGAAATACCCGTCGTGCTGCCCAAAACATTAGCGAAGATTTTGTAGGGCACCTTTATGACAACATCTACCTTATTGGCCATGTGGCTGCATAGAGGCACAACTGCCAGGACTTCACTTCTAACATCAAAGCGAAACTACCCGAGGACTGACTTAGCAGATATGGGGGCTACATTAGTGCTGGTCATTCTAGCCTCGGTGTACAATCAAGCTTGAGTGTACAACCTTTTTTTTTTTTTTTTTACTATTTTCTTTTTTAGTAACTTCCTTGGAGAACTAAAGAATTTGGCAGAATTTTTCCTAATTTTGCTTATTATGTTTGCACAAAGCAGAGCCATTGTCTGACACAGCTGTTTAAGAATGTTAAACTGACATTATCCTCTAAAAGACGGTATATTTGTGCATTAAATTTGCCTGACAAACTTTCCTCATGTCCATTCTTTTTTAAAATACCATGTATGTGTACATATTTAACTAAAGAGATTTATAATCATAATTATTTTATTGTAAAATTTTTAACTAAAGCCTTTCCTTTTTCTCTCAAACTGAGTTGTGAAATTTATTTACTTTTGACCTGAGGTTATTACTGTCTTTGTAAAAGTTGGATTTGACTTGGATAGAAACCGTAACTAGGTTCTTTTTCCTTTGAACATTGAAAAGAATATTGACTTGTTTCTATTATTATGCAAAACAAGCACTTATTTTTATAATATAAATTCATCGCTTGACTTTTCAGTTTTAAAACTTCTGGGTTAGTCAAATCTCAGTAAGTCCTTTAAGCCATTTGGGCTAGGAAAATATGTTAAAATCTAAGATTTACACACACAAGAACAAAATGTCATTAGAACTTATATCTGAAGTAATTAGTCAAACTTCACTGTTCTCTTAATCTTGAGTTCTGTTCAGAATCAGCTGAGAAAGGGATATTGTGAATACAGTAAACATTCTTTACTCATTCATTCCATACGTATTCACCAAGGGTCTTCCATGTACTGAGCGCTGCGCTAAGAACCATCTCACCTGGGCGTGGGCTCTGCCGTCACGGGGGAAGAAGAGGGAGACGCTGCCTAGCAGAGAGGAACTGCATGGAGTATAGCTTAATGATCACTTAGTTATAAAACACAGCGTTGGATGGTAAAGGACAGTACCCTTACACAGTAAGCGCGAAGTTCCCTAGGGGTACCTCTGAGGGAAAGGTGTCCGCTTTGGAAGGACATGCTGCAGGGTGAGTGGAGCTGCTAGTTCAGAGGCAAGGAATCTGGGAGGCAGACACTCCCAGCTGCGGGTGCGCAGTGCCAGCTCCCTTCCAGTTCTGGCCCGAAGTCAGTCGTGGGCTAGTGATATTCCAGCTGGAATGATGTGCCACACAATATTCATGAGCAAAACAGAAGGGAATCAAAAAATGTTTGAAAATCAAAGGGACTTTAAGACTAGTAGTAAACAATTTCTAAGGTTCTAAAGTAAATGTCTAAATTTTCATATATGCATAATCTTGAATCCCAAGACAAAATAATTCTATTTTTTAACTTCAAAACTAATTTTTTGTTTCAAAAGATGGAGAATAGTAATTTCCCAGTGCCTGAGACCTCGCCTGCTCACTTGTCTTTTCTTTGTTTTTCTCTTCCTTACCATTTGGTCCTCTCTGCCTCTGTGTTTTAGTTTCTCTCTCTTTAACATATTCTTATGAAGATTTTTTAACATATAGAAAAGTTAAAATATTTTACAGAGAATATCTATGTACTGCCACCTAGATTGTATCATTAAAATGTTACTGCATTCACTCTACCACATATTTATCCATGCCTCTATTCATTAATCAACCCTTCTAGCTGTCATATGTAATACATGTAGTATTTGTTATAAATTCCACAATATAATAATTTGAACAGTCACATAAACATCTTAAATAAAGAAAAAATACTCATTTATATTTACCCATGTAATCGTTTCTAATGCCCTTATTCCTTCCTGAAGACCCAAGTTTCCTTATAGTATTCATTTCAGCCTAAAACAGTTTCCCATCTATTACAGCTCACGTCTGCTGGCAATGAAGTATTATAGCTTTATTTCATATGAAAATGTCTTTATTTTGTTTTCCTTCTCGCTGAGCATTTTTGCTGAGCAGTAGTTCTGTGTTACAGTTCTCTCCTGCTCACCCCGCTTGGCGCTTTGGAGATCCTGTGCCACAGTCTTCTGGCCCCCACTTTTTCCAATGAGAAGTCATGAGATTCGAATTATTCCCCCCGTGTGTAATAATGTCATTTTCCTCTAATAACTCTATTTTGTCAAATATTTTTTCAATCTCATATTCTCTTTCCTCTCCCTTACACATATGCTAGAACTTTTGCTATCCTCTCACAAATCTGTTGATATTTTTTCAATCTTTTTTTCCTCTTTTTTCAATTGTATTATTTCTCTTGATCTTTATTCTGGTTCACTGACTTTCCTGTAATCATTTAAACTCATTCTGTGAACTTTCTCTCAAATAGTGTATTTTTTGTTTCCAAAAATTCCATTTACTTTTTATAATTTCTATTTCTGTGCTGAGATTTCCTGTCTTTTCATTCATTATAAGCACATTTTCCCTTATAACTGAACATAGTTGAAATACCCGCTTCAAAATCCTTATCTGCTCATTTCTGTATCTAGATCATTTCAGTGACATTTGTTTCTGTGTCTTTTGAGAATAGATTATATTTTCCTGTTTCTTCATATGTTAGTGATTTAGATTTTGTCATGGACATGGTGAATAAAATTCTGTAGAAACCCTGGATTCTGATACGTTTTTCCAAAGACATTTTTTTTTTTTAGCTGCCTGTTAACTTGGCAGAGCTCCATTTGTAAGCTCTTTCTCCCTCGGCAATTGGCGGCCGCTCGAATCCCAGTTCGGTTCTTTAACCTGTTCAGCTCAGAACCTCGTCCTGCTCTATGAGCAGCCTTTCCTGTGCATGTTCAGAGACCAGCCAGAGTTTGGGGCAGAGTTCATACATAGAAATTAGGGTGCTCTTTCTTTGCTTCTGTCCTTGCTCTCACTTCCCTCTTTATCTTCTAGCAGCTGCTATCGCCCCACCCTCTGTCCCACGGTTCTTCAAGACACTAAAACTAAAGGTTCATGATGCCAAGGAGGTGGGGACTGCCCTCAGGAGAAAAGCTGTCAAAACGGGAAACTCACCCCGGGCCATTCTCTTCTTCCAAGTGTTCTCTGTGGTATCAGCCTATATTGGGCTGCTTTCCATTAACTTCAGGCACTTAATTTTGTGCATTTTGTCTAGAGTTTGTGGTCTTAACCTGTTGGAGAGTTGGTCAGAAAAGCTAGCTAGGGGGCCATTACTTGAAGTGGAGCTCTCTCCAGTCAGGCAATATTCTTTTCACTATGTCCTATGCTTACTGAGTAAGAATTTATTCCTGGTCATTTTTTAAACCAGAGAGCAGAAATTTTTTAATTTCTATGTATGAAAAACCTTAATAGTAAATGTTTACTGAATGTTAACTAAATGAGCAATTCAGTGTTTTCCAGCGGAGGTCCTACTGGCTTTGGGGGAAGGATGTGCATTATAGGGCACTGCTTCATGCCCTACAAGACATGAACATGCCAGCAGTATCCCTCAGTCATTGTGAGTACAAATAAGGCCCCCACATACTTCCAAGTGCCTCTTGGGGAGGCATGTCCCGATAGGTTGGGAACTATTAGACCTGCTCTCAGATATAACAAATTTATCTGTCTACAACACTAACTCTTTATGACACATCTGTTTAAGGTCTTTCAGTGTCTCCCTCCTTTCTGCGAAATTGAGTAGAGCCTCCTTCTCACAGCACGTAAGACCCTTCACAGTCTGCCTTCAGCTTATCTTAAAGACCCCTCCCAGCATTCCTCAAGTGTGGCCTGGCATGTCTTTGATTTTTATAAGCCGTTCTTTCTGTGATATCCTCTCCCTTATTTATCTAAAGTTACCCTACTCGCTATCTAAGATGCACCACGAATATAATTTATCCATCAAAGTTCTCCAAGACTGTGTATCATACATACCTCTGGTATTAATCACTTCTTCCTTTGTGAAGCATAGCACTTCGTGCATATCTTTATTATTCCAATTATACTGTAATTTCCTACATGTCCCACTCCTTTAGCAGAATATAATCTTATTAAGTCAAGAACTGCTCCCAGCCTGTCAGATTTTATGATAAAGTCTGAACTAGGCAAGTAGCAGAGGATTCATAGAAGAGGAATGAATAAAAGGCACCAGAAAATGATACAATTTTGTGACGTTGGAGGAAGGTTTCCAATACAAGGATTTGGTTGTCTTACTATCTGAGGTAACTACTCGGAGAAGCAAGCAGTGCAGTGCAATGGGAAGACGATCCCTATTTGGGGATACTTTGAACTGGAAATCATCAATAGAACGTTAATTGCAGCAGGAGAAGAGGACTAGAGTTCAAGAAGGGCTGGCCTGGGTATGTAAGTTAGGGGGTCATATTAGGATTTAAAATATGTTATCGTAAGTGAAGCATGAGAAAGGAAAACTCTAGGGAATATGAGTAAAAACTTCTTGGGAAATACAGCATTTTAGGTTTGGGGAGAGAAAAGGAAGCCAGAAGAGGAGGATTCCTGAGGCCTGCAGAAGGCCCCAAGAAGAATGCTGCTCCAAGAGCTCGGGAGGGGAGTTTCAAGGAAGATGCTGGGCTTTGCATGTGGCAAAAAAGTCGTTTTTTCCCCATCTGCACTCAGGCCTTCTTGAGTCTACCTTTTCTACTGGAGGCTGAGTTCCTTGGGGCTAGAAAATCGCAGTAGTGCTAGTGGCCTTATGTCATCTCTGACCAACACCCCTCGCCCAGTGTGTAGCCCGGGCTCCACTGAAGCCCCCAGACGGCTCTGGCCCGCTGCCGCCTGGGCCTGCACGTCTGCGGTGCCGCCATGGGCTGTGGGCCCAGAACCGCAGCGTGGGCGCTGCGGCGCATCCTTGTCTTGCCGCCACTGTTTCCTAGGGTACACATTACAGATTTTACGATAGAAAAGGAAGGAAAGAAAAGGGGGGATATGCTTAAAAACTTTTGAGCCCTCCAAATTTATCATCAATTGGATTTTTCCTAGCTACATTCTATTAAAACTCAATGAACCCTGTAGTTTCATCCTTCCTTGAAAACTTGCGGTCCCCACTCACCTGGAGAAACATCCTTTGCCCCTCAGCGGCCTCTCGGACTCTTTCTCTCCAGAGCAACTTCCCCAATTCTTGCAAGTGGAAATTTTATTCTTATAGCTCCCTCAGTACCTAACATTGTTCTTGGTCCGGAGCAGTTTCTCAGTAAATCCAACTGAATTATTTCAGTTCTGGTTCAGTGTCTGTATAACACATAGCAAGATAGCTTTACTATTTACATTTTTTAAAATATATCCAAGGCTTTCTGGTGTATACAACCTACAAATCAGAATAATTAGAGTTAATCTTTTAAGTATTAATACAGGTTCAACCTGTTTTATTCTAGATATAAATCCATCTCCCTAGGCCTTGTAATTTTAAATATTTGAATGAATTGCTACTTTGAGACTGTCTTTGATTTTTTTAATTTCAAGAGTTTAAATAATCCTGTTACTTCTCTCAATTGATCTTTACATTTTTTTACAATGTTATTAATATGGTGCTCAGTGAGAAAAGGATAATTCAGAAATCTTAATTTTTAAAATAATAACCTGTTTATTCTAACTGGACTCTTTTCCTGTGATTTCAGTGTACTTCTTAAATACTACTGTGAATAACACAACTGCCTACAGTTGCTTTCCAAGCATTCAAAAGTTAGTATGTCCACTTCTGGGAAGCCATCCTAAGGAAATAATCTAAAATAGGGAAAAGGCAGTACTTACACCGTTTGCACCATTATTGTTTTTAATTCAAGAAAAAAAGAAGATGGAAAAAACAAGAATGCCCCAAATTTAGGACTGTGCTGATAAATAACCAGCAAATATTTAAGTACAGACCATGTACCAGCTCATACTCTAGGCACGGGTCATGTAGACCAAATACATCCTCATGATGTGTTACTATGAAGACATGATGTTTATGAATAACACGGGGAAACACCTATAGGAAAGGATGAATATTGGAAAGACATGAAGTTATACAGAAGTGTGTATGTATACATATGTATGTGTACACACGCACACACATTACAATCACTAGTAAAGCAAAGCAAAAACCTATGAATGGAAAAAAGATTGGAATAAAATATTCCAAAATGTTATGGATAGTTGATTTTTTAATTTCTTCTTTCAAATATTTCTAAGGACCATATAGTTTAGGTACAATAAAATAAGTTCATTAAACTGTTCAGGAAATAAAGATATTCCCATATTCCTAATTTAAGTAGTTTCCCCTCAGAATGTTTCCCTCAATTTTTATTCAAAATTCGTTTTATTTTTCAAAGACACTTGGTTGATCTGTTAAATCATTTCTGAACAAATGTTGTGTTTGCCAGCTTGGAAAAGTGGATTGTTTTATTTCATTTTTGTCTAATTGAATTAAAGGCAACAGGAGAAAGATACCAAAAACTTTACTGAGGAAATTTTCATTTGTTGAAAAAAAAAAAGGCTTTCTTTTGGCATGGTTGGACAGGAAGGTTGGATTTAATTTAAAATGATTAATGAGATTTTGTCAGGCTCCTTGGCTTTACCACCACTGCAGTTTGTCAGTGAAACAACCTGGGGAGGCCGGACGCCGCTCTGTCGCCCAAAAACACTCTCCAGGGAAAAAATTAACCGGTAAACTAGTGCCAGGCTCACATCAGTGGCAGTGTCTCTTGGGTATTGACAGTTTAAAGGTCTACATCGGAAATATGTACGTTTGGGGGACATGCATACCTGAGATACTGTTTTCCATCTCTTTGCAAATGGTTAATCACTCTTAAAATATTTGAATTGTTGAATTTTCCCAAAAGAAATTATTTAAAGGCAAAATCTTTGCAAATGTCCCTCTCCCCTAATTTATTTTAAAAATTAAAATAAGAATCCTAGGAACTCAGGTTACTTTCTGTTTACTCACCAGGATGCTGTCCCCTCATAAAAATCCATGCAAGCTCTAAAAACAACCCAGAGTGCTGTTCTCCGCAGTGCTCGTGGCCTGAGAATATGGCATCTGCATAGCAGAAACGGGGAGAGAAAGGCAGGCTCTCCTCACAGGACTTAGCCATGGTCTGTGAGGCGCTCCTGTCTCTCCTTCTCTGATTCTGATTTTAGCCTTCAGCACCTACATTTACCTACATTTCCCCCTCAAAGCCCTTTTTCTGTCGTGCAAATCAGCCAGACATCTCTGGGTCACTGGCCTTACCAATTTCCCAAACAGGCCCCATTCAGCTTAGGACCACCCCAGTGCGCCTCAGCCTTTCCAGCCAGGCCCCTGCCTCATAGCTTGGGGGATGACAGAGTTTACCGTCTGAACCAGGGCACTCTGGAGAGCGCTAAAATGCTAAACCAGACGGCACTTCAAGACAACAGGCATAAGTTACTAAGTATGGTCCCCTACCTGTGACTCGAATACCATGTGATAAATCCAATAATAAACATTTAAACACTTTGCAATGAAAACATTTTGAATGTGATGCACTAAAGGGTCAAAATTTGTTTCCAATCAAGAACAAGCTCTAAGTTATTTTCCAGTTGGTATCCATGAGAAAAACCACACTATTAAGCCATGGATATTTGTACCACGCAGCCTACTAGAGCTCTGGCTCCAGAATAAAGTCATCTTTCAGCATACTGGGAATGTATCTTGTAACTTAGGATTTCTGCAGGGATGCTTATGTGTACTTTGGCCAACACTCTGAGGAACCGAGTCTCAGAAACCTCTGGAAAGATTGTGAAATTTTTAATTGACAATAATGATAATAAAATAAAAATTATAGCTAATATAGTTATCTTACTCTTCTCTTACACTTACTCTGCTGAGGGCTTTGTATTCCTTAACTTATTTATAATTTTCACATGTATACTCTGAGGAAATAACCATGACTTTATTTAAAGGTGTCGGGCCGGGAGTCCTGGATATGCTGGCCATATGATAGATCTGCATATGTATAAGTGTATCTAGCTAAATAGATCCATCCCTGAGAAGATGTGCATGAGACTATTCCAAGGCAGAAGAGGCCACAAACACACAAGCTGCCAGGCAGAAACAAGACTGGTCCATCTGCAACAGAACATAAACTTCATGCAGGAAGACTGTGTTCTAGTCACTTCTCAGTTCCCAGCACCTAGGAGTCACTGAAACCCGAGACCAAGTCAGGAAATATTTGAAGACTGTGTGAATGGAGGAGCTAGTGGATGAACCTGTAGAGGGTGATGGGTTTAGAGAAGCAGGCAGATCTTGCAGGACGGGATCCTCTCCAGTGTCCCAGAATGTCATAGAAGGATTTAAAAAGAGTAGCGAGCCCGATGTGATTCATGTTTTTAAAGCAATCATCCTGACTGCTATGTCAACAGTGGGTCAGGGTGGAGAGGAGGGAGACCAGGGAGCAGCTTCTGAGGGACATTGTTCAGATGAAAGTCATGAGGTTTGGGAACGGGGGTGGCAGTAAAGATATAAGAAATTGAATGCTCCTAGATCTTTCACTTTAAAGCTGGGGGGGGGGGGTGATGGTGCCATTTACTGAAATAGGAAACCTTAGGAAAGAGTGTGCTTAGAGAAGAAATCCAAGGGAGTTTAGCCATTAACCTAGAAAAATATAAAAACGTGTTAAGAATAGGGGGAACTGTTTATGATACAATATCAAGTTAAAAAAACCACTAATTGGAATGCATACAATAATTACAGTTATGAAGAAAATATGTTTGTAGATGGAAAACTGTGAGTGGTAAATACGTTTAAGTGAAAGCTTTGATTTGTTGAGGATTTTATGGTTTTTAAAAAATTTAAAGTTTTACTCTGCATGTCACACTACCATTTATGAAAAAACTAAAATTCTAAGCAATGACAGTGTCTATAAGAAAAGCCTACAATGATTGCAATCCAGAATAGAATTTCACAATAATAAATTCATTAAAGAATTTTGTAATGGAATTATCTAAAAACCACTAAAAGCTGTATTCTCAAGCCTTGAAATCTAAAGGAGAATAAATGTGGAAGGTCGAGAAAGAGAAGAAAGGAGAGAGCAAAAAAGAAAAGTCCAACTCAGGTCATTGATATGAAATTCTGGTGGTACAGAGGTCAGGAGGAGATGCCCTCGCTCCCATTACAATCCATTCTGTTAGTTATAACTGTGCTTTCCTTAAGATTCATCCACCTTTTTTCTGACATGAAGGCCTCGAGTCTCCCTCCGCTGAACTTTGAGGCTCTTTGTTCTTCTGCTGTCAGGCAGAATGTTGTCATCTTCAGTTCAGGAGACTTCTTAGGCCCAAACCCGTTTTAATGTCCCTTCTTTGTTCATACAGGTAAATCTTTGCACAATGAAAATCATAGTAAAAAGCAGATGGTTCACTAGTAATATCACACCACACCCTTGTCTCGACCACAGTAAGAGCATAAATTCTATACAAATGACTTCTGCATGAAGTAATCATTCTTAGCAATCAGTACAGTTACCACGATTCGACAATATATGACCCCTAGCTAAGCAGAGCGGGTATAAATTGGTGCCCGATTATGTATTGAGAAATCTACCAGACTTCTACCACATCTACCAGAAAATGTATCCACATTCCAAATCTATGTATTAAATAATTGTTTCTTTGCTAGTTTGCAACTTTTGCCAAATGTCATGGTCAAACTGTGATCCATGCATTTCAATTCTTTTGAGAACTACCATGGCCAGAGTGAAAATGTAAGGAGAAAATTTTCAGCTATACATTCTAACATGTTAATGTTCTAATTATATTCTTAGAAGAAGAACACACAGTCTCCTTGGAGAGAGTGTCTTCATGTGGAGAAATATTTATCTCTAACATCTCACTTTTAGATTAAAAAAACCCTCATCTGGAAACAGAGATCCTGACTTCATATACTAAGTAAGCATGGAAAACTTCCCAATTTTACATTTAAACAAGTCTATAAGTATTTCTACATCCTGTATGAACCATTTTTCTAAGAAGGGAAGGTTTTTTATTTTATCGCTTTGGGTGATCTAAAGATGAATAAAGGTCTGATTCATTTGGGAATATCTTAATTCTATCCCAAAGAAAAGATCTGATTAAGTGAAGCAATTCTATTTCTTCAATGTAAATGTGAGGTCTCACTTAAGGGATTTCTGAAAACAAAATATATGCCTGAGTGCATGTATGTATATATTGGCATATGTATTCGCTGGTCAGTGTGGATGGTTTTTTAAGATGTTAGTGTTTTTGGATAATAACTCCCCAAATTTGCAAACCACGGTGTTTATCTGAACTGATATATATACATTTGAATAAAATTGAGCCAAGGCTTTGTGGGCTCTAAGCAAAGTCAGAGGGTCAGACCCTTAGACATAATCTACACACAGTCGAGGGCTGGGGGGCGGGGCACAGAAAAATATGGGGAGGGAAATGACAAACTTTCTGAAGATAAGCTTGAGGATCTAGCAGACAGGCCTCTGGGGAATGCAGGCGGCTTCCTCTTTCCTTGAAGTGATGAGCCCCTGGCAAGGAAGGCTTTGTGATGCAGAACACAGGATGTACCCTGACCCTGGGCTATTAACTACAGTGCTCAAAAAAGAGATTTTTTAAACCAAACAGGGTGGAAATTTTCATAGAACTACATTATTCTTTGCACCAAATTTTGCTCCACGTCAAGTGGTCCGTTTGCACACTTTGCCACCTAGTGGATAACCTGGAAGCCAGGACTTGTATTCCCCCACCTAACAATTAATTTCCATACTGTCCAGAAAGAACTGCCTAAAGTCCACCAAGGACAAGGATTTTGTCTGGTTTGTTCATCAGTGTGTCTACAGCAGTGCATGGTCCTTATCAGAAGATCAAGAAAGAGTTGTTCAATGAATGATGGATTACCACTGGCGGTGTACTCCATTTAAACACTGCTACTATGGTGCATGCAATTGGAAATACAGTTACAGTATGGTTTTGGTGAAAAGTGTTTCTTAAATGAAAGTTCCAAATTATTTTAAAAGTAAACAGTGGGGGTCTGTATTCCCATATTAGAGATATATCTACATAGCTCATAGGAACAGGAGATGTCCTCATCGCTCTGTGTGGACAGAGAATCCAGATAATTTCATTTAGATAGCCAAAGCCGACTTCTCTTTACTCAGCTGCTCCAAATGAAACTGAATCTACCCTGGAAAATGCTTCTTCTCTGTTTTCTAAAAACCACGACTGGCTTTCCTCTTGCTTTGGCTGTGATGTTTGTTATCCCCTTTTTCTGCAGCCAAAAATTATGAAGCCTTTTTAACCTTCTTTGTAAAAGAGTATGGATGCATATGTATGAAGGCATATTTTTTCTTTTTTCAACATAACATTCCACGCTTCTACTTCAATGAGCCTAAAGTATTAATGACGGTTAAACATATTTCTCCTGGCAGAAAGATTGGTGATTTAAAAAACAGAACAATGATCCTAATTTTTAACTAGACTATTCCTCTAATGTCTTTTTCATGTTTGAGATTTTCTTTTGGAAATGGTCTAAGAAAGGAAAACATATGCCAGTGTTTTAGTACCTTAAAATTTGGACTGGAAAAATATCATTAGTTAATCCGCCTCAAATTGCTTTCTCAGGAGGACTATTTTCCATTCTAAAATCAGTAAAATATGTATACATGTAACATATAACAGTATGCTAGCAGTTCATTGAAAGAACTTCATCTTTTTGTTTTCAAATTAAGCTCACCTTAGACTGACAATATCCGACCCATTTTAGTAATATATTGTTGAGGTGCAAATCTTGTTTTTTTGGCTGAAACAACATGTATCCATTATATAAAACTCATTTACGTTGCATAGAACTAAAACTCTCTAGAGTTCATAGTTTTAAACAAATATTCACACCATCCAAATAAAATATTAAATCCAAAACAAACAATGACTTTACTTTGATAGAATCAATAGGAAATGCAACCTTACATGCCTAACCTCCCAAACAACACAAAATTTTTAAATGCCAGCTTCGAAGAAGCCTGAATTTTTTTAGAATGAGAAAGGAGGTATGTTATGAATTAAAATATTCAAGTTTCAAAGACTTGAAAAGTGGACGTTGCAATGCAATTGCTTTCTAAGGTGACTTTTGCCCCTCTGAAAAAAAGGTTTAAGTAACATTTTCGTAAGTACAATCATTTCTTGCATATCTGCGACTGAGTAGAACATTCCTATGTACACGCAAAATAACACCCACAAGACAACGTCTAGAAAACCATTTTAATTATTTTTCAGTGTATGTGATATAATTTGTTCTTCTCAGCTTTATCACGAGGTCAAGGTCTGTAGTTTATTTGGACCAGCTATCTATCTCGTTTTCATAAGAGTCCCAGGAGGCAATAGTCATACGTTGTTACTTCAGCCTTCGCAAAGGCAAAAGAGCACAGGGTCCAGGACTGTAATGGACAATACGGAGCAGTTCCAATCTCAGAGCCTCTGACATTGACAAGACTCTCAGGTAAGCCAGTAAAACATTCTTTTGTCATTATAAGGTTAGTGACCATTTTAATGGAATCAAAGGATTATTCCTGCTGCATTGGGGATAGGAAGTGTGGGGTATGAATTTGTAAGGAAGATGCCTTTTTCCTGTTATGCTGGTGTTGTTCAGAAATTCCCCTTAATTAGAATAAAGCTAGCTCTATAAACGCAGTATTGATATAAAAACTATTAAGGACACAGATTATATATAGAACCTGCCGAAGAATTCCAAGTACGTTTTTAAAAATTCAAGAGAAGATAGATAGATGATTTTCACAGGCTGAGAGGTTTTGCTTTTTACCATCAGCAACTAGTACTACTTTTATTTGCTCTATCATTGTGACTACAAAATTAAAAAACTCTACATTTAGTCTACTTGCCCCACAGTAATCTAAATTTTTAACATTTAAAAACAAATAGTTTCAAAATGAATTTGCTTAATATGCACGATTTATGTAGGAAAAGAGTGAAAGTCACCTAAACACTCACACATGTAAATTATGAAATTAGAGAGAAAAAAAGTAACAAATATCATCTCTAAAGTTTCAAAAGACTTGCAAGTGACCAGTTTCTTCAGATTTTATATTTTGATATGATTTGCTGTTTAAACACAAAGCGCCCTCGTTTGGGATAGAGGCTTTTAACACAAACATAAATCAAGGTAACTGCTTATGAAATGTGCTTAAACTAAACAATAAGGTTTGCATTTTGCTTCAGAATACATGTGTATGTGAACTCTGTTTCATAAAAGTGTAAAATTTATACATGACAGTTTCAAATGGTCAAATACGAAGTGTATATAAGCCATGTTTTACAAGGAAGATTATACAACATTGTCATGTTGATTTTTAATGATATCTTGTACATATTCATATACTTCCCAGTCCACATCTAGCAATTAAGAAGCAAAAATTGTTTTAACCCAAAAAGTTGTGGGAGCAAATTCTGATTTCATAGAGGCGAATGTATTACAATAATTTCTAAAATATAACCGTGTTTTTAGTGTTTTGTGTATGTGTCAGGCAGTTAAAAACATTTTGTTTCAAAGTAACTGTATGTTTTGTAACTGTGCATGTTTTAAAGTCAAATGTGCTATTTGCTGCCATGGTGCAATAATTTGATAGATGAGCACTGTCTTTTTTTTCAGCAGTTTTATATCCAAATGTCATCAATTTAGAAAAACTGTGCGAACGACTCAAAGAACTACATTTTTATTACATTGGAAATGTAATTTCGAAATTGTAACTGCTCCTAAAAACATATGTGGGCGTTTGTATGTGGTTATCTTAAAGGTTCTGTGTGTCCTTTTAGAAACGTTTTAGTTCTTTTTTTTCCTTTCACGTGACTAGGACAAACCATACCCAATCTCTTTCTGTGTCCTAAGCGGATTCCACCGAGGCGTCCCAACGGAATAAAAATCACGGAAAGTCTTTCGCACAGCTGGGTAATATTTATGACCAAGGGAGCGCTGTCACCGTGTGCGCCTTGCTGCGCGAGACCGCGGAGGCATCTTAGCAGCATCTGAAGCGACTTGCACCACAACGACCGGGGCCCCCGGAGCTCTGGGGGCCGGGCGCGCAGGCCGGGGGGAGCGGCGCGGTGCGGACGAGGGGCAGGTGGGGACGCGGGCTCCGTTCCCCGGGTCCGCGGAGCCCCGAGGCCGCGCTGTCCCGCCTGCGTCCTGCCGGGAGCCCCCGCGGCGTCCTGCAGGGCCCGGCGGCGTTCCGGGCGTCTCGGCGTCGGTGGCGGCGAGGGGAAGACGCGGCTGGGGACGGGCCCCCGGAGGTGGGGACAGGGGTGGGCCTGCTCGGCCTCGCCACAAAGCTGGGCCCGGCGGGACTGGTCCCGGGGCGGCCGCCTCCCCGAAGTCCCTCCCCGCCGTGGGCGCCGCAGCCCGGCTCAGGGCCTCGCCGTCGCTCCGGGGGGGGTGTTGTTTGGAGGCAGGGACCCAGTGAATTTCAGCACGGCCGGGCCGCGGAGCGAACCGGGAAGGACCCGGGGGGCCGAGCCCGCACCCCGCGCCGCCCCGAGGCCCGCCGGGCGGAGGTGTCCACCCCCCGTCTGGCGCCCAGCGGCGGGCCGGACGCTCTAAAACGCGTGCCTGTGGAGCCGGATGCACCCGGTCTGGCTCCTTCCTGGGAGCGCGGTGGGGCGCGTGCCTGGCGCCGAGGCCGGGGCCACAGGGGCTGCCGGGCTCTGGAGCGGTCGGGACTTGGTGACGAGGGCACCCAGGCAGACGGCCAGCCCCGCGCCCCGGGAGCTCCCGGGCGGCTCCTGGCCGCCGTCCGAGCCGCCGGCCCCCGAGCTCGGCGGGACGCGCGCCCGGGTCCCCCCGACTCGGCGGAGGGTCAGGCGTGGCCAGGACTGGACGAGCCTTCAGTTACGCGAGGGCTTTGCAGGGGAAGCCGGCGGCGCCGGGAAAGCGGACTTGTCCACGCTCGGGGGCCGGGGAGCCCCGGGCGGGGAGGCTGGGCCAGGTGCGCAGGCCGGAGCGCGCGTCCTCGCGGCCGGGCAGTCCTGCGGTGACTCCGCCGCAGCCCCCAAACACACGCTAACAATCCAGGTTTACGGCCGACTGGTGTCACCAGCGCATAAATCACTGTCAGCCGGCTCCGTCTGCGGGCGCGGAGCGCGCCGGCTCGCCCTGGCCACGCGGGGCCCTGGGCCGGCTGACGGCCGGGGCGCGGCGCGAAACTTGCCCACCCGGAGCACTGACCCCGAACCTTCCCATCCGAGTCTCCGTGGCTCCAAATACGCGTTGCACTTTCACAGACACGCAACGGGGACTCGGGGAGAGGGTTCAGCAACCACTCGCCACAGCTGGATGGTTGTCCAACAATCAGAGGACGCAAGAACGCATCCTCGGGGCTCATTTTCTGCACGGGGAAACCCGAGCCCCGCAAAGTTAAAGCCACTTTCTCTCTAGTACAAGTGCTGCTGGATCCTGAGGCTCTTGATTCCCTCCCTCACCGCCTGACTGGCTCCCCCATTCCGCTGCTCAAACGCAGTCGGTTTTAGAGAAATCAGGCTCTAACCGTGCATGTGAGGAAGGATGCACTGTTGGCCGTCATTACAATTTATCAGTGTAAGTTTTAATGTAGTATTTCCAGTCATCGCCCCAGGAACGCACTTCAGAGCTTTCCTTATTTTAAGCCTCAAAATTTCAGGGAAGAGGAATCTCAGGCGATTGCAGACCGATCAGGGTGCTAGACACTAGTTCACCCACCAGCTCTTGGGCCCTTGGGAAGTGGGTCACTGGCACCCACCCAGGTCAGGAAGGCAGTTCAGCTCACAGGCAGAGGCCCAGGGCGTCGCGGGCTGGGCGAAAAGCCGCGGGGAGGCCCGTGGTCA
Source organism: Phataginus tricuspis (assembly GCA_029783875.1). Taxonomy (NCBI): domain Eukaryota; kingdom Metazoa; phylum Chordata; class Mammalia; order Pholidota; family Manidae; genus Phataginus; species Phataginus tricuspis. The sequence goes on from JAQQAC010013566.1 coordinate 33,564,228, forward strand.
AGCAATCAACTTTCACCTTCTCATTCACTAGTAGGAAAGGCATTGGTTTTTATCCGGCAGACTCTCCCCCCAGGCGCTCAGGGCTTGACATTGTCGTGAATATTTCTCACTCTTCACATTAATTATTTTAGGAATACACACACACACACACACACACACACACACACACACACGCACGCAACTCTACATTTTGAGTAAAGGCGAACTCCAGCCATTTCAGAGCCTTTCTTTGTCCCTGTACTTCCTTATTTTTTCTTTCTTTTTTTTAAATTTTGAGTTAGAATGTTAGTAGACCCCAAAGCATCTATTTCTGAAGAGGCCACAGAATAGTGATCTTTTCCCTTTTATTTTCATTCAAGTGAGATCTCTCCTCTCTCTATTTTCGTCCAAGAGTAGAAAAGAGCAACTCCAACCTTCAACTGTCAACTGTTTTCCAAACACCAGATTAATGTTCCCCAGGACTCGGTAGTAATGTGACCTTTCTGTTTTCAGATGTGTTTTTCAACATGTAACCGTTTGTTTGTTCTGTCTCTCAGTATGGAAGAAGGAAGCTGGGGGACGGGGTGCATGTTGCCAGAGGGCGGGGGGCGGGGTGGGGGGAATGGATTCGGAGCCCCTTTTTGTTCCCTCCATGAAACAGGAAAGCTCAAAAATTTTTTTATTTTCCATTAGATGATCGTCACCAAAAAATACACCACAGTACTGAAAAGAAATTTGAGCATTTGCTGAGCAACTGTTTAAAAATAACTTATCCCCAAACAAAAATCTAATAAATGGATTCTGGTGGTCCTCTATCTTGATTTAGGTAGTTACAAACGTATCATTTTAAATTACTTATGAAGCATCCCTTTTGGGATTGTTATACTTCAATGAAGAAATTTTTTTAAATCTGAGAAATAGGGAACCTCCAATGTGTATGTCACTGTCTTCTAAAACGTATTCCTGAAAAATTTCCAAGTCAGTATATTCACCAATAACTTGATTTCTAAGTAACAGTTTCTGAATCAAATTGACAATATTCTTGCATTAGTTGTTAGAAAACCAGTGTAAATTGGGACCATTGTTTCGAATATATTAAAATATCAAATTTTAATATATTGGAAGCAGAGAGAGCTTAGAGTTTGTTTTAAGAAGTACCTAAAGAAACAAAATAGCTATTTGTTGGAAAAATAAAAACATCACCACCAGACTTTATACTTTAAAACAGTATTTAGTCGTTTGAGACCAACTTCCATTAGAAAATGTTTTATGTTCAATAAGAATTTAAAAAGCATCTCAGCCACACTCAAAAGTGAACTTCCAAGATGCCAGTTTTAAAGTTGTTTCCCTCCATAAAACATTATTAGGCTGCTTTCATGGGTGGTGACCAAGCACCTCACCAAGCGCCAAAGCCTAAATCGCTGTCCCCACCTAATCAATGGCTTTTATTGCCTGTGCCGGCCTCAGTCAGGACCCACGACTGTCTGCCACTCCTGTTGCTCCCTTTTTCTCGTCGTCCCCTTCTAGCTCACCCCAATTTTTCTCCAATCCCGTTCAACTTGGAAAAACCGTGCTTCCAGTCTAGGAAGTTGTTTTCCGACAGGCCGCTGTCTGGGCGCCGCCCCCCGCCCTCCTGGAACGCGCGCTCGGGCGCCGGGGGCAATGGCCAAGCGCGCACTGCCCACGTGGAGGCTGCGCGGCGGCGTTCCTTTATAGGCCCTTCCGCGGTTTTACGATTGGTCGCTGTGCCTGGAATGTTTATAGATAATAAACAACGAAGCCATTTCTTGGCTAATGAATTGCCCCGCCCGCGTACCCGTTTACCACCCGTAACTAGCTCCTGGAGCGACCCGAGCCAGCGCGCCGCGGGGACCGGTACCCCCAGCCTCGCTCTGGTCCGCTAGCAAAGCGCAGCTCCCCCAGGTCAGCCGGCGCGCGCCTCCCCTGCCGCCCCGTGGCTCGGCCCCACACCCCCACCCTCAGGTCGGCTCCGCCAGCCCGCTCCTCCCCGCTTCGCCGGAAGGGGCAGCTCCTGGGTAGAGACGCTTTCCCCGCGCCGCGGAAAGCGAGACGGCGGTGCCCCGCCGGAGCCCGGCCCCGCGACGCAGCGCTTCTCCACCTGGCCACTCTAGCCACTTCGGTCTTTGGCCGCCCAGGACCCGGAACAGTCTGGCTGGTCTTAGTTCTGAAAGAAGGTCAAAACGGCTGCCGTGTGCCAGGGCTCACGGGGCCGCGCCCTGACGGCTGGAGGCCGTGCGGTGGGCCGGGAGGAGGATAGGTCACAGGAAGTGCCCGATCTGGTTCACACTTTGGAATCTAGTCTGAAATTAAAGAAACATATGTTCAAATTCCCAAGAGACCTGGGAAACGTGGAGGAAACATGCCAAAAATAGTCCAAGAGCACAGGCAGCCGATGTCTGGCAGAGTCTCTTTTAGGCACAGGCTGGCAGCTGCGCGGGCCCTCCCCCGGGAGCTGGGGACAGAGGTGTGACCACGGTGACTGGGCCCGGGAGGGGCCCGCGAGCTCAACGCTGGGCGCCTTATGGCGCTGCTTTGAGGGGTCGACTGTCGGGTCTAGTCCAAGAGCCACCGAGAAGTTTGGTTCCACCGGGCGTGCCGTCCAGGGGTACCCAGAGCAGGGAAACCCTGAAAGAGTCTACGCCCGAAGGGCCAAGATCAACAACTGTCTTCCTAGGGCAGCTTCCCAAACTCATTACCAGTGTTCTGAATGAATGCATTTGCTTGGACAGTAGTTTGAAAGTTCTACAATTTTACATTTATAATTAGTGTACAGAGCTAATGCTAACGCTGCCTTCCGTGGTAGCCCCCACGTCCCAGGATCTCTTCTCCCGAAGAAGTCAAGGGAAGGACGGTTAGGAGAGCTCAGTCTCCTCCCCAACCTCAAGGGCCTCCAAGCCACCTGTGAGTTTGCTTCTTTTATATAAAGTAAGTGAAGATGTTGTTGAATCAGAATTAATTTTCCTGGGTGGCTGGTTCTTCCCCAAATTGTGGGTAGAGAGCACTTTCCCCCCTCTCCTTCTGTCGCTAGGCTTGGTGTGTAAATTCCATTGTTTCTGGTGGGGGCGGGGCTTCTAGACTCTCATTCGGTGAACAAATATGTTTAATGCCTCCTGGCCTATGTATTGGGGACACAACGACCTCCAACAAAACACAAAAACATAAAACTTTTCCTGGGGCTTCCACTCTAGCTGATCAGGCAGGTTTATATCAGCGCTCACTTTGGGCTGGGCCCTGAGAGGATGTGGTGTTCATAGAGGCAGAAGGCAAGTTCCCAAGCCACCTGGCTGAAACCCCTCTCCTTGTCTCCTAAGAGGCTTCAGCTTCAATATGTGCAGCTTACATCATGCTGCCTTCCCTTTTCCACTGTTCCTGCGTGGGGGGATGCGCTAAATCGCAGGTAACAACACCTTCCACTTCCATTCCCTTAGTAAGGCGGCGGGAAGAAAGGTCTTCTATGCCACTCCCAACTCGTATTGGTCATTATTCAAGCCATGGAGTCAGCGATTTTTTTTGTGGCCTCTAAGGCATCATGGCCCTGTGCATCTTCACTGACACCAGGCCAACTTCCAAGCAAACAGCAAGTCCAGTTCCCCAGAGGGAGGGCATCTCCTCCTCCCTCAGGCAGGTCTGCTGGGATCCCTAGGACCTGCATCTCACAGTGTTCCTCCTCTCCCCGTGGGGGGAGAGGTGTGGCCTGGGGAAACCTAGGCCCTTCTCAGGGCAGCTGGACCCAGCCAACTTTATCCAGGCAGTGACTGATTTTGCTGGAAGGTCTTCCTGCGCCTCTCTTTCCCAGCTGAAAGTACCCCTCGTGGGAGGGGAAGTTGCCCATTTAATGCCAGGAAATACCAGGACAGGGACGCCTCCGGGCCCTGGGCTGCCTGGCCTCTGCAGCCCCCAGATGCTCATTTAATCGCCCCATGCTGCAAAGGAGAATTACAAATGACCAGCGAAGGAAAAGTCGAATCCAAACAAAGGCAGAAAGCCCACCGCGAGCCGTGTGGTTATTTTCTCTGATTTAGCTGTTTGATTTGAATCTGCCTCATCAGAAATAAAAATAAATAAGAACACAGAAGTTGACTGGTTCTCCGTCACTGAATGTGTGCATGGTTGACACAGAGAGAAAAGAAAATAAATCCTGTGGCCTAATGAAAGGAAGAAGTAATTCGTGCAAATAGAGTTTTAGAAAGGCAGGTCGTACAGGACCAGGACTCTGGCCGTGGACACGGGAGCCCAGCGAGCCCCAGACGCCGCCAGGGGCCAGGGCGCGCCGGGCCCCAGTAGCTGGGTACCTGAGCAAGGACTAGCTCAGCGAGGCCCCCCAATCTGCACTCTAGGCCGCGCGGGGACCCTCAGGTGTCTGCCCTTGGGTGTGGCTTCTGACCCGGACCACGCAAGGCTGCGCAGAAAAGGCGGCTCTTACCCGCAGGAGGCACAGCTGTGTGGGTGGGCTGGCCTCGCTGCAGGCGGTGGAGACCGCGTGTCCGCTAACCCTGGGCGGCTCCTGGGGCCTCGGGGCCTGGGGGCGCACCGGCTGCTGGAAGGCTATTCCTCGGCCCGCCAGCCCACCCTGGAGGGCGCTCTGGTGGCGTCAAGAGAGCGTTCAGGGACCACAGCCTGCAGAACGGGAAAATGCACGTGAAGCCCTTCTTCAGCTGTAGAGGATTAGATGGCAGTATGCGCATTGGATAATTTCGTACACAAACAAGGGACAATGGGTAAGAAAATGGGTTGGTAGAGTTCTCTGCCGCCTCTCCTCGAGCTCCCTCCCTCCTCTGCAGTTGACATTTCCTGAGACGTCACACGTCTCAGGTATTTAGGGCAGGCAATCTCCTTGCCTTCTTCCTTTAATCAAGTTAAGCTGCCTGCAAACTCAGCTTTAGAATGAACCAAGGATCACGCTTGATTCAGAAGCACAAAAATACTGTGTGGATAGAGAGGTGGCTGAAGGAAAAGGTGGAATCATAATTTGCACATAGTGAGTCATAGCTGTCACTCAATTTTACTTATCACTTCAATGTAATGCAAAACTAGACCCAGCAGGCTTTTATTCCCCTTCATTTTACAAATTGTGGGAATTGAATAAATATTCTGCCCATAGCTTGCTGCAGGGAGACTATAATAGGGAATTCATGACATCATGTTTTACCTTTGTATCCTAGATGAACCTTTATCAGTAACTCCCTATGCAGAAATCATGGCACTAAATGCCAGCGTGTACAAAAGATTTTGTGTACAAATTGAAGAATTTGCCTGCCTGAATTTGAGGAAGAATGGACACATCTTATAAAAGAAACAGAACTCAGGGTGAATATATGTTCAGGTGTTATTATTGGTATTTGCAGCAACAGAAGCCTTTTAAAGTTCAATTTAAACAAATACATTTTTAATTCATTATAAACAAAAATATTTTTAGTTGACATTATCAGAAAAATAAGTCACTCATATCAGAAAAGAAAGTCTCTGCTGATCTGGGGGTAGGGGCTCTGCTGACTAAGGGGAGGGTCTGGTGAAGACTGCCCCCCACCCATATTAGGCCTCAGTCCCCCACTCCCTTGGCTCACAAATCCCAGCCTTCAGAGCCTTGGTTCCTTATCACTGTCCTTTATTGCTCAGGGTTCTGTTCCTTTTCTTCTTGTCCCCTCCACGCCCCAGTTTCCTGAAGTGGTAGCTTGGGAAACATTTCTCTATCCTCACCGAAACATGCTAGGTCTCTCCAGGCCCACTAGGTTCCAAGAGTTAACGGATAAACTTACTCACATGGAAATGCTAATGGGTGACTTACTCTGTTCTCCTGTTCAAAGTATTCTAGCTCCTCTAAAACTGATGTTTCCAATGTGTAAAGAGTGGGAGGATTCAAAACAGAAGTTCTAGGGGCTCTGCCATAAGGGGAGATATTTTGGGGGAGGTTGCTAATAAACGTCCTTCCAATTACAATCATATCTTGTCTACCTATGGGTGGAACTATCCTGAAGCCACTGCTAGTAGTGAGTGAATTCAGTTACCCTGTGAATTAGCAGTGAAATCCCTGCTCCCAAGGAATTTTACTTGGAAGCCCAACACACTAAATAAATTAAGAACGATAATTAAGAACTTCCTTGTTTGACAGGATGGTGATGGACTTGTAACCTGAAAACTGGGCTAGTGGAAGGCCACCACCCATCTCTTCTCCTTTTCCTCACAGTGCTCTTGAGAGTACAATTCTAAAGTGATTTTTTAGCAGGATGTCAGTATGGAAGATATAGACATCTTTGTAGACATAAGAAACAACCGGATGGAAGTAGAGAGAAGCTGTGGAATTAGAAGCATTACCAGCAACCATGAATGAAAACAATCATAGGTATATATGTAATAGGCCTAAAATTAACAGATCCCGTATTCATAGATCCATAAATGTATTCACAAACGCTGATTACTGGGAAGGGTTCACTTCCATCTTCCTTGAACCAAAGGTCTAGTAATGTCACCATCTGTGTTGAGGAATGTGTACCAGAAAAATGCCAACGTGAGGTCTGGGAGGAGAGGCAGGAATGCACTGCTGTGGAAGCCGGGGAGACATTTTTCTGTTATCCCCATCACAACAGGTCAGGCTGCGCTGATAACAGCTGCAGAAGCAACTGGGGACCTGGTTCATAAAATCAAAGGCACAACACCAAATGGCAACGACCCCAAGGAGCTGAGGTTGGGGAGGGTTACTACGTTCGGGTGAAACAGTCCTTTGGGGAGTAAACATTTCTGTGCTTTTGCTAACATGCAGAAATCCTATTGTGTGTGTGTGTGTGTGTGTGTAAAAGCACAGTCAATGCAGTGTAAAATGAAAACAATAAGTGTTTGTTAATTAGAAAGTTTATCTGTGGAGGAAAACAATTTTCTTAGTAGAAAGTTCGAAGGGCTGTTCAGGCTGCTCTGTCATTTTTCTTGTCTCTCTTCATAATCTCTATGGAATCCAGAAACAGCCAGTAAAAGGAGAGAATCTCTGTTGCTTTAATTACTTCCTGTAAACTTGACAACTACTACCTCAGTCTCATTGGCTGTTCTACCTATAAATAGGCCACTCTTTCAAAGCCAGCATAATTATTTGTGGACACTTACTTCCTAGCTATACATCACGCCTATGAAAACTAAGTGTTCCAACCTACCTGAATAGTGTCTTAACATCTCTCTTGAGCAATATGTCCAACTGCGAAACGTTACCTAACTTCTTAGCTGGTAAATGTTCAAACCATTGCCAAAATATATTCCCAAAGTCTGAAATAGAACCCCAAACGAACTTTATCAAAATTGAGGGTTAAAAAGTAAACTCGATCTTTATGATGGATCAGAATTATTGAATCCTACTTAATCTCACTCACACCTGCACATTTTGTAACTTACTAGGAATTTTGTACTTAAGAGACTTCTAGGTGAAAGGCCCATAGGAATAAAAATAAACTTATAAAAATTGTGTGTGTGTTTAGTTGAGAAGGAAATACACCATTAAGAAAAAATAACATAAACCAGAACTATGTTACAATTCTGGTGATTTAATGAGTTACTAAAATACTTAAACCTAAATACTAGTATTTTCCACTGAGTTCTGAGGAAAAAAAATTGCAGGTTTTTAAAAGCATCAGTACTGCACTAGGTAAAAATCATCAAGATGAACTTTTTAAAAGTTAAAGAATTTTTAAAGTTTTCTAAAAGAAAACTGGGCCTTTATAATTAATACTTAAATCTTGGCACTGATTTAGATACATGATTAAACAGAAAGAAATATGCTAATTCAAGGGACACGTGTGGGGTATAAATTAAGGTTCTGTTTTGTATAAGGCGAGGTAAGAGGGCTCTCTGGAACCTGTCTCATGAATTTGATCCATTAAAAACAGCCAATTTGATAGTTGAAACTCTTTAATGGATTTTGAAGGGTTCTAGCTTATCTGCTTTGGCTCTCAGCTGACCAAATAAACCGTTTGATTACAAGCATATATTTTCCTATGTACTGGGTAATGCTTTAAATTAGTACCACTGGGTATAATGTTTAGTTATGAATGAAACTTGCTTTGATTACAGTGTTTTACTCCTAGGTATTATTTTATAACTTTATATAAGAAAACTTTGGGTGGGGGAAGCTTTATCCTTTCACAGTTTGGTATATATGTTTAAAATAATTACAGGGAACTGCAGGGGATTTAGGAAGCAGTAACAGTGTGGGTGGGCTCTCACGTCATGTCTAATATGTGCGACGTGAAATGGAGATGGACGCCAATTATGGAACAAAAATTTCAGTGCAAACATACCTTCAGTGAACTTGGGGTGCTGCAGAAATGGGAGATTTCTAAAGTGAAACAGAATCGTCCATTACGAATCAGTGATGCTGTTAATCTTTGTATCAGCAGATGTATCAGAACCGAAGGAAATATGTTAATACGCACTTGTGTCTGGAACACGTTAAACTATCGCAGTGCAGCCACGTACATATGCATATGTGATTAGTCATGCTTTAATTTTCCTTGAATGACTGTGTACGGGGAGGAAGTGTTTGAAAAAAACCTACTGCTTACTTTTTTATCCTTCTTAATTGAGGAGGAAGGTGGTGGAGATTCAGTCTTACCATTGAATAGTCTATCCCAAACTTGAAAGAAAGAATCTCACAATCAATCAAGGATTATTTGTGATACATTTCTATAAGAAGCCAAATGGGAGGACAATATGTAAGTACATAAAGAAATGTTAAATATCTATAAAAGACATAAACAGATACGTATTTGGTGCAAAATGCTAAACATATTAAAAGGTATTGAATTTTATTTGCTACTAATCAAATATCTCTAGAGGAGCGATCAAGAAGCAGATGACGTTGGTTGTTTCTAGGAGGGAAACTGGTTGAAGGGACTAGAAGGGGAGCTTGTTTGTATGTGCTTTCGTACCCCCTGATTTTTGAACACCTAGAATGTATTACAAAACTATTCCAGGGCTAACAAAGAAAAGAAAAGAAATGTACATAGTTGGTTCCCAAAATAATGGTGTAAATGGACACCACTGTAGTTGAAAGTTTTGTTGTGCCTTAATGAAGAAATAGTAATCCGGACTAAATATTAGGAGATGAATATTTGGATAGACTGAAAGGAGGGCAGCATTCTAGGCAGAGCAACTGACATTAAGCAGAAGTCCTATGGAGGAAAATATAAGACATTCATGGTCTTAGTGCATAGATTGGGCTGACTGTAAGTAACCCGGGAGGTATGGCTGGAGAGACGAAGGTCAGATTACCAAGGGCCCAAGACAAGAAGTTTAGATTTAATAATGCAAGCATTGAGAAGCTTTGGGAAATTTTGAACAGGGGAAGTTGGTCTGCTAATAATGCTCAGTGTGGCTAGAGATGGGAGAGATTGGAGTCTGAGACAACCTTCCAGGCAAGGAGGTTGGGGTGCAGGTGGTGAGGTTAGTTTATAAAGCTTACAAGGAAGAGACTGAGTTGGAGTCTCAGGAATGGCAGTGCGAGGAGGTCTGACACCCAGGACGGTCCCCACAGAAAATGTCCCCATCAGCATCAGATTCTTAAGGATCAAAAAGAGAAACGGCTGAGGAAGTGTTATTTTACTTAGTGATTTGTAAGTAAGTGTTGAGAAAGTATAAATCATATATTTTTGATGAATATAGCTTTTGACATGGTGAAACTAGTAAAATTTTCAGGAGTTAGAGAGAAATTAGTAGAAAAAAAGCACTTATTAAATTAAGGTAACCCAATGTAATCAATATTTTTAGAATGTTTACTATTTGCCAGAAAATGCATTAGGCATTGAGGATATAGCCTGGAACAACGCAACTTACCTCTGCCTTAATGGAATTGATTGATCTCTTGTGAAGATCGATATGAACTAAGTAATTAATGATGCCCAGAGCAGGTGCCATAGAAGGGGGAGAATGGGAGCCTGGGAAGTTTGTACCAGTGCAAAGAAGGATGGAAATGGAACCACAACATGGTAGGGACACCCAAAGTAATTTTTTTCCAGTTGGATGCACGTGTCTTTGAAAGCCTCCTGGGAAGGGTCCACGGCGAGGCGGAGGGCAGGTACCTGATGCGAAGCCCTGGGGGAGGCCTGGGGAGATGGAATTCCGCACAGGCGGGAGGTTACTTGTGGAAAAGAAAGACATTGATGTTTTCAGGCAAGAAGTATGAAAGCTCAGAGATAATCATAGCAGTAATAAAGCACAGAGCATGCCGTTAGAGGCTGAGAGAAAGAAAGCTGGCAGGGTTCAAGCCTGGGCGCTTCACCCGCAGACTGAAGTTGGGGCTTCCGGAAGATGGCTGTGGAATAGCCATGAGGGAGTATGTTGAGATGAATTGGCTTCACTCTGTTTCAAGGTTACAGACTGTACTGTTCCCCTCAGGTCAGCTCAGGGCAGTGGGGTGGCAAAATGCATGACGTGCTCCCTGGAGCCCGGGGCGGTGAGACAGCCTAATGCCCACCAGCACAAACCCCTCACCACGAATCTGAAAACCCTCACACAGCATGCCCCAAATGGGAACATATAAAAGCAGTAGTGCTATATAAAAGACATTTTATTTCTTTTTCACATTGTAGGAAAATAAGACATATTGCCTAGGTAAAGCTCTCATATCATAAGCAGGGCTTGTATAAGTAAAAAAGAATAATAATTTTTAAAAGGATCAGTTGAATCCTGAAGAGATTTTCAGCTAGTTTGGGAATCTCCTTTAACCCTACATAGTATAATCATCAGATGACGGCGGCCAGGCCTCCTGACCACAGCACACGGTTCAGAGAGCATTCCGTCTTCTGCCAGGGGTGTTTGGGAAGGACAAGAACTCAGAAGATGGGACATTTGGGGGAATGAATCAGGGGACTGTGTCCACAGGTTTCAATTCCTAGCCCGGCATACAGATAAAAGCAGTTGGAATATGGGAAGAAATCCTTTGTGACTGGTGTTCCCGATCCTTTGTGACTGGCGGACAGGACTGACATCTCTGCCAGGCTACACTCACCTGGGCGCTGGGATGGCAGACCGCTGTCTGCTGCCCGCTGGCACCCCCACGGCTGATGTCCTGACTGGGGCCCCTCCTTTCTCGGTACCGCCGTCGAAGGAAGCCCGACTCGCCACAGGCCTGGGAGCATGAAGGATATGATCCGAAGCTGTGCAGATGATAATCAGGATTTATATGAGTACATTTCACACATTTATTAGGTTTGGGAGTGTAATCCAGATCTGAGCATCCAGAAAGAGGATACCTTCTGGCTGGAGACTGGACGGTATAAATCAAGCAGTTCACTGGAAATACAGTGTGGATAGGGCTGCTGTGATTCATGACTAGATATTTTAATGAGAAAAAGCTCCATGTGATGCCGTCATTTGCTCCCTACAAATATCTCTCTTTGCCATTAAGCTGTGAATGTATTTTCCATTCCCTTAAACAGCATCGCCTATCATTTTGTATCATGGGATAAACTGCAGCTAAATATAAAGAGTGATTGCAATTTAAAAATAGATACAATTCCATTACTGCCACATTTTACAGGGCAGCAGAAATCAGTCAGTCCTCATTTTTTTTTAATTAAATCTATCAGGTAACCTAAGCCTTTAAAGCCATATATCCTATTTTAATTAAAAAAAAATTTCCTGGTTGTGATCATTGTATCGAATTAAAATCTCATGTAAAATATGGGAAGAAAGGAGGTAAAGGGAGGTCATATAGTGTTACCTGATAAAAGGAGACAGTAATATTTAAAATGAGGTAAGTGTTGCACCGATTTATGACGTATTTTCTCTTCAGGAGAACCCACAGTTTATCATGGTGTCATTCAGCTTGAATCGTCAGCTGTATATCTTTGACTTTTTGAATGTAACTGTTGAAAGAAAAAAACTTTCAGAGATGTGAGCTATGAGACAGATCAAAAGCTTAAAGCAATTTTGCTTTGCTTGTTCAAATATATTTTTATTGAAACATATTTTGTTGTCATGTGTGCATGAATATTACCTAGCATCAGTTAAAAGAGGGCGTGAGACTCAGGGTTCCTGGATGCTGTTAACAGAAAGGCAAGTAAGAATGAAACTACCCTTATCATCTCAAACTCCTTTGCTATACATATTAATCTTTCTTTTTGACATGTCTTATTGCTGTAGCCTTTCCTGTCTATGGGTCATTCCTACTGTAGAAAATAGAAATGAATCATATGAGGTTCAGAGACTAAATTAAACAGAAGTTTAAGAAACACACACCATTGTGAAGTCATGGTAAACACTAGAGTGTCTTAGGAAGTTGATTATAACAGCATATTCTATGTGAGCCAATATCCATAATTTATACTGTTCGTTTTTGTTTTTTATTTTTTGTCTTCATGTTTCTATTTCTTTTCTGCTTTCAACTAGTAACACCGTCAATAGTCATGAAACAATTAAAGCTTGTTAACAATCCATACATTGATAATAACTTGTTAATTTGAGTGTAATGGAGTTAGGTCTATTTTTTCACTTTAGCTTCAGATATGCTCATGATAATTAACATTTCTTTTCCTTTAAGTATTTTTAGAAACCAAGAAAAATGCCTATTCTTCAATGAATGGAACAATTTTTTTTAATTTTTGGCATTTATTTTTTAAGGAGTTAGTTTTTAGTTTAAGATTGGAAATTAAAATAAACTATTAAAAAGAGTCATTAGAGTTTTTAGGAATAGGGTTGAACTAGAAATACTATAGTCTGGAGACAGGAAGGCATTCAGATCCTTTAAACAGAACTTGTGGACATTAACCACAAAGGATTTAAATTAGCAGACATAAGGTGGGGGGGCACGGGGAGGACTGTACAGCTCAGAGAAGACAAGTAGTGATTCTCATCTCACTACACTGATGGACAGTGACTGTAATAGGGTTGGTGGGGGGGACCTGATGAAGGGGGTAGTTTAATCACCACAATATTGCTCATGTAATTGTAGGTTAATGATACCAAAATAAATTGTAAAAAAAAAAAACAGTGAGAACAAGAGGAAATTTTCTACTCTTTGTTGTATGCTTAATCTATTGTTCTTTCACTTAATTCTTAAATACTGTAGTTAATAATCAGAGGTTAACTGGCCCTTCTGTGTTCTTTTTACCAATCCCTTGGATGTGCTCTGATTATCTGCAGTACCTGTAGTAGAGCTAATGTTTGGGATTTTAGGAGCTAAAAAAAAAAAAGAATTAGGACTCATAAATTAAATATACTGATTCCTTTCTCCAAAAAGCATGGACATCTTATAAAATACAGATTCTTCAGTCACCTCTGTGTAAAGTGAAAGAGCAGTACAAGTTTTCCGAAAGAGAATTTAAAAAATGGTAAGGCAGCCGACAGTTCTCAATTGGTGTAGCACTTTACACAAGGAACTTGGAGATGCTCTGTGTGATTCTTCGTATTATTTCGAGAACAGCAACTTGAAGGGTTGCGATGCCCTGTATATCTTATCCAGACTTTATTAGAATGTTTACAAAAGGACTCACTTCATAACTCACATCCTTTCTGGAAGTAGCAACTATAAAGCGGCAAACATATGACAGATGTGTGTCTTTTCTGCCTTGTTTAGGCTTTATAGAAAGTTTCTTTTTCTTTTTCTTTTTAGAGAAAGTCGTTAGCGGAAGATCACGTCACATTAACATGCATTCTTCTATTTGCATTCTTTTTTTAAGTTTGCTTGAAAGCTATTCTTATTGGGTCCATCAGAAAAAAATACTGTAGAAGTTTCTGTATTTAATTTAGGTCACTTTATAGCAAATTCACATTCACTCCACCTTATGGTGACAAAATACCTTCCAACATTTTCACTCTACTTTATACTTTGCTTGTTCAAAGACGTTTTTTTCAGTCTTTCTGTCCCTCCCCCCAAATTTTTTTGGTTCTTTAGCAAGGTGAGCGACTGCTTGAACAAGTTTTAAAAATCAAAAAGCATTTTGTGAAAACATTTGAAGAAAACAGGCCCCAGATATTCCAATATTTAAACAGAACGATTATAACTGATGTGTGAATCCAACATACATGCTAAACAAAAACAATGCACGAAGGCAGATAAGTGGTGAAACAGCTGCTGAATACACCCCTTTGTAAACAAACAAATCCCTTTCTTAAAAACAAGTTTATTTGTTCGTATTTTGTAAATTTCTATGTGGTAGAGTCGCATTTAATATTTTAACTTTACAACCTAAACAACGCTATCTACCATTTTGATTTCTTACTTCTCAGAAAGGAATTGAATATACCACATAGGATAAAACAGCCTTAATTCATATTCCACTGACTTATCCAATGATTGATTTAAGTGACAACTACTTAGTGCTACCAGTGGAATTAGTGACTCTTTACAGCAAAATAAGTTTATTGAAATAATTGAAAGAATTAAAAAAAAAACTATTTTGTGAAAATGTTTGAGTCCCTAGGCAAAGAAAGGAATAGAAATTTTAAAATGAGAGATTTCTACAGTGTGTTCTTAATGTTGGGACATGGCACATATTCTTTCCTTGTAAAAACTTTTCTGTTAATTAAATTGGTTATGTGTTCAATTCTAATGGACTTAAGTGTTTCATTATAGTATAATTATAGTATCATTATAATACTTCATTATGTATTTCAAAATTTCAATCTAATTAGATTTATTACCAATTCCTAACATAGCAAATTTCAGTATATGCTATATTTTAGAATCATTACTAACCATTTTTTAAAACATGATACAATTTTGCCTTAAGACAGATCAACTGATGTTTTTTAGCTCTGCCTCCTTCATTAATCCAATTTTCTCTTTCTGTTTCTGCATTCTCCATCTTTTAGGAAAGCAATTTTTCATCATTTTTACCATTGTGGTTTCATTTATAAAGCTTTTACTTTTCAGATGTATTTCAAGGCTTTCTCTCAGTAAATTCTCCCTGGATATTGCATAAAGTTTTAGTTTATATTCTGTTTTTGGAGCTGCATGCTAGTTTGGGGGGAGTTTTTCTAAATTTTTCCTAACAACTTCATTAAGTACCTTCCAATTAACAGAACCTTCTGGACTTCTGATCACTCTGGCATGAGGGAATAGCATTTCCTAGATAAGTTCATTTAAAAAAGAACAAACAAGGAACTTTTCAAACAGTGAACTTTGTTCATAAAAACAATAATATGGTTATAATGATTTTAATGATCACAGTGTACTTCATTGCTTACTTATAATCATCTTATGAAGCATTTTTCTTAGAAATTTCAGTTGCAGTTAATTAAGAGACAAACTTAATTATAGCACATGCATTGATACTATAAATACTCTGATGGACTTACTTCTGAGAGGTTTTGTAATTAAAGAAAAAGAACAGCAAAAGCAATTTCTCAGTTTCCCCTGATGGATGCTTTGTGACTAATCAAAAGAAAAAAAAATCACAATAATATGATGAAATTGAATCAAAATAATGAATCTCCAGAGCATGTTTTTAAGCATATCTGATTCTGGAAAATATCCTCTAATGCTTAATAGCTTTAAAGTTTGTAGCCATTATATTTAAAAAATAAATAAAAACATTGACATATCCTCATCTTTCTCTACAGCTATTATCTCTCTGTGTCTATCTGTCCATTCATCCATCCAGCACCTACTTTGCTATCTATCAAAAACAATCATGTGCTACTATGAAAACCCTACTCAAGTCTTCCAAATGTCCTGAATCTGACTTTTTTATTTGCACTTCACTTCAGTCGTGGTACCTTTGAAAGAAATGTCAGTATATCCTCAGAATTCCAAGCATTATCAAAGGAAAAATGCTTCTATTTTTAATCATATTAAAATTATTATTGAAGTTTTAGAATAGCCAGTACATAATATTTGCAATGATTAAGCATGGTCCCAGTTAAATTATTATTAAATTTATAATTAGTACCTGATGTCAAAGAAAAACTTCAAGTCTAAATGGCACAAGAGGAAAAGTTACCTGAGAAGAAAGTTAGCTCCTTGATTATCATGGGGCTTTACTGTCTTTTCCTAGAAGCCAAAAGCCATCATGGTGACTGTCTTATTTTATTATTATCCTGTTTATCTTTCTGATCATTAAACACAGACGTTTTTTCAAGAATGGCATTTTATGAAATGAAGTAAGTCATTAGTAGAAGGTAAAAGGCATCATTTAATAGAGGAGAACAGCTGTGAAAATGTACTCCTATGTTGGATTTTGATCATGGACCTTTCCAGTGCTTTTAAGAAACACTAAGCCTTTCTGCCTGTCGTCTTGCTGCAAGTCTTCCGTTGAGAAGACGGGGCTGTGGAAACCAGCAATAGCCCTCCACGAGACTTGATGAATAGCAAGAGAGCTTAGTGGAAATGTTGAACTCGTTCATGATTAAAAAGCAAACCTTTAATGTAGTTTTTGTTTACCATGTCATAAGTGCAGCGTTGGAAGTCACTGCCAAAGAGCTGTTGCAACAGGCATCAGTACGGCCATGTCAGCCAGCCAGCGCTTTGAAAATGATTCAGTTCCTCTAGCCTCGTGACTAAAATAATATCCAGTGGCTCCAGCCCCAAGCCTGGTTAATGCATCTGTCCAGAGCACATAATTACTCGGTCATAACATTCCCCCGGCCACCAGCCAACAAACCGATCAGCATGTCTTCCTAACTTACCAGAATTTTTGCTGTGTCAAACTGTTTGATCTCTAGGTAGTAAAAAATGCAAAAAAATGGAAGGACATTGCACTGGAAGGTTTTAATTTAGAATAGTTTCTCATGTAAATTAAATTTGAAGAGAAACATGTTTTTGTTGTCATGACTGAAGTCGAAATTTTAATTTTGCATCCCTTTGCATATCATGTAGTTTATTTTTTCATCGTAAGCTCACATTTTAAGCTCACATTTTTAGCTCTCTTAGTGAGGAAATAGTCTAACAACAAAACAACAGTGAATGTACCTCCAGTGACTATTAAAAATGATTTCGTTCCCCAAACATTAACAAATACAGTGGTACAACTTTCTTTTGGTTATGTAGTGTAGGTGCATATATTATGTGTAAGTGTGTATGCAGAATTCCTCACATCATCTTCAGAGAAAAATTACAAAATACATGTGTGTTCATATATATAGGTATGTGTGCCTATAGTCTAGGTTTTTTACAAGCTCATTACATTTGAATAGTTGTTAATGAAATCCTTGAAATTATTCTAGATTAAATTACATCATTTCCCCATGTTTTCCATAGACGCTCCTAAAAATGGTTTGAAGTGGATTCAAAAGTCATTTTTTTATGAGGTGGAGAGAGATCCCCTGCATTGTGACATTTAAGCTTAGTTATAAAGGATGAATAGACTTAAGTAGCTAGAGGAAGTGGAAGAACACTCCAGATAGGAAGGAGAGCATGTGGGAAAAAGTGTAAGTATGAAAAAAATGGCATGCTTGGCAAAGTAAAATAAAATTGGTTTTTCTGGGGTGCAAAAGGAACATGTGAGCGTAATGTGGGAAGAAGTCACAGTGGCTGGTGTGAGCCAGACTGTGCGTGGCCTGAACGTGCCAAATAGAGGCATAGTTATTAGAACTCAGGCTCCGAAGGAACAACGTTGGTATACTTCAGCGCGTTAACTTACAGACACATGAAAACATCTCTCAGTCATTTATCTCCCCTTCTTCCCGTACCAGGTGTTGTCCATTGGATCATATTCCTGGCTCCTGTTTGCTGTGAATAGGAAGAAGTGTAGAACTACTTTGTCCCCACAAAGAGCTGGTAAGATTTCTATAGCATTACTTCATCTCAGGCACGTGCTGACTTCCAAGGAAACAGACCTGGAGTGAAGATGAAAGATGATGTCACAGAACAAATTTTGCCTTCCACACAGTTGGTTCCTCTGCTATCTGGTGGAAGGTCCTTTTGAACTCAGCAGGGGAGAATTATGCATATATGTAATATACGTGCTCACATATATGCCCATAATACTTTCTGCCCAGTTCCTCTCTGTACTTTAGTGGGTCTTCATGCATGCTTGCCTGGGGATATTCACATTTACTGTTTACAGGCTGGATTTCATGTCTTATTTGACTTCGCGCGTGCTGTTCACAGGGCTACCACCTGTCGAAACCCAGAAGTATTCACCAAGATACTGTAATAAATAACAAATGTGTACCATCTCTAAGACGTAACTGCTCTCCTGTTCCAGTAATTGAATGTGTTGTAATTCCGAAGGGACCGTGAACTTCCATTAGAGTTTATGCGGTCTTAGCGCCCACAAGGGAGCGTGTTCAATGGAGACACTGTGTGCCAAGCCTTTGCTCACCTGCATTTTTCAATCGCAAACCTGCATTTTTATGTCCAATGATATCCTTACAAGTAGATCTAGTTTGTAAAGGACTCTTATTTGAAGAATGGATGTAACTCTTAAAGAGAGTTATGGAGAACTGCTTTATCTGTAAGAGAAGACATAGTATTCATGAATTACTACTATTGTCTCTGCTATTCATAAACTCTTAACACAGTGATTTCGGAGAGTGGATATCATATGGAGCTTTCCATTCTGACATACTGGGATTCATGTTTCTAAGGCAGCACCACCCAATAAAAATAGAATGGCAGCCTAATATGTGATTTTGAAATGTGTAGTGGCTTAATAGCCACATTAGGACAAGTAAAAAGAAAAAGATGAAATTAATTTCAATAACATTTTACTTAACCCAATATATCCATATTATTCCAATACTTAATCAATATAAAATATTAATAATATATTTATATTAAAACATTGAGCTAAGTCCAGGGTGTATTTGATATTTACAACATGTCTCAATTTAGACTCCATATTTCAGGTGCTCCATAGGGACATGTGGCTAGTGGCTATGATGTGAGACAGCGGAGGTCTAAAGTGAACAAGGTGAACTCCAGGTCATGTTATGCTGGTTTGGAGGCACGTTTGAGATGCATGTACACCTCTAGGCTTTAATTTTTGGATGGCAACATCACAAGACATTCACCACAGAAGTCCTTTGCCAGATACTGAGTTCACTTAGTTTTATCTATGTATTTACCATGTTTTTAATTCTTTATGTTTTCTTGAATTTATGAATTTCCCTTGGGGATAAATTTTATTCATCCTGAAAAATATTTCAAATATACGTCTGCTGGAGATGAATTTTCTCATTGCCTGAAAAATGTCTTAATTGCATCTTTGTTTTTAGGAGGGTATTTTTGCTATGCATATAATTTTAAATTGTTACTTAAATACTTTATATATAGTTTTCTGGATTTTTCTTTCTTTCTTATGCTGTTACTGTTGAGGAGTCAACTGTCAGTCAATTGTTCATTTGAAGGTAATCTTTTCTTTTTTTCTTTCAATTGCTTTGAAGATTTTCTCTTTGGATAGGTTTCCAGCATAGTTTTCAACATCAGTTTAACCATGATGTGAGTAGGTGTTAATTACTTTTTAGTTTTTTCTGGTTGTGTTTTGTATGGCTTCTTGAATATGTGGGTTGGGTTGATCTATTCGATCAACTTGGGAACATTCTCAGCCATGTTTTCTTTATATTTATCTGCTGTTCCATTCTCTTTCTATTCTTTCTCTAGGATTTCCATTCTATTTGTGTGAGGCTTTTATGCTATGTCTCTTATAACTGTTATTTTCTTTTCTGTAATTTTCATGTTCTAGGTTCTCTGTGCTTCATTCTGAACATTTTCTTCTAACCTGTACCTCAGTTTGCTAATTCTCTCTTCAATCACCTTTAATTTACTGTAAGACCTGTTCATTGAGATTTTAATTTGGGTAATTATTTTGTTTGTGTTTTGGAATTCTATTTTAAAAAATAGATTTTAGTTCTTTGCTAAAATTTAAGATCTTACCTTTTATGTCCTTGAACAGGGTATTATCTCCAAAATTGGAGTTCCTGTGGGTCCGTTTCTATTGTCTGTTTTTGCTAATTTCCACCAGTGTTATTTTTCTGTGCCTGCCTCCCTCCTAACTTCCTCCACCCCGACCCCCAACAATGTGTTTACAGATTGTCCTTAAAAATATTCTTAAAAAGGGGATGTTTCACTTTCCAGAGAGGATTTAGTTTTCCATCTGCCAGGCTTCTGGGAGCACTACCAAGGTGGAGGACATCTTAATCCAAGTTCATGTATTGAGATGGTTTCAAGCTGAGCTGTAGTTCCAACAAGTAATGTACATTACACTTGGTTCTTATCTTTATCCTTCACCCTTATTATCTAAAGGTGCATTCCTCCAGAGTTCCAACCCAAAGTAAGGGATTCAACTGGGAACTCCCTTTGGCAGGCTCTGGACTGTTTCTGGTCTCTCTGTCAAAAGCACCACTCACTCTCTCACCCTTCCTCTTTCTAATTAAGGGGAAAAAGGTAAAAAGTTGTCAGAGAGCTGGGCTCACTTTTCTGGTTCTCTTTTGTACCTCAAGTTCCTTAACCAATGACTTTTCACTAACATGTTAGCCATCCCATGCCCTAAACCAGTTGTTTTATATATTGTCCACCTTTTCTAGCATATGGGCAAGGACTACTCCAGATATCTAGTCTACCACTCTCTCGTTAATTCTTTTTAATTCCTAAGACTGATGTTATTTATGCCCATTTGATGATCAAACTTACCTCACTACAGTGGCAACTTATCTACCTTTGCTCAAATCTGATCTCACAGACTAAAGCAGGATCTCTCTGGGCTAAAGCAGCATCTTAAATCGCCTGTGTTTTTAACCCCCACCCCCAACTTATCTTTCCATTCAAGTTTAACCAGAATACACCTCAAAAAAATTCCCATTATTTTATGTTTTCCTTGAGATAAAGTAAATATTTTTCAGTTAAATGATATACCCCAAAGTAGCTCTGCTTTGCATCTTGGGAACATAGTATGCCAGCAACATATATGTCAGATATTACCTTGTACAGAAGACTTAAGGTGTGTTTGTTTATATGTTATTTAATATGAGGAATTTCTAACAGAGCTTTTGAAAACTATGATTGGCAAGGTTCTTTTCTTCACATGTAGTATGTTTTCAAACTGCACTGCACTATCTCGGCTAATTTTTTTTGGCTTATGTTTGATTTTTTTGTCATTTTTCTCATTCACATACCAGAGAATGAAATGGCATTTGAACGGAGAGCAATTATAATCGTAGACTTCTTGGCATCTAATGGAGATGCTCACAGAGTCCATCTGTCAGAGCTTTAGAAATTCAGAGGAACTCCAGGCCCAGCTGACTTAGAAGAGAAAGAGATGATTTGCTTGGTCTAGGATTCTCAGCGCTATTTCCCTTACCTCTGAGCTCTCTTAGCTAGTGTGTGTGTGTCCAAGTCAGCTTTTGTACTATTCTAGATCCATGCGCTTTTACATGCGTGTCCCTACCCCTGCCAATGAATAGTCCTCTTCCTTCATGTGTGTGGACAAACCCCTAAAGCAGCAGCTCACCCTTCTCCCTGAGCACCTCATGCTCTATCCCGCGGCTTCCTTGTTACTGAGAAGCAAGAAGACAGCAGCGTGTCCGCTGGAGGCCCCTCCCCTGTCTGTGCAACACAGAAGTGCCAATGCCCTTGGGGCAAATTTGAACAATGGGAGGCTGTTCCATAAATTCTACTCTCTTAAAAAGACTGTTTAGATACTCAGTAGCTTCATGAATATGCCCTGGAGGTGAACCATCAGCTCATCGGGAAGCTGTGTCCAGCATGGCTTGCACTTACCTCCCTCGCCTTCTCCCCAATGCCTGCAGCTTCTGGATCGCAGTCTTCAACAAAGCATCAGCAAGTAGGCTTGAGCTGCAGTTCTGTTTCTAGGGAACTGGGCCGAGATAGCCTGTATTAGCAAACATAATGAGTATTTATGACAATGATATTGCTAGCTTAGCAGAATCTTGGTAAACACATATGGATTATTGATTAAAGACTTAAGCTTACCAGAATATATTTTGATAAAGACGTTGAGCCAGTTGAAGTTTAAAATAGTAATAACAGCAAAGATTTAGTGAGAATTTATTGCCTGCCAGATCCTGTGATAAGTGCTTTGCAACTGTTATCTCTTCTAGCTTTCCCAACAGTCCAAGTGGCTGATAGTACTATTAACCCAGTTTTTAACATATTCAGAAAGTAAAGCCCTTAGTGGTTAAATAATTCATTTCAGTTTATGAGTTAGTGTCAGAATTGGATACAAATTATATAATTCTGAACTAACCACAAACTGTGCTACTGTCCAAAGTTTTATTTTTGTTTGCATACTTCTATTTTATTTAGTTTTGTTGGTTATGCTATTGGAAAGTTCAAAAGAATTATTCCATTTCACTTATTCAACAGCTGAGAAGAAATAAAAAATGTTAAATGTAATTGTTATGAATAATGAATAAAACATCTGTTAATTCAGACTAGTTATCAAAATCAAACTGCTTTCCTGAAGGAAGAAAAATGTGAACACAAGTAGATGGTTAAAAGCAATGCCTTGTTCAATATCTTAATCATCTCAAGAGATAACATATAATTTCATTCAATTATTTAGGATATCCTGCTAGTTTTCCATCTCAAATCTGCTCATGAAACAGATCAATTTTTATAAATATTAGTAAATTAAAAAAAGATGATTTTAAGCAGTGAAAGCAGTACAGTCCTATGACTTTATTTCTTTCCTGTTTTCCTTTTGGTTAGAAACTTGATTTAAAATGACATCGTTAACAAAATCCATTTGACTTAAGAATGGATTCTAAGTAGTTAGTCATGCATCCCAGTATGAAATCTGGTGAACCAGTATTTTCATATTTAAACAATAATATTTAGCAAGTATCTAGCTTGTACCTATCTGTTGGGCACTATTTTAGATCTTGGGAATATAGAAGTGACACAACATCCCTGCCTTCATGAAGCATATATTCTACTGAGGGGAATAAATGATCAAAAAACGGCAACAATATAAAATATATTTTCAGACTGAGATAAAATACCATGAAAAATAATAAATCAGTGTGGGGTGACAGCCTTTGATGAAGCAGTGGTGAGAATCAACCATTTTATCCAATGGGGTCATTTTAAAGAGTTCGTATGGTCAAATATGAAATGTTATGGATGAGAGGACCTGACAATTTACCCTTACATGCCAGGGATAGATCTACAGGGAATCACAGAGGCAGAGAGGTCTTCATAACACGCCTTGTCTAACCCCTTCATGCTGTAGACGATGCCGAGACTTTACCCTAGTTTCACAAACGGTCAGGAGCAAGGCTGGTCCTCTATCTCAGGTGTCCCGGTGCTCAGCCACGTGTTCTTTAGCGATTTTGATATTCCCTCTGCCTCTGTAGGAATACAAGAGAATGATCCAACTCCAGATATCCACAAAGCTTCTTCCCATTTCACATGCTTCCATCTTTATTTCAACACCTCAGTCTTCCCCTGTCATTTTACCTAAAATTGCAACTCCCTACACGTGGGGAGGCAGCCTCGGAGGCCATCATCTCGTGCTCTGTGACTCACGTGCGACCCGCTCGGAGAGCTCTAAGGACTGCAAACAGCACTTCCTTCCTGCAACCGCTGAAGGCACCACTGGGAGCTGTACTGTGTAGAAGCCAGGCACTAACTTGTTTCTCTTCTTGCAAGATGGTCAGTTGTTTTACCAGGGTGATCATAAATGACCTTCAAGGGTTTCAGGAAACACCATCAGCAGATGATGTAGCCCTCAGAAGACAGGGTAGATCTCTCCAAGGAGACCACTCTTCCTTGCGAGGCATCCTGGAGAAGGACTTGTCATCATGTGCACTCTGTGGGGAGTTATCCCTCCCTTGGGAGCAACCTGTGTAGGAAAGGTGAAAGGTGGTATGAAAACTGGTCCTCAGCTCTAGCTAAAGTGGCTAGTGACCACCTTGGCCCTGGAAGACATTCAGGCTGGCCTCAACTAGATCAGAGTGGTTATGAAAGGTAAAATTGCCGAAGACTTTTTTGTCCCTGGGTTATTTAGGGCCTTGGGCAAAGTAGAGAGGTCAATAAAGAAACTTTAGGGCAAAGTCAACTGATTTTCCTGGGTAGATCCTGATGATTTATGGGATTTGTTCATGTGATTCCATCCTTTTATTTTTCTTCTTAGCATGAATCATTATTTAACATATCATATATTTAACTTCTTTACCCTGTTCATTGTCGCTCTCCTCAGGCCGGGAGTTTTGTCTGTTTTGCTCGCTGTTGTAGCCCCACTGCCTAGAACAGGGATGAGTCCATAGTAGGTGGCCCACAAATACTATTGAACAAATGAACTTGTGGTATTGCATCTAGAAAGTAGCCACATGGATCATGCTGTGGTCTGGGCCCATGATTAATATCGTCGCTAATATTCATGGGTGGACAGAATGGTATGTGTGGGTATGAGCCGGTTGTGTACAGAAAACGGAATCCTATGTAACAGAAAACTTTATAACATGGACTCCTTTGTATTCTTTTCACTCCTAAGTGATCTGTTTCTATAGACATTGCCTTATCCTCTTATTATGCTCTGGAGAAAGATGTTTGCCGGCTACTTGGAGAGGCTGACTGACCTATGCTCTTACGATCCTCACTGCCTGTCTCCTGGGGTTCCCCCCACAGTATTATTTATATCTTCTGTCTCTTCGTTTTTTGCATTTTTTCCCTGCTTGCTACCCAGTGGCCACTGGTCCCTTGTTTTAAAAGCATCTGCCATTTTTCATCTCTGCTACTACCTCAAATTTCTTCTGGGCTGCTCTTGGTATTTGCCACTAAAAAAGGGTGGTCTGTGCCAGCCGCTGTTCCCTCTCTCAACACTGACTTCATTTTCAACCTTTTGCTATCTTATTTCTTCACTCACCACCACAGAAGTTGTTCTGTAATTATCAATGATCTGGATTCACTAAAGCTAAAAATCTCTCCGCAGGTCCTTCTTCCTAAAATATTTCATAGCTGTCTCAGTTCTTACTTACCCCCTACTTGCTATATTTCTTTTCTTCTTTTGTTTCTAATATAGGGTGATCTTGTGTTTATCCTCCTATATTATGATTGTTCTTTTTGCCATTTCTCTTCTTCATTATTTACTATTGAAATATACGTAGTTATTCATTAATTCAGCAAACATTTATTGTGTGCTATGTTCTAAATACTCAGGCTGCATCGGTGATCCCACCCGCAAAGATCCTTCAGGGACTTACAGTCTAACAAGGGCAGTAGGATGCCAGTAAATGGAACAAAGACATTTAAAAGTTGCATAACATCTCACAAGTCAGTCAGGGAAAATTCAAGCAGGACAAGGGGCATTCTGAGGATGGATAGGGGTGCAAAAGGGTGAAAGCAGCAAGTGGGGTCCACTGGGCAGATTGTCCACTGAGGGCTTGTCTTCTCCTCCGTGCCACATTCGCTGGGGAGCTCATCTACTTTAAAGACCACAACCAACACCTCTAGGCTGGGATTTCCCAGTCCATGCCTCTAATACTCCCTCTCCTCAGAGGTGTAGTCCTGTTAAATCTTAGCATTGTTCATTGATTTAACAAACTTTGAGCATCTAGTCTGTGTTGGGCTTGCAAAAGCGGTTTGAAGATGAATAGATCAGCGTCCCAAAGCTCAATGAGCTTGCGTAGAAAGAGCTACTGCGATTTAGCAGCTTCCTTTTAGAATTGCCAGGAAGGGCATTCATAGAAATGTGGCACGGGACTCTGTCTTGGGAGGGCGTCTTGGGGGTATACCTGGAGAGGGTGACACTCTGTTTGAGATTTGGCAATAGTAGGTGTGAAACACATGGACAAGAGCTGTCCTTAGGCCCGATGCCCAAAGGCCATGACTTTTTTATTCCATCCCAGATGAATAATAGGAGTTTTTCCTTTGACCCCATCTCTAACCCAACAATGCTTCACTGGCATTTCCTTTCCTTTCCTGTTTCCGGGAGAGATGTTGTACATCCCAGGAGAGTGCTCCCCACCAGATTGAAACAGCAAGTCCGTGGCTTACTCAAGCTTGCATCTACCGTGTACACACATAATGCTTATTAATGGAATCAGACCCTACAAAGAAAGGCTAATGTAATGAAAAGTCACCATGTATTTTTGACTTGTTTGCATAAAGGTCCAAATGTGCTGAAAGGGATGGAATCTTATGTAATGTAGGCAAAGAGGTAAGTTTAATGTAAGGAATCTTAGGCAAAGATTTTTCAATTTTCTCTTCTTTCACTTCCGCCTCCTCAGCCATTCCATTTTCTTATACGCAGGGAAACGACTCTTTTTGCTGAATTCTTGGCTCTTCCGAGGGCCTGCCTCTATAACGACCCCCTCTTGGCAATGTGCTAATTGTAAGCTGCAGGCTAAGTCCCTCTAGGCCAGAATAATGTCTAGGATACTCTGGCTAGGAATCTCTGTGAGTATACAGCACGTTTCCAACTGAGAAATTTCACGTCAAAGTAATCGTTGTTATTATTCATAGTAGCTGAACATGAAAGTAATTCCTTGTTGGCTTTTCAAGTAGAGCAGTAGCACGAGTGACTCATCTCAGAGAAAAATATTCAGGCCTGAAAATTATTTTAAAAGGTATGTTTTACTTGAGTAAGGATCTGTGTAGAATGTTAACATTAAAAACAAAGAAATAAAATGGCTGCCAGCCAGCAGCCCTTAGTATCCCGTCCCCATCTGTGGCACGCGTGCGATGCTGTGGTGAAGCCTTGCGTTGTACTGACTAATCCCAGGACTCGCGGCCTCCAGCTGTGCCTTCTTGCCAGCCCGCCTGGACACGCGCAGGGGCTGGCTGCAGCTCTGTGCCTCCAGGACCTCAGGAAACCCACGACCGGAGGTGCTTCTTACTTTAGAGCCAGAATCTCAGGAGCCGCAAGTCTTGGTGAACTTAAGATAGTAGGGAAAGAGGCATCTAATGATTTCCGTGAGCCCCTGGGTTTTTAGAAATTTGTGTCACCTAGGGCCCTGGGTAAAATTCTCAGTCCTTGAAGTGATGAAGAACATTTTTATTTGTCACCCTGAAGTACCTGTCAGTATGGAGAGACTGAAAAATCAGAAAGATCTCTGGAGAATAAAACTACCTTGCATTAGAGAGCTGATGCAGGGTGTAGGAGCCTTGACTTCGGATGCAGAGAGAGCTGTGTCCGAATCCCTCCTAGACTACAGGTGAGCAGGGGACTTTGGACGGGGTCCTTCACTGCTCTGAGCTTTAGTGTTCTCAGCTGGGAAATGGGGGTATTCATAGGACCAATTTCATACGGTTGTTCTGAGTATTATATAACAGAATGCTTCTTTAAAAAAGTCCTTATCTGCTAGACATTACATACTGAAATATTTATGGATGAAATCAAAATAGTACAGGATGCAAGGAAATATAGAGATAACTAGACTGGCCATGAATTTGTAAGAATCGAGGGTGGGTCATGAGGTACATGGGACTTCCTTAGACTGTTTCCTTTTTATGTATTATTGAAAATTCCAGTAATAAAAAATCCAAAAAGATAAAAGGGAACACAAATAAAGCTCTTAGCACCATGTTTGACACATAGCATTATTAAATAAATTAACTATTGTCATGGTAATGTTGACAAAGTAATGGTCAGCATCATGGAAATGGTGAAATAAATATTAATGTAAGCATGTCATCTTGAAGATGAATGGTTCTAACTTTTACAAGTCACGTTTTTTAACAGAATAACACAAGTATGTCCCTGCACTTGGTGACTTAATTTCCCCTGTTATAATTGAGGAGGATATGACTTTTTCACGATTTATCAAAAACAAATAAAGGACCTATCTGTAGTTATGTTTTCATCTTGTCCTAACCAAGTTATCAACAACGGGTGAAACAAAGAAAAATTAGAGAATTTCTGAACGTTGTGACATGATAGAAACAAAATGAACAGCACCTGGAAATGCCAAGCAAATGGAGGGCTATTTTTATTTGCCTACTTAGTGAAAAAGAAATTCAAAAATTGCATGATATGTGGCAGCAGAATGATAATGAGACCTTAGCATTGTTAACAGCTGACGTTCATGTGTTAAAGTCGGCCTTTTGCTCCTCTGGGCCTTGCGGGCAGCTCTGTGCCCAAGCCCTGCCCTCATCCCGGCGAATCTTCTCAGTATCGCAGGTGGGCTTGCCCTGCCTCGCTGGGTGTCCGCGGAGCTCTCCGCATGGCTGGGATGCTAAATAGCAAGCCTCCTGCTCTCGTGGGATTTGCTGACGTGCAGTCGATTTCTTGTTCTCTAAGACAAAACTTGAACTGCAAAACACATACTTCTGGTAAGATCTCACAAATCCTTCTTCTGGGAGATTTTCACTTTTTCTCACTCTCTGAAAGGCAGGCAAATCTCTAACCCCCTCCAATGGTCCTGCTCTTGTCAGTGACTTCTGGAAATAATTATCTTTGCACTTCAGAGATGAAAGCTTTTCGTTAAATATGTGAGAGACCGAGCAGATGGGGCAGAATAGCTGCCGCTGCACATCGTCTCGGGTCACAGACGTACAGCTGACCAAGAGCCTGCCCAAGGTGGAGACGTCAGAGATGTTCGGAGACGTGGTTGTTTGAGGGAGAACATTAACGTACATTAACGTCACTGTTGTGACGTGATGCAGTGGTGAGCCCTCGCGCGTGCGCAACCAAAGGGTGCGGGGCTGGTTTCTTTCTTCTTCTTCTTCAAAATTTCATAATTAGAGCATGGATACAAAATAAAACAAAGTAGAAAATAGTGAACCCTTTGGAAAACTCCCTTGTTGATATCCAGAATCCTACATGAAGCCATTATTTAATAAAAAACAATTGTGCCATGAGTTTAATAAAGAGTAGTACGTGACCATACTGGTCACGTTTACTTCTAAATATCATTTTATCTTTATTATTGAGCCTATGATACAGCCTTTTCATACTTTTTTTTATTCTTTAAAGAAAGATTTTTTTGTTGTTCTTTGAAGAATTCTACTAGCTGTGTAGTAATAACATAACAACTCGATAGCACTTTGCATTATTTAAATAATTTCACACCTACTCTATTATATGATGATTTAAAAAATAGTTTTAAAAATGTGATAAAGAGTAAGGAAATGTTCCATATGTGCCCTTCATGTCACCAGCGCACATTAATCCTGCATTCTAGCTCATCATGCATGGCTTGCCGAACTGAACTGACATGAATCCTGTTTTCTCAAGACTGCCAAGGAGTAGGAGACACACGTAGGTTTTGATATCGATACGAGAGGTTTCACTGCATGGCTTGGGGAGTGGGTAGCCACTGCTGCAGAGGGAATCGGAACTGTAACCGCAGTGGCCACTCCTGGGAATGTTTTATGAGGGGCCTTCACATGTTTGATGGAAGGAGATAAAGTTCCATTTGATGGAAGATCAAGTCGTGGGAGATTTCCTGTAACCGTAGTGAACTGTGTGCCTTCAGCATGTCCAGACTGACGACCGCTATCACACTCCTCTAAAAAAAAGAAGACAAAATGGATCAGACGCCTGTGTGGGTGCACGTGCACTCTCACGTGTGTGCACGTGAAAACTGAGGAATGTAAGCATTACTTTTTTTAAGAGAATAATTCTTTTTTTATTAAGGTATTATTGATATACACTCTCATGAAGGTTTTACATGAAAGGCAATGTGGTTACTACATTCACCCATATTATCAAGTAATTTTTAATACAACACATAGCATATGTTCATATATGTGCTTGTTACTGAGCAATACATTTCTGAAAGTGTTTATTTCCTTTTGAATTCCATGTTCTTTTCTTTTTTATATTTTATTTTATTTATTTATTTATTTTATTTACAATTTATTTTGGTATCATTAACCTACAATTACATGTGCAATATTATGGTGATTAAACTACCCCCTTCATCAGGTCCCCCCCACATACCCCATTACAGTCACTGTCCATCAGCATAGTGAGATGCTATAGAGCCACTATTTGTCTTCTCTGAGTTGTACAGTCCTCCCCGTGCCCCCCCCACCTTACGTCTGCTAATCGTAATGCCCCTTTTACCCTCTTATCCTTCCCTTCCCACCCATCCTCCCCAGTCCCTTTCCCTTTGGTAACTATTAGTCCGTTCTTGGGTTCTGTGAGTCTGCTGCTGTTTTGTTCCTTCTTTTTTTTGTTGTTGTTGTTCTTTGTTCTTATACTCCACCTATGAGTGAAATCATTTGATACTTGTCCTTTTTGGCTGGGCTTATTTCACTGAGCATAATACCCTCTAGCTCCATCCATGTTGTTGCAAATGGTAGGATTTGTTTTCTTCTTATGGCTGAATAATATTCCATTGTGTATATGTCCACATCTTATTAATCCATTCATCTACTGATGGACACTTAGGTTGCTTCCATTTCTTGGCTATTGCAAATAGTGCTGCGATAAACATAGGGGTGGATCTGTCTTTTTGAAACTGGGCTGCTGCATTCTTAGGGTAAATTCCTAGGAATAGGATTCCTGGGTCAAATGGTATTTCTATTTTGAGTTTTTTGAGGAACCTCCATACTGCTTTCCACAATGGTTGAACTAATTTGCATTCCCACCAGCAGTGTAGGAGGGTGCCCTTTTCTCAACATCCTTGCCAACATTTGTTGTTGTTTGTGTTTTGGATGTTGGCCATCCTCACTGGTGTGAGGTGATATCTCATTGTGGTTTTAATCTGCATTTCTCTGATGACCAGCGATGTGGAGCATCTTTTCATGTGCCTGTTGGCCATCCGAATTTCTTCTTTAGAGACGTGTCTATTCATGTCCTCTGCCCATTTCTTAATTGGATTATTTGCTTTTTGTTTGTTAAGGTGCGTGAGTTCTTTATGTATTTTGGATGTCAACCCCTTATCAGATACATCGTTTATGAATATATTTTCCCATATTGTAGGATGTCTTTTTGTTTTACTGATGGTGTCCTTTGTTGTACAGAAGCTTTTCAACTTGATATAGTCCCATTTGTTCATTTTTGCTTTTTTTTCCCTTCCCCGGGGGTAGATATGTTCATGAAGAAGTCACTCATGTTTATGTCCAAGAGATTTTTGCCTATGTTTTTTTTCTAAGAGTTTTATGGTTTCATGACTTACATTCAGGTCTTTGATCCACCTTGAGTTTACCTTTGTGTATGGGGTTAGACAGTAGTCCAGTTTCATTCTCTTACATGTAGCTGTCCAGTTTTGCCAACACCAGCTCCTGAAGAGGCTGTCATCTCCCCATTGTATATCCAAGGCTCCTTTATCAAATATTAATTGACTGTAGATGTTTGGGTTAATGTTTGGATTTTCTATTCTGTTCCACTGGTCTGTGGGTCTGTTTTTGTGCCAGTACCAAATTGTCTTGATTACTGTGGCTTTGTAGTAGAGCTTGAAGTCAGGGAGCGTAATTCCCCCTGTTTTATTCCTCCTTCTCAGAATTGCTTTGGCTATTCGGGGTCTTTTGTGGTTCCATATGAATTTTAGAATTATTTGTTCCAGTTCATTGAAGAAAGGTGTTGTTAGTTTGATAGGGATTGCATTGAATCTGTAGATTGCTTTAGGTAGTATAGCCATTTTGACAATATTTATTCTACCTGGCCAAGAGCATGGGATGCATTTCCATTTGTTAGTGCCCCCTTTAATTTCTCCTAGGAGTGTCTTGTAGTTTTCAGAGTACAGGTCTTTCACTTCCTTCATTAGGTTTATTCCTATGTATTTTATTATTTTTGATTCAATTGTGAATGGAATTGTTTTTCTGATTTCTCTTTCTGTTAGTTCATCGTTAGTGTATAGGAAAGCAACAGATTTCTGTGTGTTAATTTTATATCCTGCAACTTTGCTGAATTCAGATATTAGTTCTAGTAGTTTAGGGTTTTTTATGTACAGTATCATGTCATCTGCAAATAGTGACAATTTGACTTCTTCTTTACCAATCTGGATGCCTTGTATGTCTTTGTTTTGTCTAATTGCTGTGGCTAGGACCTCCAGTACTATGTTGAATAACAGTGGAGAGAGAGGGTACCCCTGTCTTGTTCCCGATCTTAGATGAAAAGCTTTCAGCTTCTCGCTGTTAAGTATGATGTTAGCTGTGGGTTTGTCATATATGGCCTTTATGATGTTGAGGTACTTGCCGTCTATACCCATTTTGTTGAGAGTTTTAATCATGAATGGATGCTGAATTTTATCAAATGCTTTTTCAGCATCTATGGAGATGATCATGTGGTTTTTGTTCTTCTTCTTATTGAAGTGATGGATGATGTTGATGGATTTTCGAATGTTGTACTATCCTTGCATCCCTGGGATGAATCCCACTTGATTAATTCCATGTTCTTTAATGCCCCTGACATACCTGGGGATATTATCTCCATTCTCTAGGTGAGACCCAGAGAGTACAATGACTTTCCTCCCATCACTCAGCAAAGGACAGCAGGATTCATATTAGAATCGAGTCTACTGGCCCCATTCCATTTTCCTGTATTTGCATTACAATGAATATTCATTAGTTTTTGCACTTGGTAGTTTAGCCAGAAACTTAGAAAAAGTGTTGCTTTACTGACTTTTATTTTAAATGACTGATGCTGGGTGCTTACATATTTAATTTGCATTTTAAAAAGGACCCCTCTTGCCACAACAGTTGAGGATTTTGTGACTTAGGGCGTTCTGTGTTCATTTTCTAGATGAATGATATCACGTCCGCCTCCCCTACTTTTCGGCTCCCTGGGCTGGAAGTGACCTGCTTCGCCCCACGTGGTCACATCCTGAGTACCAAGCAGGCCTGCTGACCTGGCGCCTGCCTCACAGAGCCGTCTTATGTGCTTCAGACCAAAGTTCTGTGTTCCTTTTTGGAGTGCATGTAACATTTTGTCCTTTATTCAGTTTCTGCCTTAAAATGGTCACTCATATCTTATTTTCTTTATATGTTTTCGGATGGCTGTCCATTTTTATATTCTCCTACAGAATTGATTGTCCCTTTAGTAGATGGTCAACATGTATTTCTGTTTGTTGCCCGAATAGTGTAGAAAGATCATTGTTCATATACTTTAGAGAACAAACAGAAAGATCAACCTGGTCTCTGCTGTTACTGTCAAAACATAAAAGAATCCATAGTCCATAAGAAAAATAATAGCTAAATTATTTGGGGAATTTAAAAACATTCTTGGAAGCGTTTCGTTGCAGGATCAATCTTTATCTACCTTTTAACAAGCTCAAGTGAGAATGAAGGCAGATTTTCCATGGAAGTTGCTTCAACGGAGAGTGAGTTCCATCTGCTCTGGGATATTTCTTGGCCCTGAGACATTGAACATATGCTCCAAGTCAACAATGACACTTTTGGTAAACGTTTTAATGTTCTACTTTGATATCAACTCTTTCCTTTGGCTCGTGGTCTGTCAGAAGTTTGGCCTCGCCCTTTCTGGAATGCTAGCCTGCTCTGTGTCCCCTCCTTCCCAGGACGAGGAAGGACCCCTATGAAGATGAAGAGAGAGAGGAACTTTAAACATGAAAGACAGACAAAGGATCAAACGTGATGACCCCGGGTATCAGGAACCTTGATATAAAAATGTTTTTTCTTTCTGCCTCTGATTTCTTTCCTTCCTTTTCCCTTTTGTTCTTTTTGTGCCCATTCCATTTCTAAGATACGAAACAGTGTTTCTATTGGAAAACTGAAGATGCAGCATCTAAAGATGAGATTATTAGGTAAGACTTAGAGTTCGGCATGTTATATAATGTTCCCCAGGGGCACGTGGCGGGACTCCCTGCGAGGCTCAAGGAGCTTAAAGCAGAAAGGCCTCGTCCTCCTCTGCAGGTGAAGACACGGAGGCGGAGAGCCAGAAAAGGCCGTTTCCATGACTTAGTGACTTTCCATGAGAGGGGAGGGCTGCCTACTCTGTTTCCCACACTCCAGGGTCCTCTAGGAAAACCTCTGTCCACCTGGACTAGGACACTGAAAGACAGGGAGAGGACGAGGGAGGGCGCGGGAGGGCGTGAACGAGCCAGTGAGCTTGGGGGATTTTTCTGTGGACACAGGAGAAGCCAACTGAGGACAAGGAGCGGTTACTTGGCTGGGAACTAGATAAGTCCCAGTCACATCTTCACGGGTACCAGTTTCAAGGGCGTCCAGTGGGAGCGTCAGATGGGGCAAATGTCAGAGGACGCCCGAGAACGGCAGGGCCCCTCCACGCCCGAGGGGGCAGTGACTTCCGTCACCTAGGATTCAACACCAATTTCAGGAAGAAAAAAGGGAGGGGCATGTATGCTCGATTAGTTTGCACTTGAACCTGAGATCATAGAAAAAGTAACAAACTGAGTTTCCAGGACAACGTTTTCTGTGTCAGATAAAATGAGGCCCTGATGACTACAGTAGCCATGCTTGCGTTCCTGACTTTGTGCTGACATTTATATACTAGCTCATATCTATACTTTAAGAATTTATGCATCCGTCATCTTTTACTTTTTTTAAAGGTGGATGGAAGAGAACTATGATACTAGCTCATAGGCAGAAAATAAAAGGGTAATAGAAAACCACTGAAACAAATTGACCAAAATAATCTTTTTTTTTTTTTTTTTTTTTTTTTTTACATATTTCACTTTAGTTTGAACTACAAAGTCAATTTTGGTCCATAGAAGTTGTTAAGCAGGAACTATTCTTCTTTCTTTGATTTTTTTTTCATCAATTTGGAAATTCCTCCAAACACTAAAAACTTTTTCATAGAAGAAATGAGATGATACTTTTTTTCCTAATACATGTAGTAAAATTATGTTATACAAGATGCTTTAAGTGGGTAATAGCATGAGTAAACATTTGAGATAAGATTAGTTGTATTTTCATTTCTTCATAAAGATGCATGTTTCTAATAACTGCAGTTAATCTATGAATTGCTATTGTTTCTACGATTAATGGCTGGATAACATACCATCAATCATAAAGCCCATTTGGGTATAAAACTCATTTCTAAGAATGACAAAAATAGAAATAGGTTAAAGAGCTAAAGGCATCAAGATTTTCAGTAATATTAAAACTGGATGTGAAGGGTATAAAATTAATTCACAACATTAATTAGTACAACTATAAATTTATTTATGGCACCAAAGGTTTAATCATCAAAATAGGAAAACATAATTTCTATGGCACTTTGCAAGACCAGTACACTAAGAGCCTTGCTAATAAATGTCCAAAATAATATTCTTTTAAAAATTGAAACAATCTATAGAATAGTAAGATTGAAAATCACTTATATGACATCTCATATATACAGATACAGTGATGATGAAAAATGAAATTTGCACCTTAATCCTAAAATGTGCAAAAAATGTGTAAGGAAGTTGCTTTCTCCTTGACTGTTTAATCTAAGACTATTATGACTTCAAATCATATTACAGAAGAGGGAATTCAGAATTGGAAAAACTAAATTCTAGTTTTTAAACATATTTCAAACTCATGTGCACCATAGCTTTAGTGATGATATTTCAAACCTGGATGTGACTATCTCATTTTTGCTATTGTGCCAACTAAAAATATTTGTGCTGCTTCTGCAAGATGTAGGGAAATTTCAGCCATTTGATTTATGAACCCTACAAGTGGAGCGTCTACAGCAGGGCTTTTAGTCCCCAGTAAAGTCTTTGAATTTATAAACATCTTAAAAAGTCCTATCCACATACACAGTAAATGTATTCAGTCAACATAGCTTTGCTGAACAAAGTGGAACAGAGCAAAAGCAGTTTTTGAATAACTAGGGCTCAAATACTCAGAATTGACAATATTGTGAAGTTGTGATTTACTATAAGCATTCTCATCTGAACTATACTTTGTTTAAATTCATCTTAAATTTGAGCCATAAAGTCAAACATTTAAGTTGGCTGAAGAGTTTTTTGGAATATGAAATCTCTGGTCCTAGTAACTCTTAAGCAAAGTTAGGAGTTTAACTCACCATGGTCCTCGAGCTTTATGAGGCCCACCTTGCTGGGTGGTGGCAAGTGCCGTTGCCCTCAGATGTCTCACATGTGTCTAGGGGTCAGTAGGGTCATGGGTCAGCAGGTGAACAAACACACTTGTGCAGGCTGGAAGTTGTCCTAGGCGTGGGGGCCCCTGCATGGCAGCCGGTAGTGGCATTAGTGTTAAGATGTGTTCAATACAAAGTTGGGCGGGGATGAGGTAGATTGTAAGAAAGGGAGTCGTTTAGCGGCTGAGAATCCAGTAAGGATGATGGCAGGTGCCGGGACCCAGACCTGACTCTCATCTTTGGGTGGACAAAAGAAGAAAGAGAACAACAGAAGTGGTTTGGGAGGAGTCAGCTGGACCAACGTCTAGATGGCAGGTTAGGTCTGCAGCGTCATTTCCGCTGCCTCTTTCTGCTTCCCACCTTCCTCCTGTCTTCATTCTCTACCCTGGATGAGGAGCCGCCGACCCAGGGCCTTGGGTCCCCATCACTATTAGTCGGGAATCTCACCATCCCTGACTCATCTGTCTTGGAACCTTGGAGCACGATGATAATGGACCCAGACCCCAGGCCTACCCGGGCAGATCAGGGCTGGTGGGTGGTTTGACTGCCCCATTCCTATAAGACCTTGTGCAAGATACTCCCTCGAACTTTGGTTCCTCATCCTGAATTTGAGGCTAATAGCCCTCCCTAGGTCACTGAGGGGGGCTAAATGTCACAGAGCACACAGAGCACTGATTTTCATTGTCTGGCACAGAGGGTCACTCAGCTCATGGCACTGGTTCTCTTTTTCCCACTCCGGAGCTGAACCGCTCCCCCTCCTCTCATACCTTCTATCCTGTCCCCCTCGTCTGGCCAGCAGGGGCTCTCCTGACTGGACTCAGGGTCTATTTCTTCCTGTCCTTGTGGCTGCGTGCCCCTTCCTGACAACCTCAGTTCCCCATCACTTTCTGCCTCTGTTGGTGGCTGGCCCTCATCTGAGTTCAGATATGTCTGTGAACCGACTGTGATACACTGGCAGAGAGAACCTTGGTTACTTGGGGTTGTGTAGGGGAGAAATAAGAGGGTAAAATGGAGAAGACCGGCAGGGGTGAGTCAGTCTTCCCAGGATGCCATAACCAGTGCCCCAGACTGGGGGGCCCCACGGCACTGGGGCTAGCGCCCAAGATGAGGGTATCAGCAGAGTTCAAGCCTCGCTCCTAGGCTGGCAGATCCCCGCCTTTTTCCAGTGCCTTCACATGGTCTTGCCTCTACGTCTGTCCACTGACTTATGCTTCTTATAAGGACCCCAGTCACACTGGATCAGCGCTGCCCACATGACCTCATTTAAGCTTAATCGACTCTTGAAGTATCCCTTCTCCAACTCTGGTCACATTGGGGGGTCAGGACATCAACATCTGAAGTCTGACCGAACTCAGTTCAGCCCAGAACAGGGGCCATAACATGGGGAAGGGATGGATCAAGGCCATTTTGGAAGAGGCAGAAATCTCCAAAGAAAGGCCAGCCCAGCGGACTTAACCTGAAGACAGTCTTTGCGGGTTGTGTCCGCAGGCAAAATACGTGAAAGCCCACGCATCTCAAGAACATGCCGAAGTGCTTTATGTAGCAACTTACCTTAAACTCCTTCTTCTTCCCACTGCCCACCTCTGCGCGCAAGGCCGCCTGCCTCTGTTTCCCTTCCTCCTTCCAGGGCAAATTTTCCAGACCTCCCCCTCCCAACACGACCCATACTACGTTTGTCCCTTTTTCCTCACTTCTCTGGCTGATCCTTAGCCCTAGTTTCCTCTCTAGTAACGTCCTGACATTTCCAGGGTAATCAATGTGCCCTTATCTTTTCTCAGTTCTCTCTCGATTAGCAGAGTGCATTAGCCCAGGAGGCAGCTAGGCAAGGTGTGTAAGGAGAGAAAGGAGCCCCTAGGTCCCCTGCTCCCCCTTCTCCCATTGCAAGGGGGCAGAGCAGCTGTCATTTGATATTGTTGATAAACAACTGTTTCAACAACTGTTTGTGAATATTTGTACTGGATGCTGACTCGGTTGATAAATCTTCCCTTGGGAGAGCTGTCTCTGGACATGATCAAGCTTATAACTACTGTAAAGGCTGTTCCCATGTTCAAAGAAAAAACAGCTGTATTCGCTCTTCCTTTGACTTCTCAGAAGAGGAAAATCTTAACATTTTAAGTGAAAACAATTTAAGGAGGAAAATAATACTTTGAGTTCGAATCATTGTTTTCTCTTATAATTTTTTATTAAAGCCCCAATTATTTTGCTACCAAATGTAAATTGGGCACTTAGATGGCCATTCCCTCTTCCTGCTCTGGCCCCCCGGCCCAGACAAAAAATAAGCCACCCAATTCTAGATTCCCATCAGCATTTAAGGAGTTCTCTGTTGAGTGTTTTCCCTTGAGTTACTGAGTAACTAATTTTTATACTGACACATCTCATACTCACTAAGACCGTTTTGTGCTAAATATGCCTTGAATATACATCTTATTTAGTGCTTTTTTTTTTTTACTATCCAGTAAAGGCTTGCCCAAAAGATTGAACAGAATTAAAAAAAAAGTCAAAGCCATTGTTGGGCAGTTAATGGATAATTTACATATTGTTCATATTTTGATACTCACTGAAAAGTTCTGTTATATTGATGTAATAAGCATTGCAATGTTTCTAAGAAGTTGTACATAGATGGTGTTTTAAAGTGAACACATTTTTTTCATTGTTCAAGATGGGAGAATATACTGGATTTCCCATCAGGACATGTGTAAATACATGTTAGGTAACGTGACATTATTTTACATACATTTAGAAAACAGAGCTAGTAGCATTTGAGAAAGGGATTTTTCTCTACCTCAACAGACATCAATATCCACTAATTTAATAAGATATGAGTAGATTTTTAATGGACTATAAGACTATAACAGTGTCCATTGAATGTTAATTTTTGTTAACTTAGTGGTTGCTGAAAATGTAGTGAAAAGGCTGTATCTCAGGCTTTGATAATGTACTGAATATCATATTCTAGAATTTTAATAATATTGAGACTGATTATGTTGTTTATATGAACAATTTGTATGACTTATCTTCCCCTTGACACAATGATACATGAGACTGTCAACATTAATTTGCTCTCTAAAATTATCCTATGTAATTAAATTCCTCAACTTAAGTGGTTGGCATAGTATTATGATTTCTCATAGTCATGCTGTTTCTCAAGGCTCAATTTATTTTACACAGATTTTTTTTTTGTTTGTAGGAGAACTCATAAAAGTGAGAAAGAGTAACTGTATGTGTAGGAAATGAAGGGACCTAGTTTTTGGGTTAAAGACCCATTGTAACTTAAAAATGCTAAGAAGAGTCTTTTTGATATATGTGTAATTGTGCTCCGATACATAGAGAAGATGTTACACCACATTTGAGAATATTTGTTGTTTTATCTAGCCACTATTCAGTCTTTCATTGATTGTACATGGTTTGACTTGGTGAATTTTGATTCTACAAATGCTGGAAATTATACACACATGTCCACATACACACATACACACAAATATGTATTACCACAATCCTGAAGACCATTAGATGTAGCATCAGGTCAAGGATATTTGTTCATATCTACAGAAAAAGCCCCTCAAAGTTGTGTTTTTCTCACTGATATAGGGTGAGGCATTTTCTTTTTTGATTAGACCTTTTGTTCAACTAATAAATGCATTTTCTTCTAAATATTTAAGACAATAAATGCTTTGGATTGCAAGTTATTTAAGTTACTTTAAATATTTATGGTAATTTTAATTTAAAGTTATTCTATTAGGTGATTTTAGAACTAGAGTATACCCATTCTGTTTTGGGGAGATAGGTTCCTAAACCCCTTTCAGCCTTTTACTCTTGTGGTTGGGGAGGAAGAGAAAAGAGGCCACTGAACGGTCGGACTGGGCACTGAGGCCTCTGTGGGGCCTGGGAGACGCGGTGAGGGTCGGCAGGGCTGCGCTCCGCACGCCCGTGTGCTGGAATAGAACAGCCCCCCGGTGCCCTTGCCATCCTTGTCCCCTTTCCGCTCGTCCTCATTGGTTCACATCTGCCTGTTAGGGATTCCGGGGCCTGAACTAGAAGTCAGTTCTTGCCACTCTCACTTGCCCCAGTCAGCGAGCCAAACTTTCCTCAATGCTTTCTTCCATTTTTCAAAAACCACTTCTTCACAAACCATTTTTCTGTTTCTGCTAGTCCTCAAAACTCAGGTCTTTAGAACAAGTGTAATTTCTCTAATTTTCAAATATTGAATCGGAGTTAGTGATAAAGAATGTTAGGTTGTCATTAACTGCCTTCTTTTCATTTCCCCCTTGTTCTGAGGCCACCGCATGGGCACGAGAGTCGAGGCATGTCTACACTGTTTGGTCAAAGGACCGTGGCAATGAAACTCCTCTCCACAACTGTCAGCAGACTGTTCTGTCCCTGGAGGTCCTCGTCAGATGCCGGCACTCCTAGTTTTGTCACTGTATGTGGAGACTATTACCGTTAAGGCTGATGGGAGATAACGAGGCACAAGGGTGTGGCTGCAGTACCTCCCCAAGATCAATTAGATGGAAGTCACTCACTGAGAGCCATTCACTGGACAGGCAACGGTCTTACGGGTCCTATTTGCAAGGAAACCCTACAGCTTAGGGAAACACTACAAACAAATTTGAAAGCACAAAGGTACACAGTGATTAATACAGATAGAAGCATGCTTCTGGGGAGTGCGTGCATGCCTGCGCGCCTCTAATGCTATGCTTGACCTACGTGTGGGCCTCGTTAGGCGGCCTTGCAAACATCAAGATGTGTCACAGAGTGAAATCCCTCTCCCTGTTTGGCAGTTCCAGACGGGACCAGAAATCATGCCGTCAGACTGTACTTTGACTCCTTTTTAAAGAGGATCAACAATTGTTTAATACAAAAAGAAAAAGCGCTCTGCCACATGGTAGTGGTCCCTTTAAGACCTCCCACATGGCTCCCCTGACTGACAGGTCTGACATCCCTCATATTCCCACAGCATTCCAGCTAATTACTCAGAAACAGATAAACCCACCCAAAGCCAACCAGTAAGTAGGAACGTATGTGGGGAGTGAGCTCATCCTGGGTTTCCCAAGGAGACAACACAGACATGGAAAAAAGAGAGGCAAAAATAGTAATGGATGCTTTTTATTCCAACCACCCTCCTTCCTCCCCTTCCTGCCCCTCCGTTTGGATCTTATGTATTTCACAGTAAACGCACACTTGAGGGGTGCTCTCGGTGCACATTCTCTGTACAGGTATTTGGTTTGATGATATCACTGAACTTCACTAGCAAACTAAAATATCAACATTTTAATAGGCATTTCCCTGGGATGATATTTATACCACTGGGAATGTGTCTGGAAAATCAAAAATTCTCAATTGTAGGCAGTTGTTTAGGGAAAGGGTTTCTAAAGGCAATGAATGATGGATTTTGAGACTTCTTAACATAGAAGCTTAAAAAAATTATCAACCCTTCTCTCTTTCTGTGTCTTCAGAAATTCTTTCCTTTCTACATGTGGCATAAAGATGGTATTATATTATCGTAAAATTCTGAGCTTCGCTTTCCCACATTTATGTATTCATAATGTAGAGTTCCTTTTTGTCTGTGGCATGAGATCCTTTTATTTTTGCAATGGGAAAGAAAGTGGTCTTGTCGGCATCACGGCTCCATTGGTCTTTTATGTTACAGTCAGTAATGTCTCCACACACACATGGTTCTGCTTCTGAGCCCCTCAGCCTGCTAATTATCTACCTGGAGGCAGACGAGCAGAATTCACATTTCAGCACCACTCCTCACCAATGGTGGGACCAGCTGCCTTGTGGGAGGTTCCAGGGTTCTTCGGTGGAGAAAATCATGACTAGGCTCTTGGGTTTTGTGTTTACAGGCTGAGTGCAGCCGGTAGAGCCAGCGGGAGCCCACTCTGAGCCCACGCCTTCAGCCTTCTCAGGGGCGGACGGACCCTTGGAGCATCTGGCAGGGCCCTTTCTGACTTTAACCCTTGAGGAGCTGCAGGGAACCTCAGCTCTGGGGGGAACACCTCCCGGGATGCTGTCCATTCTCCATCACCTCAGTTACAAAGATGCGCGTACTACTCACGTCCTCTTTCCCAAATTTACCTTTAGATTTCCCTGCTTGTTTCTGGAATGTCTCCCATAGATGTTTTTATTTTTATATTTTGACTATGCATTGTATGGCTCTCCCCTCACAGATATTCCACAGTCTTCTGCCTTTTTGGAGGTCAAAATGAAATTAAGTTCTGTATCTTGCCTGTCTGGGCTTACATTTAAGACTACATCTCACATCTTAAGGTTGCCATCAGCAAACTGAACAAATCTGTTTTTATACCCATGGAAAGAGACGTGCTCCCAGTGGATCAAAACTCTGTCCCTACATGTCAAAAATTAAAGTCCACCCAGCTGAGATCTAATTCTGCCATAAAAACATCTTCATTTTGCTTCCTCAAAGCTT
Organism: Phataginus tricuspis; assembly: GCA_029783875.1. Lineage (NCBI taxonomy): Eukaryota > Metazoa > Chordata > Mammalia > Pholidota > Manidae > Phataginus > Phataginus tricuspis. The sequence goes on from JAQQAC010013566.1 coordinate 33,606,489, forward strand.
CATGAATTTTTTATTTTCACACTCTGTCAAAGTGTGCACCATTGGGGCACTTTTAAAGATGGACAATAAATACATTTTTCTTGCCTGGCAGTGGGAAGGGTCAGGAGACCCATTTGCTGACTCTATTTGCCAGTATCCACATATTTGCCATAACATATGGAAAAAATATCAAAAAAACAACGAATATAAGTAGTCATTATCCTCTTCTTAATATTTGGCTAGTTTGGGCCTATTTGATAACCTAATTAAGAGTTTGAGGTAATTACTTTTTTGTGTTGTTTTGGGGATGGTTATCTACCTCTTCTGAAGATCTGTTTCCTTATCTCTAAAATGGTGAGTGAGTTAATATATAATTCATCAATGCCAGAACTGCCAGATAACTGATGGTTAAAAATGGGAAGGTATTAGTAGTATTATAGTTTACCATTTTACTGCAAATCTTAAGATTTGAAACATTTGTGTATTATACTCATACACTTGCACTAGCTATTTATTTAGTGAGAAATATTTATGACTATCATATGGACACTTTATTATTTTAAATTATTAAACATTAGGAGTCCAATATGTCTTCGTCATATTTTTTCTACCAAGTCTTTATTTGAATCAATCATCATGATATTGATTTTTTTAAATGAGCAAATTGCTTATAGAATGGCTACACTTTTTAATAACTGAAGTTATTAAACCGAAAATTTTCATGCAATAAGTAAGAACAGGGTAGGGTTGAAAGGGGGAAGTTTGGAGAAAGAATAAAGTAATGTTCTATTTGATTATATCTCACAAAAACATACTATTGGTTTTGTCTCTAAAAAATATCCGGCAAGGAATCAATGTATTCTTAAATACTAATGAGGGAGGTGAGTCCACTATTAACCTCGCTCATCCTGAATGTTTTCTAAGTAAACCAACAATGGCATCCTGTTGACTTTGCAAATGGCAAATTGGAGGCAGGTCTTTCCAGGACTTTACCTTATGCTGTGTAAATGCACACTTTTTCCTCTGAAGTAGAATTCGTGCGTCATCTTGTAACAGGGCAAAACTGGGTTAAGATCAGAAGAAAGGAATAATATGAGCTTATTCAAAGACAAATGTTTCAGTGAGACCAGAAAGCTATACTGAGGTTCTTCGAAATTGTAAAGAAATATGACTTTTTTGGTAAAGACACTTGGGGAACATGGAAAGACAGAAAATATCAGAAACATATCTAGAAACTGGACCTCCTACAATAATCCCAATTTAGCATTCAATAGCAGCTCGAGTGGCTTGGTCGTTTCTTTCCTTGCAGGAGAGGGTCCCTGTAGCTTTCTGCTACTGTCCTTCTAGCCTCTTCTGTGTGGACCTTATGTTTCTACCCCCCCATGATGAGGGGCTTTCAGAGAACTTTAGCAGAGCCAGAAGAAGAGGGAGCAAAGAGAAGCAAGTAACTCATGTAGCAGAGACCCAAAGATTCCAACAAAACTGTGCATCGCCTTTCCTCACTCTGGAAGAGCAAAGGCAGAGAAGAAACTCTGATAGGAGAGAATACACATAAACTGGTGTGGCAGAAGGCAAGTCCTCATCAGTGCCAAACCCAAGGAGATCGAATATAACTAGGTGACCATGAAGATATGCTTGAGGAGGTAGCTGAGGAAAAACTTAGGAGAAAAGTGGTGGAAGGATTATGAACAATGTCTGAAGGAAATGGAGAGCTAGCGGTCATGGAGAGGCAGGACCATGCTGCTTGTCCTGTCAGATCAGGCAGAGCACCTCATGACGATGGTGCGAAGGCGAGGGTATGTTCGGCCCCTCCAGAGCCGCCTCCTGGGTAAGCCAGTCCTTGGTCCAGGGAGCAGCATGAGCCCTTTACACAGCATATGCGTGGCCTCTTCAGGTTGCCACAATCCACAGAATGGGACAGCAAATGGAATACTGAGAATTTCATGAATGATCTAGAACAGCTACGGAGTCACTCAGAGCTACTTGCTTTAAATTATTAAAATTATCCATTTTTAACTAAAAATAGGTGCAATGAGGCTAATGTGTTACTGAAAAAGAAATGTATTAGAAGAGATGTCAGAATGAGGCCTGTCTGATCCGAGCTAAGCCAAAGAGAAAGGAGAAAGCTGTGCTGATGAAAATACCAGATAAACCTGCTTGTTTTGCAACATTTTCTTCCAACTCTCTGTTGGCGTCATCTAGAAGAAGCTCGGGCTATCAGACTTGGAGTGTGACACAGAGATCTATAGGGAAGACGGGGAGCAGAGAGATCAAGGAACTTTAGCAGAGCCAAAAGTATTCAACAAAATTTTACATCAACTTTTTTTTACCCCCAATGAGAGGAAAGGACAAACTTAAAGGTAAAATTGAATGTTGCGAATCAGGTCTTCAGTGCTGGAGGCTGAGGGGTTGAGCAAAACTAGGTGGCCACAAACACGTAATTGGAAAGGAAGCAAGAGAAGATTGGGGAGAAAAAGGTAGAGGAGTCGTGAGCAACAGCCGAAGGAAAGGAATAGCCAGATGTCGTTAATTTTAATAAATGTTCAGTGTCTTTAGTTCACGTCAAACAAATTACTAAATATTTTTTTTTGTGTGTGAATAGAAATACAGCAACTTAATATGTGAATCTTTGCTTCCAGTTTGGACAGCTTCTGCTCTAGTTATGGGAAAACTTTCCATCACTTAGTTTCGTAGGTTTTCATGGAAGTTATTTTTCATTAGAAGATTTTTCAATGCTGACCTCTACAAATGCCTTAAGCACGGTTTGTTTGTTTTTTTTTAATGAGAAAAACCATGTTGCTGTACATGCACAACCACTTTCTAATGTTCTTTACCCTTATGCCATTTGGACTTGCCGCTCCAAAGAGGGACATGTCAGGAAGTGGGCCATGACCATCACAGAGGCGCAGAGTGTCTTTGCTTTTTCCATAACCACTGAACCCCTTGCTAGACGTCCCTGGAATTTGCACTGATAGAACAATCAGGAAACTTTTCAGCAAATGGTAACCCCAATCCAGTGCCAGTTCCAGCCCTCCATCATCCAAGCCCAGCTCCCAGCAGACACTGTTTATACTGTGGTAATCAACAGGGTAAATTTAGAATATCCTAGAATAAATTATGATAAATTTCCTGCTTCGGGATGATAACTTAATGGAGCAGACAGCAACTCTCTCCTAAAGAGAAAGTGAACCGATGAACCTTCTCAGTGAAGAATTAGGATAGAACTCTTTGCAGTTTATGAAATTCAAATTAGATTATTTTCAACTAGGTTGCCTACATGTCACCTCTTTTATTCTAAGTTCATGTTTTAAAAGGATAATTAAAGATAATTATTCTTTTAAATATTTTAAGAGAGTGTTTAAAAAGAATAATTTTGGCCACTTGTAGGTCGAGGAATAAACTGTTTATAGCAAGAGAGCAGTAAGGTCTTGGTGGAAGACGATGCTTTCTGGTCTTCCTCCCACCAGTGACCTACTGCTCCCCCGGAAGAATCCTGAAGACTGTGCCAGACTTGCAATTCTTCAACAGCCCTCTTTTTTTTCTCTCCAGTTAGGGTGACTGGCTAATATCCCCCGGATCTATCAAAGCAGTGTTTTCTATGTCCTCCTTCTGGGGATTTTATTTCTACATGTGAGACCGAGTAGACGGGACGGGATTCGTAGTTCACCTTTGACTTCCAAATCCGCGCCAGCGGCCCTGGTGAGCAAAAGAGCCGGCTAACAGAGAGAGCCACCTCGTGCCCACTCCCGTCCGCCGCCCGCCCTGTTCAGTTCCCGTCACTTCAGCTTGACAAGGTCGTTTTTCACTCTGATGCCTCCATCCATTTGAGCAGAGATTACATTTCCCAAAATGTACGTTTTCTCCAGCTGTTTTTTTTTTCTTTCTAAGACTGAGATCATGGAACAATGCTGTTCTTAGTTTCAGTTCTTAGTACCCTAAATTCTGGTGTTGGAATGGAAGCTAAAGGCATAAAATCAGTGCTAGATGTATCTTCTTTGATGACATATAGACTCATCTACTTGGAGCTGGCTGTCCCTGCTCCTCCTCCCTCTGTGAGCCCCACGGCGTCCAGGCAGGTCTCTGAGAGTCGGGCAGCGTGCCTGACATAGTGGTACTGGACTCAGGCAGACCTGGGTTTTCATCTCTCCTCCACCACCGTGTGGTCTTTGTTGAGCTACTTAACATCTCTAAACCGTATCTATTGCATGGGATTATTAACACTGACCTGGAACAAATGCTTGAAACATAAATAAGAACAATAAGTTTAAAAGAATTTGGTGGTTCTTGTTAGACTGGCCATCATCAGAAAGACAAGAGATAAAAAATATGATGTGGATAAAATGGAAGACTGTTGGTGGGATTGTAAGCTGGTGTAGCCACTAGGCAGACCGTATGGAGGCACCTCAGAAATTAAAAATAGAGCTACAATATGAACCATTCCACTTCTGGAAATACATCTAAAGGAACCAAAACGCTAATGTGAAAGGGTATCTGTGCCCCCATGTTCCCCGCAGCATTATTTACAACAGCTAAGACGAGGACACAGCATGTCTGTGAATGGATGACTGGATGACAAAATTGTGATGCATATTATATACATATATATATATACACGTATATGTGATTATATACATATGTATAATTATATACATATATATGTATTTGCATATGTAATATATATATATCTAATATTCACTGGAATATTATTCAGCCATAAAATTGCAGTCATCCTCCATTTGTAACCACACAGGTAGCCCTTGAGGGTATTAATGCTGAGCAAAATAAGTGAGATAGAGAAAGACAACTATATCAGCTCACTTATATGTGGAATCTAAAACAACAACCTTCCCCCACAGAAAATAACAAAACAAAACAAAACAAAAACAACAAAAAAAACCCTTAAACTAAATGCATAGGGAAAGACATCAGATCTGTGATTACCAGAGGTGAGGGTTGGGGGAAGCTAAGGGGGTGAGGATGGGAGGAAGGTGGTCAAATGTAGAAACTCCCAGTTATAAGATAAACATTAGGGCTGTGATGTACATGACGGCAGTAGTTACCACTGCTGCACAATACGTATGAAAAATTGTTGAGAGTAAATCCTGAGAATTCTCATCACAAGGAAAACATTTTTTTCTCTTTTTGTTGTGTCTGTATGAGATGATGGCCACTGAGCTTACTGTGGTGACCTTCCACACCATACGCCAGTCAAACTGCTACGTGGTGCATCTAAACCTATACAATGATACGGGTCAATTTAATCTCAATAAAACTGGAACTAGATTAAAAAAAAAATTCAGTGGTTAATGATGGCTCGATAAGTATTAAATAGAATGACTATTTTCCTGCTTTTAATCCATGATGACCATGTTCCTCTAAGTTATTCACAGCCTCTTGAACTATGAATAATTCCAGGAATTGTTTAATGGTTCAAAGAAAAGTTTGGTATGTCATGGAAGATGGTCCATATGAAAGTGTTTTATAAACCATAAAGTACTACATAAATATCACTGTAATCATGAGAACTTCTGTTTTCTTTCCTAAAGTTGATGGTAACAGCCCATCTTGAAGCATACACGATAAAGCATGGCACCAATATAGGAAATAGGAGGCTTGGTAATGTCAGAATGCAAGTGGCAAAATGACCCCAGAAGGAAAACAGAAAACAGCCTTAGGCCAGCTGGCCAGGCCTGCTTTGGGCTGCAAATAACAGAAGTCTGACTCACACGGACCCTGCAAGCTCTGATTTCACTGGAACGGGGTCAAATACTCTCTCGGAGCAGGTAGTACGATCAGCTCCACCAGGTTGAGGTTAAAAGAGCAGTCTATACCTAGACTGAGATTAGAACGGATTTCCAGGGAGAACTGGAGTGTGGTCACTGAGAGAAGGAGGAATGGAATGCCCACTCAGGATCCCTCCCGCCTCGTAGAGTCGGGGGTGGTTTCAACCCCTAACCACCTGACGGTCTAAGGGTCTCCCTTATTCTGTGAAACAGTATGAGCCTGCATTCAGACCTGACAAGCACCCTCCACATAAAAGACATTTTACTTATTGTAAAACTGATAGTGACGAAAAATGTTCAGGGTACAAAAATCCTTGTTGAGCAACTCAATAAATACGTTAAGCAACTCAAAAAATACATTAAGAAAAATGGCACATTAAGAGCTGCCATACAGTGGATTAGAACTATATTTCACAATTACATGAAAAGGTGCAATACACGACTGATGAAAAATTTAATTACTAAAGGGGAAATTTTTTCTTCAATACAATATAAAATACATTCCAACTTGTGGGTCAGAAAACAAGTTACATGAAGATTATTTTATGTACTGAGCTTCAGTCACAGTAGAAATTTGATACTATTTCCTGACTCCTGTCTTGTTACTATTTACCAAGTACCGTTACTTCATCAGTTCACGGGATAACTACCATGTATGTATAAATGACTCTTCTTTAGCTTGCTTTCCCTATATCCTAAAACTGTGCAATGGTGCATCATATTTAATTGAATTTCAACATAATGCCTCAAATTTACTTTACAGTTTCCTCACTCTTTCCCTGAGACCACGTTGTCTATTATTCACATTTGGTGGTTAAAACTATAACTTTTAAAAATATTGAAATATTTCCCAAAAGATCTGGAGGTTATTTCTCTCTTAAACAAGTGGCAAATAAAACATGAACTCCATCGAAACGTAAGGGCTGGTTGCTGGGAGGTGTGGGCAGGTCCACTCCAGTGGTTCTTAACGTTTGGGGATCACTGAAAATTTGGGGACTCTAATGAAAGTTATGAATCCTTTGCCTTAGAAAGACCCACATGCACATACCCTTATAAATATTTGCTATTTGTGGAGAAGTCTGAGGAGAGCCTTGCATTTGATATACCTTGAGCCAATATGGGGTTTACCTCTACATTTTCGAGAAAGTCTTTGAGACCTTCCCAACCACAAGAAATTTCATCACCCTGGGTTAATCCTCGGGCACCCACTCTTTCCACCCATCAATTCATCTATTCATTTTGCAAGTTAAATGAGTAACTCCATTGTGAGAAGTACTGTAGCAAGTGTTACGTGTTCTGAAAAACTCATTCATTCAGTGACAGCATTATTATATGCCATGTACTTTGTCAAAAAATTCAGTGCATCACAATTTGAGAGGAGAACTAAATGAGTATCAGGCTTCCCTAGGAAATAAGATGGGAGGAGAGGAAGATAATGTTGTGGATGCCTACAAGCTCCCAGACCCCACCCCAGGTATTTTACTGACATTTTCGATCTCAGTCCTACAACAGCTTTGGGAGGTGATCATTGTTTTCCCCATGTATCAATGAGTAAATTGAGTTTGTTCAGGTTAGGTAACGTGCTGACAGTTGTACGTGGCAGGGCCAGGACACTAATCCAACTGCCTGGATTTCTAAATCCCAGGATACTCGGTTGCCTCCCTGGATTAACATAAATTAAGGTTCACTCAGTGACAGAGAAAAGTCAACGTTCTCTGTCTGGTTTTGTTGAATGCATCCATTTTCTGTATTTTTTTTAATACTTTATTTTGGTATCATTAATCTACAATTACATGAGCAATATTATGGTGATTAAACTATCAGCTCCATCAGGTCCCCCCCACCAACCCCACTACAGTCACTGTCCATCAGCGTAGTGAGATGCTACAGAATCACTACTTGTCTTCTCTGAGTTGTACAGCCCTCCCTGTGCCCCCCCCAACATTACATCTGCTAATCATAACGCCCCTTTTTCCCCCTTGTCCCTCCCTTCCCACCCATCCTCCCCAGTCCCTTTCCCTTTGTTAACTATTAGTCCGTTCTTGGGTTCTGTGAGTCTGCTGCTGTTTTGTTCCTTCAGTTTTTTTTCTTTGTTCTTATACTCCACATATGAGTGAAATCATTTGGTACTTGTCTTTTTTGGTTTGGCTTATTTCACAGAGCATAACACTCTCTAGCTCCATCCATGTTGTTGCAAATGGTAGGATTTGTTTTCTTCTTATGGCTGAATAATATTCCATTGTGTATATGTAACACATCTTCTTTATCCATTCATCTACTGATGGACACTTAGGTTGCTTCCATTTCTTGGCTATTGTAAATAGTGCTGTGATAAACATAGGGGTGCATATGTCTTTTTCAAACTGGGATGCTGCATTCTTAGGGTAAATTCCTAGGAGTGGGATTCCTGAGTCAAATGGTATCTCTATTTTGAGTTTTTTGAGGAACCTCCATACTGCTTTCCACAATGGTTGAACTAATTTGCATTCCCACCAGCAGTGTAGGAGGGTGCCCTTTTCTCCACATCCTCGCCAACATTTGTTGTTTGTGTTTTGGATGTTGGCCATCCTCAATGGTGTGAGGTGATATCTCATTGTGGTTTTAATCTGCTTTCTGTGATGACCAGCGATGTGGAGCATCTTTTCATGTGCCTGTTGGGCATCCGAATTTCTTCTTTAGAGACGTGTCTATTCATGTCCTCTGCCCATTTCTTAATTGGATTATTTGCTTTTTGTTTGTTAAGGTGCATGAGTTCTTTATGTATTTTGGATGTCAACCCCTTATCAGATACATCGTTTATGAATATATTTTCCCATATTGTAGGATGTCTTTTTGTTTTACTGATGGTGTCCTTTGCTGTACAGAAGCTTTTCAACTTGATATAGTCCCATTTGTTCATTTTTGCTTTTATTTCCTTTGCCCGGGGGAATATGTTCATGAAGAAGTCGCTCATGTTTATGTCCAAGAGATTTTTGCCTATGTTTTTTTCTAAGAGTTTTATGGTTTCATGACTTACATTCAGGTCTTTGATTCACCTTCAGTTTACCTTTGTGCATGGGGTTAGACAGTAGTCCAGTTTTATTCTCTTACATGTAGCTGTCCAGTTTTTCCAACACCAGCTGCTGAAGAGGCTGTCATCTCCCCATTGTATATCCAAGGCTCCTTTATCAAATATTAATTGGCTGTAGATGTTTGGGTTAATGTTTGGATTTTCTATTCTGTTCCAGTGGGGGCCTGTTTTTGTGCCAGTACCAAATTGTCTTGATTACTGTGGCTTTGTAGTAGAGCTTGAAGTCAGGGAGCATAATTCCCCCTGTTTTATTCCTCCTTCTCAGGATTGCTTTGGCTATTCGGGGTCTTTTGTGGTTCCATATGAATTTTAGAATTATTTGTTCCAGTTCATTGAAGAAAGCTATTGGTATTTTGATAGGGATTGCGTTGAATCTGTAGATTGCTTTAGGTAGTATAGCCATTTTGACAATATTTATTCTACCTAGCCAAGAGCATGGGATGAATTTCCATTTGTTAGTGTCCCCTTTAATTTCTCTTAGGAGTGTCTTGTAGTTTTCAGAGTGTAGGTCTTTCACTTCCTTCATTAGGTTTATTCCTAGGTATTTTATTCTTTTTGATGCAATTGTGAATGGAATTATTTTTCTGATTTCTCTTTCTGTTAGCTCATCGTTAGTGTATAGGAAAGCAACAGATTTCTGTGTGTTAATTTTGTATCCTGCAAGTTTGCTGAATTCAGATATTAGTTCTAGTAGTTTTGGAGTGGAGTCTTTAGGGTTTTTTATGTACAATATCATGTCATCTGCAAATAGTGACAATTTGACTTCTTCTTTACCAATCTGGATGCCTTCTATTTCTTTGTTTTGTCTGATTGTCATGGCTAGGACCTCCAGTACTATGTTGAATAACAGTGGAGAGAGTGGGCATCCCTGTCTTGTTCCCGATCTTAGATGAAAAGCTTTCAGCTTCTCACTGTTAAGTATGATGTTAGCTGTGGGTTTGTCATATATAGCCTTTATGATGTTGAGGTACTTGCCGTCTATACCCATTTTGTTGAGAGTTTTAATCATGAATGGATGCTGAATTTTGTCAAATGCTTTTTCAGCATCTATGGAGATGATCATGTGGTTTTTGTTCTTCTTTTTGTTGATGTGGTGGATGATGTTGATGGATTTTTGAATGTTGTACCATCCTTGCATCCCTGGGATGAATCCCACTTGATCATGGTGTATGATCCTCTTGATGTATTTTTGAATTCGGTTTGCTAATGTTTTGTTGAGTATTTTTGCATCTACATTCATCAGGGATATTGGTCTGTAATTTTCTTATTTGGTGAGGTCTTTGCCAGGTTTTGGTATTAGAGTGATGCTGGCTTCATAGAATGAATTTGGAAGTATTCCCTCCTCTTCTATTTTTTGGAAAACTTTAATGAAATAGGAGTTATTTCTTCTCTATATGTCTGGTAGAATTCAGAGGTGAATCCATCTGGTCCGGGGGTTTTGTCCTTGGGTAGTTTTTTGATTGCTGCTTCAATTTTGTTGCTGGTGATTGGTCTGTTTAGTTTTTCTGTTTCTTGCTTGGTCAGTCTTGGAAGGTTGTATTTTTCTAAGAAGTTGTCCATTTCTTCTAGGTTTTCCAGCTTATTAACATGTAGATTCTCATAATATTCTCTTATAATTCTTTGTATTTCTGTGGGTCCATCATTATTTTTCCTTTCTCATTTCTGATTCTGTTTATGTGTATAGATTCTCTTTTTCTCTTAATAAGTTTGGCTAAGGGTTTATCTATTTTATTTATTTTTTCAAAGAACCAGCTCTTGGTTTCATTAATTTTTTTCTATTGTTTTATTCTTGTCAATTTTATTTATTTATTCTCTGGTCTTTATTATGTCCCTCCTTCAGGTGACTTTGGGCCTCATTTGTTCTTCTTTTTCCAATTTCTGTAATTGTGTCTTTAGACTATTCATTTGGGAATGTTCTTCCTTCTTTAAATAGGCCTGGATTGCAATGTACTTTCCTCTTAGAACTACCTTTGCTGTGTCCCACAGAAGTTGTGGGTTTGTGTTGTTGTTGTCATTAGTCTCCATATATTCTTTGATTTCTGTTTTGATTTGGTCGTCAACCCATTGGTTAATTAGGAGCATGTTGTTAAGTCTCCATGTATTTGTGAGCCTTTTTGTTTTCTTTCTAAAATTTATTTCTAGTTTTATACCTTTGTGATCTGAGAAGTTGGTTTGTAGAATTTCAATATTTTTGACTTTACTGAGGTTCTTTTTGTGGCCTAGTATGTGGTCTATTCTGGAAAATGGTCCATGTACACTTGAGAAGAATATGTATCCTGTTGCTTTTGGGTATAGAGTTCTGTAGATGTCTGTTAGGTCCATCTGTTCTAGTGTGTTGTTCGGTGCCTCTGTGTCTTTACTTATTTTCTGTCTGGTTGATCTGTCCTTTGGAGTGAGTGGTGTGTTGAAGTCTTCTAAAATGAATGCATTGCTGTCTATTTCCTCCTTTAATTCTGTTAGTATTTGTTTCACATATGCTGGCACTCCTGTGTTGGGTGCATATATATTTATAATGGTTATATCCTCTTGTTGGAGTGACCCCTTTATCATTATGTAATGTCCTTCTTTATCTCTTGCTACTTTCTTCGTTTTGAAGTCTATTTTGTCTGATACAAGTACTGCAACACCTGCTTTTTCTCCTTGTTGTTTGCATGAAATATCTTTTTCCATCCCTTCACTTTTAGTCTGTATATTTTTGGGTTTGAGGTGAGTTTCTTGTAGGCAGCATATAGACGGGTCTTGCTTTTTTATCCATTCTGTTACCCAGTGTCTTTTGATTGGTGCATTCAGTCCATTTACATTTTGGGTGATTATCAATAGATATGTACTTATTGCCATTGCTGGCTTTAGATTTGTGGTTACCAAAGGTTCAAGGGTTGCTTCTTTACTATCTAACAATCTAACTTAACTTTCTTGTTAAGTTATTGTAAACACAGTCTGATGTTTCTTTATTTCTTTCCCTTCTTATTCTTCCTCCTCTATTCTTTATATACTAGGTGTTTTAATCTTTGCCTTTAGTTAGTATTTGGATGGTCTGCTTTCTTTGCTATGATTTTATTTTCTCTGGTGACATCTTTTTAGCCTTAGGAGTGCTTCTCTCTAGAGCTGTTCCTTTAAGATGTCCCGTAGAGGTGGTTTATGGGAGGCAAATTCCCTCAGCTTTCGCTTGTCTGGAAATTGTTTAATCCCTCCGTCATATTTAAATGATAATCGTGCTGGATACAATATTCTTGGTTTGAGGCCCCTTCTGTTTCATTACATTAAATATATCATGCCATTCTCTTCTGGCCTGTAAGGTTTCTGTTGAGAAGTCTAATGATAGTCTGATGGACTTTCCTTTGTAGGTGATCTTTTTTCTCTCTCTAGCTGCCTTTAATACTCTGTCCTTATCTTTGATCTTTGCCATTTTAATTATTATGTGTCTTGATGTTGTCTTCCTTGGGTCCCTTGTTTTGGGAGATCTGTGAGCTTCCGTGGACTGCAAGACTATTTCCTTCCCCAGCGTAGGGAAGTTTTCAGCAATTATTTCTTCAAAGACACTTTCTATCCCTTTTCTCTCTCTTCTTCCTCTGGTACTCCTATAATGCGAATATTGTTCCGTTTGGATTGGTCACACAGTTCTCTTAATATTCTTTCATTCCTAGAGATCCTTTTATCTCTCTCTGCCTCAGCTGCTCTGTATTCCTGTTCTCTGGTTTCTATTGCATTAACAGTCTCTTGCATCTCATCCAGTCTGCTGCTAAGCCCATCGATGGCTTGTCTCATTTCTGCATTGTCTTTCCTGAGTTCCCTCACTTCCTCCCTCAGCTCTTGCATATTTGTCTGTAGATCCATCAGCATGGTTATGACTTTTATTTCAGGAAGATTGTGCTTTTCCATCCCTTCAGTCTCCCTCTCTGTTGTTGTCTGGGTCTGGGTGAGCTTTGTCTGTACCATATTCCTCTGTCTTTTCATGGTGATAGAAGTGGTCACTGAAAGGTGCAGCTGGGCTCTTTAAGACTTTAAAACAAAACAAAACAAAAAACAAATAAACGAAAAAAAATAGAAGGAAGAGAAAGAAAAGAGAAAAAAAGAAAGAAAGAAAAGAAAAGAAAAGAAAGGAAAAAGAAAAGCCCACCGGGAGTAGATTCTGTAAGGATGCTGTAGGTGGCGCTATTGCTCCTCTATTCTGCAGGTGTGGCCGCGCAGCTCCACAGGGCGGTTTGTAGATCTGGCCGGGGCGGGAACTAATGGGAGGCTGTTGTTCTCTATGTGAGGTCTCAGTGCAGCTACTTTTTCCCAGTTGCCAGCCAAGGGATCTGAAATTCCTCAGGACTCCCAGCCTGCTGGGCTGAGTGTGCTGGGACGATCGAATTCCTCCATTGGGCCCCTGACTCTTTAAGACCGCCCAAAAAAAGTGCACACTTTTCTTTTGTCCCGGGGAGCCTGCTGCAAGGGCCTGGGTGTGTTCCCAGCTCAAAACCTGTACCTTCTGCCTCTCCAGTATCCGATACACCATGCGATGTGTGTCAGCGCTCCCGGCACAGATCACCAGGGCTGGTTATTTCACCAGGTGTACTTCCACTCCCTCCCAGCTCTGAATCCTCTCCTCCCGCTGGTGCGCTGGGGTGGAGGAGTGCCCGGGTCCTACGGGATGCGGCTCCATATCTTACCTGCCTCACGGGGTGCCGTGTCCTCTCAGGTGCAGATGCAGGCTGTGCGCTGTCCTGTGTATTCTGGTCTCTCTTTTAAGAATAGTTGTAGTTGTAGTTTCATAGATATATATGGTTTTGGGAGGAGATTTCCACCGCCCTGCTCATGCCGCCATCTTTCCAGAACTGGTCCATTTTCTGTATTTTTAAAAAGATTAGGTTTATTATGGTGAGAGAGTGAGGCCAGAACAAGATACACTGGCCCAACAATCAAGGAACCTCAGATCAAGTTCTAGCGTTGCCACTGCATGACTTTTATAAGTGATTGAGCCTCTGAGGGCTTTGATTTCAGAATCTATAATTAGAATTGAAATAGATGATCATTTAGATATTTTGAGCTTAAAACTTTTGTGATAGATCCACCCAGGTTATCAAAATATTAATAAACTTCAATAATTTGAAGGTTGATTAGTAGATTACATCTGTGCACCCACTTTTTTCTCAGCCTAATTAATTAAAAAGAAAACTTTTTAATGTCAGTGGAACGAGCCATATAGAGAAGCCTCGAGAGAAAGGAGAGGCAAAGAGGCTGCTCACATACAAATGATCAATTTCCTGGAGAATGCCCTGCCTAGAAGTCTCTATCACGTAATAAAGGGATCACTTAGGGGTCTTTAGCATTTAATAAAGGAACTACTACAATACCAAAGAAGGTTATATTTTCTGGCCAGAAACATTAACAGGACTATAATCTAGTTATTTTTAAGTAGAATGATCATTAGATCAGAAAGATAAAGACCTAAAAATCATTTTGTCCAGTTTTCTCTCCTTACAAATGAAAAGGTTAAGTGTTGAAGAGAATAAAAGATTGGTTCAAATTTACAGGGTAGTTATGGACCCTTAGATGGAGCCTCAACCAAAAAGCCTGTTCCTTGGACTTGTCGTTTGCAGACACGCTTGGCTCGGCCGCCGCCCAGCTCTGGCGCTTTTCTCTTCCAGCCTGTTGTGTTGAACAGAGCCTCCCACACTTTATTCTGCGCCTCAACTTCAAATCACCTTCCTCAAAACTTAACTTTCTTCTCTCCACTCCACTGCCTGCAGCTCAAATGCCCTTCACTGCCCACAGAATGTAATTTAAGTATGTTATATTTTTAAAATCGTACAGCTAAAGCCCACCCCGTCTGGCTCTAACTATCTTCCTCTGTTGTATCTCTTTTTCATCTCCAGTCCCACATAAGCTTCAAGACCTGGCCAACATACCTCCTCCTCTAGGAAGCCTCCCTGGGCTTCCCCTGCAGTTGTGTCTATGCTTGGGAATGCTCTAGCATTGTAACTCCCATTAGCAACTCTCATTTTTACCTCGTTACTGCAGTGATTGGTGTGCTTTTAAATTTCTTTTACTGGCATGCAAACTTAGTGGGTATGGTGTCAAGGAGAAAGCAGTTAGCACCAGGCTTGGCTCTTTGAAGAGAGTTAGTAAATATGAATTCTTCTCAAACACGTTCTTTCCCTCACACCCTTCCCATGTCTCAGACAGAAAGAGCTCGATAGACTTTGCTTTTCCTGAATGTGATGTAGTCAGTGAACCTCAAAGCAAGCACGTCTCTAGACTCCAGCCTCTGGGCCTGAAGCCACGCCTTCCTTCTCGGCTGCCTGCCCCTGGCCCATGTCCTGCTGGCTTCCAGGACCAGCTCAGACCCTGACTCCTGGCCATCCACATGGCCAAGCCCCACTGCCGTCTCCCTTCCTCTGAAGGCTGCCAGCATCTACGGCCCGTCGGAGCACACTGACATTTGCTCTGGGGCTGCAGAATCTGCTTTTCAGAAATCCTCATTTGTCCGGTCTCTCTAGATTGAAGGCCCGCGGGCTGCCTTACACTTCTTGTGCTTTTCACGATGTCTTCATATCTTGAATTAGTAAAAATGAATGAGTGTAGAATATTTTAACAATGCTTTTGAGCCTACTGCTGCACAATAACAGTCTGAGATAACATTCCGTTCTCCTGAAACAGTTATTAAAACTCCCCAAAGCTGCTTGGTTTCTCTTTGTATGTAAAAAAAAAAAAAAAAAAAAAAAGTCCAATTTCATTTTCTCTTCATTTTAATTTCATTTCTCTGCATTTATTGAAACCCTACCTATGAGGCACTGGAAACCACCATCTAGCAGGAGAAACAGACATGCATTGCCCTGCCAGGACTCCATCTGTCCACCTTCCCAGAGCTGTGTCCCTTCTACACAGGTGGAGAATTTATTTCTATCCTGTCACAGGGCCGGACACTGTGAAGCCAGGGCATGGGCCTCCCCACAGGATTCTAAGTCTGTGCTGGGTCACGGTCCTCTTCTGCCAGCAGGATAAGCAAAATCACGAAGGAGCAGGCAGCCGTCCAGGGTTACTTTTACTCCTAATTTGATTTGGCCAGAAATTCTCCTTCTAGGAGCTTGTCCCCTTCAGGGTATTCAAGATGGGAAAAACTGACTTGGAAAGAAATGATGAAAGGAAAATGTCTTTCTATAGGGTTTGGGAGCCATAGAAGACACTGGCAGGTCAGCGATGGTATGGTATGGGTGTTGGGTCTGGGCTGGCAAGAGAGTAAGAAATCTTGGCAAAAAGTCATTTTATGACTGCCTAAAGCTGAGAACACAAGATTTTTAGGTGCAGTTATGAAGCTAATTATTACCAGGAAATCCTAGCTGTTGTCTCTCATTCAGACCTTGAGAACTGGATTAGTTTGTATTTTCTTGTCCCCTTTTTACATGAAGAATTAGCACTGGTTCTTTTTCCTCTTTTTTAAAATCTTTTTCCTCTTTCCGTAAAATGTTTTTCATTTCTCTGCTACAGTTTTCACACATACACATTCATAAAAAAAATCATTCAGTGCATCTTTTTGTCATATTTTAATCCGTGCACTGGTAATATGGGCATTTGTGGTCAAAGGGATAATGACTCAGACCTAATTTTTTTTGTGTAATTGATAATTTGGAAAGATCTCAGCAAAATATGTGGCTACTATCATTGCAAGTTAGTCTCCCACAGATAAATCAACATATTAAACATTTTTAAAGGCTCACATTCTTATGTGGTGCACGTTAGAAAGAACAGTTATTATTTGAAAATGATTCAAGAGTACCTATCTATCTATCTACCTGTCTACATATATCTCCTAAACTTTACTCTTGCTATTATTTTTTCCATTCTACACACTAAGGAAAAAAATATAAATGGAGTAACCATGTATGTGAGGGAAAATTTTACTAGTGGGTAAGTCTTCCATTGTTGAAACCCTGCCAAGGCCAGACTGTGCAGTTTACGTTCAGAGAAGGAATGGTTATCACTTGCATACACCACTCCAGCTTGCCTCATACCAGATAAAATTAATGGCTAAAAAATTCAACTTGACTTTAAAACTAAACCTGAAATACTGAAACCTGATCTTTATCAGATCATTAGAGCAGAAAACAGCATCTCTGTGCCAACTGCACATATCTACTCATAAAAGAAAGGAGTTGGACTTTGACAATTCTATCACAGACCAATAAAATGCCAATTTAAGCCACTCTTCGGACAATCTGCATCACTGCATTAGGCCCGTGACATGGAAAAGATGAAGATACGTGCCTGTTCATGTGTGTGGTGGCTTGTATCATTAGATGAGAGTTACGTATCTCTAGGAACTTTCCACAAGAACATTTTCATGGCACTGCTGACGCTAGTTAAATCTCTTCCACTGGTTTATTTCCGTGAACTGCTGGACATTTAGGATGGGAAACTGAAGCAGTTTCCACAGGGATACAACAAACCACTCAATTTCTAAAATTAGGACCTAATTATCCAAGTGGAAAAGCCTTGAGCACATACAGTATGTTATCCAAACTAGACTGTTTTATATGAAGTGTTTTTACAAAGTGGGTAAAAAACCTAGTAGTACTATTTTAAGTAAATATCAGTGGAATAAGCTTGACAGAAATTTTTTTTGTCTGATCAGGGATTAATCCATCTTAAATATTTATACTGACCCAAATTAATAATTAAATCATTTTTCAAAGCAAATACATGCTCCCATATATACACAAACTATTATGCTCATAAGTATTACTCTTTAATATGTGAATTTTTGATATTTTAATGTATAGATTAGTTTATATGACAGTGGATTGACTTTTAAAAAAGGCTGAGAAATTCTTTGAAAAGTGTTATAATTACTTTTTCCCTTTCAGAGTCGATTCCAGCCTGTGCAACTGTTGTAATGTTCAAACGCAGGTCCATTTCAAAGTTAGACACTAGGTGGCAGTGCAAACCCCCCAAACTGGACACGCAGTTACCTTTGTCTTTTGCCCAATCCAGTCTCTCGCTGATGGCTTTTGAGTTTCACATAAAAATCAGAAACAGAAAAACGGCACTCTTCCCATTACTTGTCTATCACTGTAATGGTTCCTTTCTTTTTGATGCAGGATTATATTTCAGGGGGACCAAAATATTTCATGTATTTTGACACAGGACTTGGAAAATCAGTTCAGTACCTTTATTCATTTAGTTGTCAAATGTGCACTTAGTTGTGACAAAGCATTGAAGGGGGCACACTTGTTCACAAGTACTAAAAAAAATATTAATATTTTACTGTACCAAGATAAGATGTGTGCTTTATGCTTGTGTCTGTGTGTGAGACATAACATGCACTTACAAAAATTATTTTTAAATCGAGGTACATACAACTCTTGGCATATGGCTTGATGAATTCTGACATGTGTGTGCACGTTGTCCTGATCAAGATACCAAACTTTCTCTCTTCTTCTTTCCTCCTCACCTATTCAAATATCTTGGTAGTGATGACCTGGATACCTTTTCAGCACTTCATTTCTAATAAAGTGAAGATTTTCTCCCCAGGGGCATGATAAACAGTAAGCTTATGGTCAATAAAGATGTGCTTTTTAAAAAACATGTTAACTGTGAGGAAGAGAAGTATTCTGATAAAGAACATAAATTCAGTGCAATAATGTTCTTTAGTAATAGTCATAAAAATGCTGTAAAAATAGATTCAAATTCTTGTGTAAAATGACATTTAGGGTTTCTATGAGAAGGAAGGGCAGAGGGTTTGAACAGTGAGGTTCCAATGAAATGAATATTTATTTTGTGGGTCAGCTCTGCTGTATCTTCGCCAGCACATTTCCCTTGTTCTGCATAACCTGGGCTGACTATCTATTCAGTTCTGGGTTCAGTTTAACGTGCTGAATATCATAGATGGGGTCTGCGTGGCTTGAGCACCTGGCGGCTTTCACATCTGCTTCTCGTATTGTATTCTTTCCCTCACAGCAGCTGAGGTGGGCTGAATTTGGAAGGAACTTTTCCAGTGAAGTGATTGGGGGGAAAATTTTTTTTTTTAAGTTAGGAAGAAGGCCAGGTTTTTAAGGTTGATTTCACGATTATTTGCTGTCAGTATTAGTTGATGATACTTATGAGACTGAGTAATCTTGAAAATATGAATTTTCACTTTATAAAATTGAAAACTCATTACAGTTTAAGGCAGTCTAGAGATAAGGCAACGAAATATGATGCATAATACCTGCTTAAATCCTGGATCAAAAACATTTAGAGCATTGAGGACTGTGTATTAGCATAAATTTAAAGGAGAAATACAGTTCTTGGGTATGTTATGCTATTATAGTTTTGTAAGAGATTGTTCTTGCTCTTAGGTGATGTATTTTGAAGTATTTAGGGTTGAAATGTTACACCGACAGTAACTGGCTTGCAAATGGATAAGTAGAAAAAGTATATACATACACACACACACACACACACACTTACATATATGTATATGTAATATAAATATATACACACAAAAAGAGTGAGGTGGAAAGTAAAAGTAAATGAGGCAAAATATTTAAAAAGGGTGAATCAAAGATATATTGGTGTTCATTCTATTCTTTTGACTATTCCTGTAGGCTTCATAGTTCTCAACTTAAAGAGTTGGAGAGAGTCAGTCAACTTCATCTCTGGAAATACACAATAGGAAATAAATAATATCACTATTCTTTTCAACTTACCCAGAATGAATATCCCATTTTCTCTAGATGAACTGTCATCCAGACATTTTAAGGTTACTATGCATTCAATTTCTTCTGACAAAAATTTTTGTCTTATGGATAAGATAGGAATGTTACTTGTTTCTTGAAGAGATTGCAGGAATAAACATGGAAAACCCCGGTATTTTATTTAAAAAATCTCCGTCCTCTACAGCACCGTCAGCTGCCCTGGGCTGAACCCCCGGTGTTCGGCGCACAATATGCCATCTGAGGCTGAGTCATCCCTGCTGCGAGTGAAACTGTGGCTCTAAAATAGGATTTTCGAATCCAAACCAGAGCCTCTGCCTGCTAAGTGATGTAGTTTTTATAGTGTCATCAGTCTAAAAACTTTCCTCACAGAATGTATGTTTATAATAACTTCAATGTCAATAAAGCATTTGAAGGAAAAAGAAATTTGGAAATACAGAATACAGAATGCTGATGGCCATACTTTGCCATTGAAAATTTAAACTGGCTTCTGGGAGATAAGGTAAAGGAAAAAGCTGGTAACTGTTACCATTTTAGTCAGCAAAACATCTGTCAAATGTTGTTTGCGTATATGTACTCTACCGTTATCAATGAAGAACACGAGGCGAAACACACAATCAAGGTGAATATTTAAGATTTAATGGGTGAAAAAAGAAATTATATCCACTTGTTACATTTGCACATGTTGGGCCATAAAAGAAATCTGAATCTGTGTGTCAGGCTTTTAACAAATGAATAGAAATTCAGTGTCAGTATCTCTCACATGTCTTCTGAAAGGAGAAATAGAAATAAAATTATATATACTTAAGCTTCATTTGTTATGAAGCATACATTTAAAAATGATGTATTTTATTTTCATTACACGTTTCTTAGCATAATGGAACCCACAAATGGAGTAATTTTTAAATTAATTATGCTTGAAGTCTCATCTACCTTTTGAGCCATTTAAAGAATATGGGATTTTTTCTCAGATAAATAACCATTTTTCCAGAATGAGAACTTATTAAGCTGCCTTTCTCAAGCCTGGGTATTCTTACATGTATTTTTTTCATGACTTTATTTCTATTAATTAGGCTTCAGAAAAATTGAAGACAGCACCTGGTTTCCAAGTACCCCCACATCACTGGCTTTCCTGTGGCTCTAAATCTCTTTCTGAATGTGGACAGGGTGTGTCTACTTACTCACATTTGGGTCTACTTGAAGAAAACATTTTTATGAGCTAAACATATATATCTATTTTAATATCAGCTGCTCATGTGAGATAGGACATAAGTGATAAGTTTAAAAGGAGAACAAAGCTCTAGCATAGAACTTTAAATAATTTTAAGGACATGCTTTCAGTCGTATTTATAAGCTGGAATAAAAGGAATTGAGTAAAAAAACCTTTAGCATTTTACAAACCACAGTGTGTGTCTTACATCCTAAAGCTTATTCATTAAGACAGTCCCACTATGCAAAAGGGAGGAGAGGAAAGGGGGGGACGTCCTATTACCTCTAAGGCGAAAAAAAACCAGAACAAAACCCTGTGCTATAGTTAGCTGTTTATTAAGCAAAGAGAAGAGGTTATAATTTCTATGCCTTCCTAATGAAAAGAAAAAAATTCTAAGGGAGAGCAGTCTAATTTTTTATTCTTCTCTCCTTAAATCATCTTCTGGATCTTGAACCTACATGTTAGACTGGAGGATGTACAAGGTTTGCTTTTTGCCAATTGTAGGCTGGCTGCTCTGTCTTCCGTGGTCAGAGAGCAGAGCACCCCTGCCCTCCACCATCTCCACGGTCCAGTTGCTGGTCTCTGTCAGGTTCGTTGCAAGGCCAAGAGGGAGGTCAGCGGTGCTCCTTCCCCAAGGCCCCTGCCCAAGACGGGCAGCACGCTGGAATCCTCTTGGAGCTTCTGGACATGGGGCTGAGCCACTGGGTCCTTAGCGATCCAGCAGAAAATGGTCCATTTTAGTTGTTAGTGGACCCAGACTTAGCTCTGCCCTTTATTTTGATAACATAGAATTTATTTTCTGAACTTCAAAACCCAGTTCAATAGAAAGCATGGAGTTCCACAGGGAAGGGCTGGATTCTCTTGAATAAGCCACTTCTTGTTTCCTTTGGCAGCTCCAGCCTGCAGATCTCCATACAGCCCACCCAGCCTTCCCCATGTGCTCTGGTCTTCCTAGTTCAAGAGCAAAAACAAAATTTCCTAGATTCATAGAAAAAAGGAAAGAAAAAGAGAATTTGACTGACTTGTTAAAAGCCTGAACTCATCTATCATTTCAAGTCGCTCATCAGGCTGATTGACAGTGACTGCAGATAAGAAGACCCGAAGGGGCTCATGGGAAGCTGTGGCATGAGGCGTAGTTTTGAGGAGTGAAGTTTGGGTATGGCTATGCCCATTTAGCTCTTTATTTTCCTATCTCGGTGTTCACCTGGTTTCTAGGCTTGTCCCTTCTGCCTATCATTTATTGTGCATTTACTATGTGCACCCTTATGACATTCTGGGCCATGTTTCATAAAGCAGCCATCTGTCTGACCTTTCCTGAATTGTCTACACTACCAAAGATTTTCCGTATTAAATACCTAGTGTGGACCTCTTCCCAGGGAGAAAAACACACTGAGAAGCACATCCATTTTACTTAGGATCGTGGTGCCAGCCAAAGGAGCCGTCTAAAAGGTAGAACGTTAAGACATCACGATGTGGTGTGATAACTGTCATTGGCCCAGCCAAAATTCCAGTCTTTTTCAAAAGAAACACACAGAACACATTTGATCAAGCCCCTCCCACCTTTCAGTTTTGAGCAAGAAAAGACAAATCATGAACTAGTCAAAAGTCACTGGGTCTTGTTCCAAGTGCTCAAGTATTCCTTGATTAGAGAATCCTCTTCTACTAATCACTGTTAGTAATTGGACAGTAAGAAGAGCATTTTTTTAAAGAACATGTCTTGTGCATGTGCTCCTCCAACTAGATGAGGCAGAAAGCTTCCCAGAAGTTGGGATGCCCCGTATAGCACCCCAGAAAAGAGCACCTCAGACCAAGTAGGACCTTTCCTAGCAGAATATCTGACCATGGGTGAATTACACAACAGCCTTGAGTTAGGAGTCCATGCAAACAAACAGGATGTTATGTTATGTTATTTATTTATTTAATTTTATTTTTTTGTATGTTACGTTTTTAAGCTAATGTTTTTATTCTGGTGTTTTATTTTGTCCTTTGCTGGCAGTTCCTAGCAGGCAGACAGTTGTGTGTTCTAAAAGTTTAAGAAAGATTTATGGGCATAAAACTTGAAATTGAAAACATATTATCCATGAGAAATATGTTCTTCTTGAGAAAGGGACAAAGACTGTGGTATTTTATCAGCAGGAAACCTGTGTTGCCCTTGGGGAAGTCAGCGTCCTACAGGCTGTCCGGAGAACTGCTGGCGTGGACGGTCAGGATGTGGAAGAGAGAAGCACCTGCATACAACCCGTGCTGAAGCTCTGTGCTGCTCCTGATATACCTGCACCCCTTGTTTTCTTTGCATCCATTATTTTGAAGATACATTTTTGCAGCGAAAGAAATCAATAATTCCTCAGTCTTTTTAGTTTGGTCTTTGGTTTTATTCGGATGCCTCACATCGAAGAAATGGGGAAAAATATCACATTTTCAACAGATGACAAATGAAGTGAAATGAACAGCAGTGCCTCAGATATGTATCAGGAAACATTTTATTTTTCTTCACACTGCTTTCAACTCCACTCTGTATGCATTTACCTTACATTTCTTCTTGCATAGGTCTTCCTTTCCCAGTATCATCCGGGAACCCACTCCACACCTGCTCAGATGTCACCCATTGTCACAAACTAGGCTGTTAAACAAAAATTGCACTGAAGAGCGTTCCGTCATCTTATGTCATCTTATTCTCTGACATGCGGTTCCCGTTCCTCTACCTCATAACCAGTGGTCCATTCCACCTTTTTCAAAGGGTGTGGATGTTTTAGTCAAACCCAGTGAAAAGCCTGGCCTTTCCAAGAGTGGCAAACCTCGGCTGTTAGCTTTCACCTTTCCCTCGGGAAATACCAGCGCACTGAGGGACCAGTTTGGGCTTCACACCCAGTGGAAAAGCTCCACCCCACCTGTTTGCAGAAGTTCTACATAAAGCGGTAGCTGGGCCACTGCCAAGGTAATGAGCCCCTGACCAGAAAGGATTCAAGAAGGTTTAAAAAATGAGCTTTATTTTAAAAGACAATAAAAGTAGGATAGATGGAGGTTGTAGGGTGAAGGAGGAAATGCCAAGGAAAGAAAATATTTCCACTTTTATACCTTTTAATGCTTTGCCTTACCTTATCGATCATTATTATCACTCTGATTTTTGACATATTTTCCCCTTTTAATTTTACTAGGAACCTTCTATTGTTCCACATGGGAGGCATTTACAATTAGAAAAAAAATTCCAACAAGTAATTTTAAGTGAAAATGGAATTAAAAGAGTGGAGAGTCTAATAGGTACCGTGGCTGAACCCAGATTCACCTCCCACACACTTTCCATCCTGTCACTTTGTTTGTTCGTTTCACTTGATCTTTTTGACGGCGTCTTTTGACTTTGTGAAGACTGTCCTTCAAGCCCAGCCTTCCTGTTCATCCTCTCACCAACTGAAAACTTTTCAATCAGAATCAGCCGTTGTAAGAAAATAACTGTCATAGCCTTTAGTTTAAATTTTGTACCTAAAGAGAGAGAAATGAAGGAAGACAAAACAACCTAGATTCATTCACAGAATTCTAATTTACTCACCTTAATGGTAAAGAAAAACAAAGCAATTCTTTTGCTTGTCTTTGTAGTCTTCCAAGGAATTTCTTTCTCTGTAACTGAGAATGTTGCATATGTTTTGGGTCCGGTATCTAAATTCACCATCCCAAGGAACAGGCGTGCAGATGGAGCTCAGCTCCTGAATGTGCAGCTTGAGAGACGCCTTTGGAAAATCATTGCAGGAGTGATGCAGTATTTGTTTTCTTGCGGGCATGGTGAGATTTGCATCGGTGGGGTATCTATCTGCTTTAGTGTTTGAGAAATAAGCCCACTCTCGTGTCAGTTCCACATCTAAGACTTGCGTTTTAGCATTGGATGAAGTACCCAGAGAGTTTAGAAACAAGTTGTACAAATGGTTGACATCCTTATCAAGACAGAAGGAAAGGGAAGGAAGTGATTCCCCAGAGAGACTCGGCAGAGGTGAGGGCTCACAGTTACACTGAGGTAAGTCTACTGAAAAATAAGAAAACTTTAAAAGAAAACTCCGTGCCAAGAAAGCATGGCACTTCGTTCACAGTATGACTTTTTCTGGATGGCTATGGTTTATAGCGCATTTATGGCCAAATAAGGTAGATGGGGCCTCAGTTTATTATCAGAGAACATCAACAAAGTACGTTAAAGATGCATTAATTGTATGTAATGAAAAAGCATCCCCACTTAATAGATAAAGAATGTCCCAGAGAAGGAGGACATTGTTTATGTGGGCCCTGAAGTTAGAAACAAGCTTGTTGGACTTTAATTCATGAACGTTGCAGCCATAAACATAACTTTTGATCTGAGCAGAGCATACTTATCTTTTGAGTTTTGCTTTAGAGGTCATGTTCCCTTAGAATAAGCTAATATACAATGTTACAATGTTAATATACATAGTTCAAATCATCAGGAATTTTTCCTAGTCTTTTACATGCACAGGTTGTATGGCGCTTAGCAAATAATCGTGCAGTTACTTTCCACTGTTCCCACAGAAAATAAAAATATTTCATGTTTCTTGATAAATCTTCATCAATCTATGCATTCCCTGGGGATACTAAACCACTGATAAGACCTTTGATGAATGTGGGGAACACAAGCATTGAAGATTTCAAATGCATACAATGTTTTCAATCATTTTCTTAATTATCATTAGTTTTTTTTTCTTTCAGGTTTATAAAACTGCATATATTGCATATTATTAGCATATGTGACATCCTAGTATTTGTTAAATGAATCACCATAGTGGCAATATTTGTCAACTTGAAATATGGATTTTATTTATGCCTTTAGAAAAAACCTAATGTGAGACTCACAGAACATTATGGGAACCACTTTCTGGG
Source organism: Phataginus tricuspis (assembly GCA_029783875.1). NCBI lineage: Eukaryota > Metazoa > Chordata > Mammalia > Pholidota > Manidae > Phataginus > Phataginus tricuspis. The sequence goes on from JAQQAC010013566.1 coordinate 33,632,079, forward strand.
AAGCAGTGTAGATGGATGAAGCCAATCTGTTTTTGATATCTGTCTGTGGGGCTTTCCCTAAAATGTGATTTGCCAAAGAGCTCTGTGGGTGGGTGGCATAAACTTATTTTATTTAACATGTAAAATGGAAACTAGTAACACAAATGATAGGGAGAAGATGGTTTAAACAGCAGTTCTTCACTCAAATCTATTACCAACATTTTAATGTCCAAGCCTGAAAATGAGAGCATAAATGGATATGCAAAGCCTGCCAAATTCTAAGCATTTCAGAAAATAAATGCCACATTGCATTGCATCAGTAATTATCCAATAAATGTGCAACAGGAGAGTAACCGATTGATAGTATTTTAATGTCTTAACCAGTGAAAAATATATACCACTTGTCACTTTGTTTTGGAACTTAAAAAATGACCAAAATCAAGCAGGGAAACTCTTTAAAGGAAAATGATAAAAAATATTCCTTAAAAACACAGGGTAAAAGCTGACATGTCAGATTCACAAGAAAGTGATATTTGGCAAGAGCCTACTCTCATTATGAGTTAGTTATGTTTAACTCTGCTATTTTTTTTTTAACAAATGTCTAAACCTGGACCTTGCATTTCTTGGGCCAAGACATCATCTTTTATGACACATTTCTACACAAACATATTCCCACCAAGGTCATCACTCACCTTCTTAAACACCAGGGGAACACAAGCCAGCATTTTCATTTACAGAGCAAGTCCATGCACGGGACCGAAGGATGCGGCGCTCCTGCTGGGGGCTGCCGCGGAACTCCGGGAACATATGGCGCAGCTCAAGTCGGTGGGGAGCCTTTTTATATTTTGCCCATGCATGCACACTAACAGTCTCACTCCCTCTTAACCTTTTTTCTCTTTCCAACGGTTGTAACCAGTGCCGGCACGCTGTTTGAAAACGCACAGGTGTGGTTCAAAAAAGAAAGTGCTGGAATCATGGGTCCCTGCTGTACCTGAAGCAGGAAGGGAAAACGTAAGGAATCTGAGCAAATGAGTTCGTTTTAGTTAGTACACTGCACCCAGAGTCTATTCTGTAGACTGTGCTCTATATCCAGATGTGCGACCCCGTGTAGTTAGGAAGAAGATAACCTTTACAGCCCCTAGTTTATTTATTTAGTACCTCTTTATCACCTTCATCTATTCCACCCACTCGTCTGTGGCAACTACCAGTGTGTTTTCTGTGTTTATGAGTCTATTTCTGTCTTGTCTGTTCATTTGGTTCGTTTGTTAGATTCCATATATTAGCGAAATGGCATGACATTTGTCTCTGATTTACTTCACAGCATAATGCCCTATGGGTCCAACCATGCTGTCACAAATGAAATGGAAAGATTTTGTTCTTTTTTAAGTCTGAGTAATATTCCACTATATGTATACCACTTCTTTATCCACTCACATACCAATGGGCACTTAGGTTGTTTCCACATTTTGGTTATGATAAATAATGCTGCAATAAACATAGGAGTGCAGGCATATATCTTTTCAAATCATGAATATTTCTGGGAGTAGCTTTAGTTTGCATATAGTTTTTCACTTCTAATGTTCATCAAGATATCTCTTTCACCAGAAATATCTTTGATCCATTTCTCTATTTTTCTGATCTTTTTTTTAATCTCTTTAAATGTCATGTTTTCTTTTTTAAGTGTATTTTTTATTGAATTATAGTTGATACACCATATTATATTGGTTTCAAGTATATAACACAATGGTTCAGCAGTTATACACATTATTAAATCCTCACCCCAACTAGTGTGGTTCCTGTCAACATAGGAAGATGTTACAGATCCATTGGCTGTGTTCTCCCTGCTGTACTACCATCCCCATGACCAACTTATATTATAGTTGAGATTTTTTTGTGACCCTTTAACCCCCTCCCCATTCCCACCTACCCATCCCATATCCTCCTCAATGGTAACCACCAATCACTTCCCAGTGTCTACAAGTCTACTGCTGTTTTGTTTATTTTGTTTTGTTTTGTTTTTAGATTCCACTAGTAGGTGGAATTATATGGTATTTGTCTTTCTCCACCTGGCTTATTTCACTGAGCTTAATACCCTCTAGGGCCATCCATGTTGTTGCAAATGGCAGTGTTTCCTTCTTTTTTATGGCTGAATAGTATTCCATTGTGTGTATGTACCACATCTTCTTTATCCATTCATCTTTTGATGGACACTTAGGTTGCTTTCATATCTTGGCTATTGCAAATAATTATGGCAATAAGCACAGGGGTGCATATATCTTTTTGAATCACAGATTTTGTTTTCTTTGAGTAAATTCCTAGCAGTGGTCATATGGTAAGCACCACATTTTCTTAGTAAGACAAGAAAGGCCAAGTTGAGAAATAACCAAAATATGTTATGGAGGAAAAACAGGGGAGGGAGCAGAGAATAAAAGGATTGTGGAGGAATGAAGAAAGAGATATACTAGGAAAAAATAGGTCACAAGCCACATGACCAATTGTCTTTGCTCATTCCTTTTTCTTTTCTATCAGTCTTGTCTAAAATAAATTTGATATATTTGTGATTGAATAATCCAAAACCATATAAAAATCTCTCCACTTGACATAGGTTTTCCTGCCCTCAGCAATTTCATAGATGAAAAAGTGAAAATAATCAATGTTTGACAGTAGAATAAGGACATTTTTTTTAACTCTAGATGGTTGAGATTGGTGTGTCTGTATGTGTGTGCGCGTGTGTGCATGCACGCACATGTGTGATCTTTATTCCCCAGGGTCTGGTTCCTTGGGTCTGTAGTAGTGTCCCTTCCACAGATTGTCCTCCTTTTTCCTGCTCTGAGTTTCTCTCTGTTCCTTCATCAGGTATTTATTAAACAAATGGATAGATAATCTTTAAAAAAATTTTGCATAAGTAAATTAATTTCAGTAGACGCACCAACATTTTGAAGTATTTTGTCAATTCTTCCCCCTTCCTTTCTATAATTTTCATTCTCCATAGGATGAGGAAAAGAAACACTGATGCGTTTTTCTTTAAACAGAGTAACTGGCTCATATTCATCTATTTATTATTCAATGGATTAGCTGATTTTCTACAAGTAACTGGGCATGGTTCTAGCCTCTGGCCTGTAGAAGTTAATTTCATTAGTGTCTCTATTAAAATGCTGTTCTTTCACTTAAAGGTTCCTCTTAATAGTCTGATATTTGTGTTAACTTGTTCTCAACTTTTATATGCTTCCTCATTCTGTCTGGTCTTTTTTTATTTTTTTAAAGGCAGGATTTTCTAAACCATGGTCTGTTGAACACCAGTGACTTGTGAGATGTTAATGGATTGAAATAAATCTCTTGTAGCAAAATGCATGTTGGCATGGCTGTGCATTCTCTACCCTCCTAGGAGATATATGGTGACACTGCGATAGACAATGTTCTGAGAAGTCACGCAGCAGAGCGACCAGTTTGACCGTCTTATCTAGAGCTCATCCAACGTTTTTGATTGCAGGACTGTTTTCAGAGGACATCTGTTCATACCTAACTGGATACCTGGGTTCAACAAAGCTGCTTGTTAACACGAGTGCCAGCGGGTTCACACTGAGCGTTGCACCGCGTGTGACAATTATTATGAGAAGATGTCATCAGACAGAAAGTGAGTAGGTGGCTGGGCCGGTGACACCCACGGGGTTGAGTGTGGCCCCGATCGCTGTGCTATCACTACTTTCAGCACATTGCAGCCTTAGAAAATTGGAAAGAGCCAGATTTAGAAATAAACAGTGAAAGGCAAAAATCTACTAAAATTATTTTTTGAGTCACAACTATGCCTTGTCAGCAAGAAACCTAATCTCTTTGATCCTATTCTCTCACTTTTAAAAGGGAAATCCTACCCAATTTGTAAAGTTCTTTGGAAGATTAAAGGGAAATTAGAAAAAAAAATCTCTAGTAGTGCTTGGCTTATTGAAACTGTTTGATAAAATACCATATTCTTTCCTTCCTCTGGCCCGGTTTCCTGCTTCGGTGTTGGCAACACAAATAACAACAGCATAGTCTTTTCCCTTCAGGAAAACTTGGGGAGAAAGGAATCAAAATATGGAAAGTTAAATTACAACAAAGAGATTTATTTTATTTAACAAATATTTATGCTGTTCTTATGTGCCAGGCAATGTTCTCATTACTTCAGAAAGAAAAACAGCTCATTTAACTCTTGTAACAATCCTATGAAAAAGGCACCATTTATTATTTCCATTTTACAGATGAGGCAATTGATAATGTCATTTGCAGGAGACTAGGTTAGGGATGCAGCTAGGAAACTGTTACTGCAGGAAACATCCAGTGTGGAGGCACGTCTATATTGGTTAAAATTTGAATGCAAGTGTCAAATTATAAAGACTTGGACTCTAAATATGTCTCCAGAGAGGAGGAGCTGAGGAGACCTGGTGACGCATTGCTTATTCATGTGTGCGTGTGCTCGTGCGTCAGTCCTTCAATATGGAAAGCACTCAGCACGTGGTCAGGGCCTCATACACAGTATTCAGTATGAGTTCACGGGGTGTCCTACTTTCCGAGAGCTGTCACTCGTGGAGTTTGGGGAAGACGTGTACATGTGGAGGCTGTCTTTGTCCCTTTTATTTCTCCCCCCCGAATTTCCTTCAGTTCCTCCATATTATTCTTTCATTGATTAAGACCATTAGTGGTTGAGTTAGTTGACTATAATCACCCACCTTGAAAGGGGTAGAGCCAGGGTTTTGTGCCCACATACGTATGATTAAGAAGCTGAGCAAGCACCTCGCTCTCCTCCATGTCACTTGATTCTGGCTTTGGGAGCTTTGTCCCTCGCAGCACTTATCCCAGCATGCTTCCCTGCAACCAGAGACAAAGTACTGCAGAGAGGCGGTGGGCTTTCAGCCCAGAGGGTATTAGAGATACAGTGTCCTCCTCGCTTATGGGAAGGACACAGAAACCCAGAGTGATAAAATCTCACAAGCACTAGAAGCTGTGTCTCTTTTCCAGGCTTAGGACCATTAGTTCTGCATTGCTGTGAGTTTTGGATTGACTTATATGAAGCCAAATAGTAAAATGTTCCACTTACATAACACAAACCTCATAGAATGTTTGCCACATAAATTTGTGTATGTTTTTAAAAGTCAGAGAAGGCATTAACTGAAAATGCTGGCCTCCAATTTTGGTAATTTGAAGGGTACAGACCATGTCTCTTTATGTCCTGCAGGATTCAGATGGCTCTGATGCTCAATAAATGAACCGTTCTGACCTGTCCCGACGGTAAGCTGTGGGACCAGTTTGAACCACATTCGAAGTAGACAGATAGCCTGGTGATTAAAATAATGTGCATAATAAAAGTTCTATAAGTAGGTGATCTCTTAATAGACCATCATATACTCTGTCTGTCAGCCGTCTCCACCCACATGACACCTCTCCTTCCTGCCTTTTCTCTCCTCAATTTAACATCATCTAAATTCAAGGACTGTCTTCTGTGTTTGAAATTTACTAAAAGGCCCAGGAAACCTAGATGAACAAGTTAACTCTCTTCCATTGAACACTTGGATAAAATGTGTTTTCACCAGGAGAATTTTGTGGATAAAATGTGAAGCTGGGCTTTGCAGTCCTGACTTTAACTTAGTATTTGTAGAAATATCAGTTGTAGTAACTACTCACTGAAGCCCCTGTGGGAAGGATGCATAACATGGTCAATATATATGGCTAAGGACTCCTTGTCTCTGACGGTCTGTGATTCTGCGCTGCTTCTCTACGACTTGCTTGGCTAGCACTTTCCTATTATGAATAACTTCTCTCCTCTGTGGGCTCTTAATTGTCCCAAAGACATGTGAAAATAAATGCAAATGTACTTTTCAGACATTTCCCCTTTGGATATCCTTCATTATGTATTAGATCTTATTTCTTTGGTTATGAAAACATTGCCTTCCTTCAATACTTCAAGTGGAAAGATCAGAAATTAATGAAAACCCTGCGTTTAAGTCCTAGCTCTGGTAATTATGAGCTGGGTTATTTTGATCATTTACTTTCCCTCACTGACACTTTTTTATTCATTAAAAACAGGGGCAGAAGGGTAAGTGAGACCCCCCCCCCCGATAGAGCTGCGAGGCCTGGGGAGCAATGGAGATTTGGGTCAGGTCTGCTCTAAGTTGGCCTCCCACAAATATAAATTTTCCACCTGAAAAGAGAGAACAGTGAAATGATTTAAGTAAAACCAAACAATGCACAGACCTGCACAGATACTTCACAGAGGAGGTTACCCAAGTGGACAGCACCCATATTAAGAGCTGTACAGTCTCATCGGCTGTCAGAAAAACCATGTGCTGAATACACCACTATGTCCCAATCAAAATGGCTAAAAGGAGAAAGGCAGCTTCAAGTGGGAGAGAAGATGCACAGCAACTGGAGGTCTCATCAACTGTGGGCGGGACCGTGGCTCGGCAGGGTCACCGTGCAGACTGCTGGGCGCTCTCTATGCAAGTTGAAGGTGTGCCTGCCTTACTACGAGAAATCCAGTTTCCAGGAATACCCACAACAGAAAAGCATGCAAATGTGTAGCAGAAAACAAGCATGATTATATTTAGGATAGCCTTCATTACTTGTGATAGTAAAAAGCTGGAAATGACCCAAATGTCCGTCAGCAATAAAATGAACTAGTACAGTCACACAGTTAAGTTGTGAATTTACACAGTTGAAAACTATATAACAGTGAAAAAGAGCAAGGATCCATGAGGTGCAAGACCCCTATAAGTCTCCCAGAAGTAACACTGAGGGAAAGAAGACAGACACAAAAGGTATATGCTTCCTGATTCCATTTATATAAGCTTCCCAGTTTGTAGTATTTGAAGAGGATGGGGCAGTGCCTCGAGGGAGCCTCGAGGGAGTCGTCTAAGATGCAGGTAATGATCTGTTTCTTGATTTGGGTGTCACAATGTAGGAGCATTTATTTTGTAAGAATTCACTGAGCTGCACACTTTATGACTTGCATTATATAAAAACAAATGATATGTAATACTTCCTTAAAAGAGTTTAATAAAAAAAAAGTCCTAAACAACATTAACCTAAACCACATGACCT